>WBMZ01000028.1:0-209656 GCA_013400975.1 Atrichornis clamosus
ATATATATATAAAATATATAATACATAGTATATATTTTAGATATCTAATATATATTTTGAATATCCAATATATTATATTAGATGTATATAACCTGCTGCCCCCCACCTGACACAGCAGAACCCATTGCACATGAAGTCCTAAAGCAACAGCAGCAGCTCTTCTGCTCCTTCCCTGGATTCCTTACAGGAATCACAGAACAGCTGGGGTTGGAAGGGACATTTAAAGATCATCCAGCCCAATCCCTCTGCAATGAGCAGGAAAAGCTTCCACCAGCTGACAGAACACCCCACCAGGGAGCTCATGGGATGCACATAAAACAGGAGCAGCAGGACAACCTTGGGAACGACCCTGATGTGGGAAACTTCTCTTCAGAAGCCATAAACACTTTGCATTAAAACTAAAATATCAATGTTTCTGTGTGCTGCCTCCACAGCTGGCAGTGCCCCTCTGCCCATCAGGTTATTTGGCAACATCTGCTGAAGGTCTTGTGAATGTCTATAAAGTTTAAATTACCACTTCCCTGCCCACTGTTGGTGTCCCAGGATTCCTATCCAGAGTTAAAAATCCAGGCAAACAACACTCAAGAAAGAGGAAACCAAGAAGTTAGTTGTGCCAGACCAGAATCAATAAAATTACACAGCTCCAGCTCACCCTTTCCTGGTTTCCATGCAGGAATACAAAGCTAAAGTCTGCTCCTGGAAAGGGAAAGCACGCTTACAATTTATCTACATCCTTTCTGTGAGGTATTCCTGATTTACATTTTTTTTTTTTAAATCAAAGAACAACCTAGCTAAAACATGTTCAAAATGTCATAACACTAAGGAGCAAATATTTCAGGAGCAAATCCAAAATAACTAGTTTGAAGTTTTAAAGGAATCTGAGGCTGAGTTATGTTGTGAATTTATTCGGTGTCAGTAAAAAGTCAGGCATGAAAACCGAGTTCAACTTTTACACCGTATTTTCATTATCAGGCACTGAGGTTGCACTGAAACATACTTGGGTGCATTTGATCAGTTAAAAAGGGATTTGCGGAACATTTTTAGCTTTATCCTTAAAAAAATGAAACAGAAAAGAAAATACAATCTTACTTTTTAATTAAATCTAAGCAGTGCAAATAGGACTGCCTTGGTTTTTACAGCAGCTCTCCAATTATCCTCTGAACTATATTGGTTAGCAATAGGTCAAAATCAATATTCTCTTTTCAGGACAAACCTTGCAACAAAAAAAATCTTGCAAAGATTCCTAAAATCAAGCTCAGAGAAGAAACATGAGTGAATTATGGAAAAGGGGGCTGGTGCTGCCAACACTTTCAAAAGAGCTGATGGGGAGCGAGCTCCGGGACCCTCTGGTTCAGGATGTGGGTTGGGAGAGGGGTGAGTGCTGGAACACAAGCCAGCCAAGGGCAGGCATGGAAGCCTTCCCCATATCTCTGCAGCAGGATGGATGCAAACCAGCCCAAACTCGGTGTGTCCTTACTGCGCTTCCCTGCCTGCCTGGTGACCTGCAAGGGGTCTGCTCCACATCTGGGAGCGGGTGATTCCTTGGATTCACAGAACACAAAGGGAGGAAGAAAGGAAAATGCAGCAGCATATGGTTTTGACTGAATGGAAATGACTGCACCAAAGTGTGAACTCGATTTTGTGTTAAGAACAACCAATAAAAATAATAATAAAATACGTGTGCTTTTAGCCAGCTCTCATTTGTTGCGGTGTATCCCAAACGGACCCGCCCTGAGGGTGCTGCCAGCCATCTCTGCCAAGGGAGATTTCCACAAATCTACCTAAAACTACCAAATTTGCCCATCCAGGTACTGCTGTGACTACATGGAGTGCAGGACTTCCCACCCAGCCCATCAGGACCAGTGGCAGGATCTCAGCTTGGAAGAAAGTCAAGAGCAGCAGTGCTTTTTAATCCAAGCCTGATGGCAGGGTGTGTTTGCTATCCCATCCCATTCCCTAAAAGGGCCGGAAGGGCCAGACCCTGCCTGTCCTCTGACACCCTGAGACCTCACCAGAGGGGCTGGGCAGGAGGTCGACTGATTGCACTGATTGCAGATTTGAGTTTTTGAAAGATCTGCAAACATAAAAATTTTTTTAATAGCGAAAAAACCCCCAAACATGCAAAGCAAAAAGCTTTTGGAAGAGTCTGGTTAAATGACAGGCTAAAAAAATGAATCCTCCCTTCCATTGCTTTTCTTTGTTGTATTCACAGACTCATAGACGGATTTGGGTTGGAAAGGACCTTAACGCCCATCCAGTCCCACCCCCTGCCATGGGCAGGAACACCTCCCACTATCCCAGGTTGCTCCAAGCCCCGTCCAACCTAGCCTTGGATTTTTTCAGGGATGTTACCCCAAAAAGGTTAAAATAGAAATACCCTGTAAGATTCTGGGGGAGTGTCCGTGTGGCCTTATATTCAGAAAAGGCAACTGGATACCACACAGCCTTAGATGTGAGATTTGAGGAGCTCGTGGCAGCTCCTGCTCGTGGCAGCCTTTGCTGTCCCCTCTGCACAACAATGGGTCAACTCTGCTGCAGGGACATTTCACACCTGAAAACTTCAGGCCCAACTTCAGACATTTTTCCCCTGACTCCAAACCGGCCCAAAACCTGGCACAGGAACGAAACAACCTGGAATCTGCTCAAAGTAAACCCCGAGTCATCGCACAGTGTTTACCCTGCACGTATGAATCATGACTGCTCGCTGTGCTATCAAACAGATGGGAGCAGAAAGCACCTCTTTGTTGGAATGCATTATGTGCTGCTTAAACAATGCTCGGTGCAAGGCTGTGCAAAGAAAACAAACACGCCTGGGCTGGAGTAAATTGTTACAAACCAAAACTCAGTAGGGCTGGCAGCCAGGGAGCAATGGCAGTGGGCCTGGGCAGCCTTAGCTGTGGAACAGAACTCGCTGCAGACGGTCCTTTGCAGTTTGGGTAATCATTATGTGAATGAACAGCTGTTGATATTTGCCAGTTTTAAATGTACGTGGACTTCTTTGAGGACTGAGCCGTGCAAATTGAGTGGATCCCATTTGGGCTGTTTCTATCCTGAAAAGTAAAGTTTCTCCTCGTTGTAAGGGCACTGGGGGCTGTGACCTCCTTCTCCCAGAAGTTTGGTTACAACATCATCTTCTCCCAGGGAGCTCAAAAAGCCAAGGTCAAGCATGGACCGTGTCAAAGGCTTCATCAACCCGTTACCCAGCGTAGTTATATTTTCGCACCTTACTCCCTTTGTCCCTCCATGCCTCCTGAGAGTATTCCCAGCTAACAGCTCTGCCTTTTCCCACCCACACATTCCACTGTTTTATAACAGAGCTGGAGCTGAGCAGCCAACCTGACCCCCTTTAGAAACATCTCTCCTTGAACACATGTAATTATTGCAGCAATCATTTGTGAGGAACCCACGACGTGCTGTGCACTGTGGGGGATGAGAATGATGATGATAATTACTCCTCAACTTCCAGTGGTAAGAAATGGCCCATGCTCCAGGTTGTGCCTGCTAATGTTCTCCTCAGTGGGAGCTGCCTGGGGAGGGCACAAGGAGAGGAGCCCTGTGTGCCACGCAGGGATTGTGTAGCACAAGGTGTTTGGGGAGCAGCACAGCAAGAGATCTGGGATTCAGGGATAACAGAAAATAAAGTCCATTCTGAATTGTGACAGCCGGTCCTTGCACCCCTCAGGGCCACCCGCGTCCTCAGAGCCCCCTGCAGCAGTGCCAGGATGGAGGCTTCCCCACACCCATACAGAAGAGTTACAAAGCCATGGAAGGACCAAAACAAAAAGAAATAATGAGAAATAATGAGGAATTCAGTAGTAACTGCGTCCACTGAGACACAAACAGAGGTGGTCACCCGTTTCCCTGAACTGAAAGTCAACTCAGGAGGCTTCAAGAAAGCCCATAAATTATCCCATCACTGAAAGAGGATTTCAGATGCTTTTTGTTTCCGTCAATACAAATCTGGCTGGGCTCAGTGAGTTATATTGAATACACATGTATCTCCTTCAAGCCACATTTCATGCTCTCCAAACATCTCTCTCTAAATTAAATCCTTTCATATTCCTTGAAAAGCTCAGTTCTTAATTAGGAAAGAGTCTGATTTTCCATTTTCATTAATTCATTCGATTTCAAGATTTTGAAGCCAAAGTAATTGCAAGTAAGTGAAACTTACTGAAAGGCAAAAAGATAAAATCAGTTTCAGACAATGAGAAAATTAAGAATTTTTTTTTAAATGCAAGGGTAGGTCTAAATGTCCTGGCTAAACTGAATTCTTGACAATGCAACAATCTCCAGAGGAGCAATGATAGATGTTTTGCTTCTCTGAATGAACTCGGAGGGTTGGCTAGATTAATGCTTAAATCACTTAATTTATTTGGCTTAATTTATATGCTGTTCCTCACTTTCAGAGCCTCCCTCTCCCCTCCAATCACACATTTCCAGTGGACCAGGCCCATGCCAAGATCTCTGAGCTCAGGCTTCATTCTCCCTAAACATCTCTCCCTGCTCTGTGGCTCAGATTAAATCTTCTCTGCTAATTTGTTATTGCACTCGCAGATATGCTTCTGGATTCCAATTCCCTTCTGCATCCCAAACATTGGGATGCAAAGCAGAAGTGAGCAGTCGGGGTCTAATTTCCACTCTTTCAAACCACAATCCGTCTCTGATGGTCTTTGAAAGATGACGAATGAGTTATACAAAAGGCAGAAAAAATATTAATATTTCTTTAAATTAATGAAAAGGGCGATTTCACCCCACTCTTGGGCTACTCAAGATAACTTGACAAACTTCCCAGAGCTGTACTTCCAAGACACATGAATCATTTTTATGTCCTGGAATGTGCCCTAAGAGAAAGAAGGATCCAAAATTTTCGCAGGAAAGCAAATTATATTGAAACCTGGGGACAGCACCTCTCATTTTTCTGCTCAATTAGAAAGAGACTTTGCTCACAGACACCCCACCTGTACATTTCCATTCTTGTAGAAAATGAATGACACAAAGGAGTGTGGAAAGCACAGTAAATTTATCTAGAAGAGCATGTCCTAGAACAAAAACATGTGTTTTATTCTCAATGATACTCAGAGGTTTAAAGTATTCATGACCAGTATATTTCTTGCCACAAAGGCAAAGACAAAACAGATAAAAATGCCATTATCATTAATATTTACAGAAAAAGCCTGTATACAAAATGTATATTCTATTAATGATAAAATATATTTATAAGATATCTAACTAGGTTCTAGAGGCCAAAAGGAATCTAATTACTCCTGTAGATAATTTAATTATTTTCTATTGCTATCTGAGCTTATAGAAAATCTGTTTCTTTTCGTAATATCCATACATTCAATAAGAATAAGCTATAAAAAAAAATATTTCTAAAAGAAGTTCTTCCATGACATATTAGATAAACCTGTGGCTCTAAAAAAATAACCCCTGGATCAAGGTTATATAAATTGATATTAAAGCTCAGCAAAGATCTGCTTTACACTAAATCATCCAGAAATAGGACAGCCTTTCTCCATCGAAGGGCATGAGGTAAATAACTGAAGAGGAGGTAAAAGCAGATAATCAATTATTTCAGTTGGTTTCAGGGTTAGTGCTGAAATTTTCAGCCCCTTAGAGAAAACCCAAAAATCAATAGAGCACAGTATTTTGAGATAAGAAAGAAAGAAACATCTCAAAGGCATTTGCAAGATGTGATAAAAGTATAAAGCAAAGTCTGCTGTCACCTTCAGCTGCTCTACCACAGGGTGTGAATGAACAGGAACATTCCTGTGTCTCCACTGGACTGACTGCACAGGGGTGGGAAACAGGGAAAAATCCTGCAGAAAGCTCGGGAAACGTCTCAAGTGCCCACCCTCAGAATGAGCAGTTCAGGCAGCGGATGCAGGAGTCAAATGTCCATAGGGACTGTGGGAAAATGGACTTGACAGGAGCCTGGGAATTACGGGAGAAAGCAGCAGTGGCTCCTGAAGGCAAGAGATGAGGAGCGAGTAGAGTTGTAAGCTGGAAGCTCTCTTTTAATTGCTCTTTGTGGAATCAGACCTCCTTCCAAGATCCTGCTATGCAAAACCTGGGCTGGTGGAGCATCCCATCTGGAGGAAAGACTGGATATCCACCTTCCTGGACTGCTCAGTTGCTAACACACCATTCAGTCCTGTGTTTAGTGTTTCCCCCTCTTTTCACTCATTATTGGCACAAGTCCTACTCTGCTTTTGCTTCCCTCCTCAGAACCAGAAGCCAATGAATTGGCACAGGTAAAAGAGAACTGCAGCACAACACAGAATTTCACAAAACCTTCCAGAGACACAACTTCCACCCTAAACCAAACCTCTTCAAGCAATAAATAGCCCAAGCTCCATGGCATCCTGATCCACCTCTCTGATTTCAGTGTCCACCCCTGAACAAATAATAAAATTTAAAAGAACAAAAGGCTGAACTTCCACTAAATCATTTTCTCCTCACCCAGTTGAGAAAGGAGTTAATGTTTTAGTTGTCTATGTATTATTTTGTTTGCTTCTAACTCGTGCAAAACCAATAATTTGAAGAGAAATAAAAGCTGTGGGGCACCAATTTTTCATCCTCAGCACAAAAGCATTCGCTATGAAGTTTCAGGTACTTAAAAATTCAGAAAAATCCAACTCTTATCCCTTGAAATGCAGAGATGGCAAAGTTCACAAAGGAGGTTTTTATGGAGGAGAAAGTCTGGTCTCCACTTTGCATCAAATCATAGAAAATGTGGCTTATGGGACCTCAGAGGCTCTTGCCCCGTGTCAGGATCAACTACACCACTCTCATTAGCAGCTGTTTCTGTGCTGTTCTGAAACTCAAGTGCACTCAGAGACCTTTAAGCTTCCCTTCCTCATGATATGCATGTAAATACATCCTTTTCTCATTATCTTTATTACTGAGCTCTTCCTTGCTGCCTTGTAAGGCCATTCTTCTTGTCCCTGCTAGACAGGAGCATATCTAACAGTGACACAGAAACTAATTACTCCCTCTTATTTTCCTGCAGCCATTTACATCCTGGAAGATCCATCATGTCCCTGCCCAGCCTCCTCCTCCCCAGACTGACAGTCCCAGTTCTTTGCTCCTCACCACAGCCATGGTTTCTCCAAGCATTCCTGGCTCTCCTTCCTGTGTTCTCCCTGGGTGACTTGTCTCCCTCATTTATTTCTATGGCTGTTTTCCTTTCCAGTAATTTTTCAGTGAGGATCTATTAGGAAGCCCCCTGCAGCCCCCAGGGCTGCAGTGTCCTGTGAGATGCAAAGCCTCAATGTCTGCTCCTCCTGACTCCTCCAGCCTCCAGATTATGAACCACAGAACCTCTGAATAGTTTAGGATGGAAGAGACCCTTACGATCATAGAATTTGTAGGTTGGAAAAGCCCTCTAAGATCATGGAGTCCAACCCTCAACGCAGCACTGCCAAGGCTGCCACTAACCCATGTCCCCAAGTGCCACATCCACGCAGCTTTTAAATCCCACTGCTTCCCAGGGACTGAACAAGTTGCACCCCGCCTTTGCTCCTGAGCCAGTCAACACTGCTTTTTGATTTTCCAGAAAGCAAAAAGTCCAGCTTTTCACCTAAACTACTGAATTACTACTCCCTTAAAAAAAAAAAAAAAAGCTTTAATGCCGCACTTGTTGCTTATTTAAATAACATTGAGCTACACGAGTCTGTGAAACTTTGCAGTTATAACACGACATTTTGTTGCCATATTGCACCAGCCTGCTGGGTTTTGTGCTCCCAAGTCATATAAATTGGCAGAACGCAGAGGGAAAGGCTGCTGGAAAGGTTCATGAGTGTCCCTGTAAGTAGGAAAGGGTTCCCAGATCTGGGTGCCAGAGATGTATCCCAAACTGTCAGCAAACAGGGTGTGCTCAGAGCAGGACTTTGAGGCCCAGCAGCCAGGCAGGGCCTTGTGGCTGGTTTGAAAGCATATATATAGCATTTTTGGAAATTTTCATCCAGGCTCATCAACATATAAATAGAGAAGGGCTCTGCAGGGGTTCCCCCCACTGTGCTGATTTCCTGAGGTGAGGAGGGAAGGAGCGTTTTAGAGCCAGAACACAGCTTAGAGGAGAAGCCTTGATCGGCACAAGGCTGCAGAGTTTCAGAGAGGAGCTCAGACAACTCATCAAGGGGCACAAGAAAACAACCTCTGAGGACTGAATAAATTGGTTACACTTAGAGAAAGAATTAGGAAGAGCAAAGATGCCCCGTGTGTGCTCATCCCGAGGGATTCCTGAGCTGAGGGGGGCTGCATTATTCCCCTCAGACAAAAGACACTTGTTTTTACATTGAGCCTGTTTTTAAATAAACCTAAATTCCATGATGCATTTGATAAAGAAGGCATACCAGCTGCACACCCCCCAAACAACTCCATCAAATTGCAGTTTGCAAATCCAAATTCACAGATAAGAATGCCTGGGACACACAAGCTTTCCCTGGGGCTAAATTCAAGTTATTTCCTTTCCACGCAGCAAGGCTGTGACGGTGACATTGCATCGATAGACAAGTTCCCTAAAACTGCAGGAGCAGATTTGTACATTCTGAGAGGTGCAGAGGAATGATTTTGTGGGATAGGCAAAGACAGCAATAAATCGCTACGACTTTATTTTATGCTGAATAAATTTCTCACTAGTTCAGGGTAGACTGTCAGGTGCCAGCACACCAAAAGGGCAGAGCATGAAAATAACTTCACTGTTGTTCTTGAGGAACTTTTGAAACTCTCACTGCTCTGGCAAGGAAATAAATGTGTATAATATAGAAATATAGGAGGCAAAGCCATAACATGACTTGGTGGCTGCTGAGAAAAGGAAAGCACATTGTGGTACTTCCAAATAATTTGGCCTGAGTGTGATGGCCAATGTCAGAATTCAAACTGAGCTTAAGGAATACACCTTGGTAAGGCACAGCTTTGTGTTACCAGGGATGTAGTGAATTTTCTTTCACTGAGAAAGATAAATATTTTGCTGCAAAAACAAACCAACATTGCCTTTGTAGCCTTCAAACAGAGACCGGACCCTTTGTCTAAATTTAGTAAATAAGGCTGGGAAGAATTTTCAAAATTTTTTCTTTTTTTGGCAGGGAAATATCAAAGTCTCCCTTTGTTGCCTGCCCCAAAGTAATAGAATTATAGGAAATATTGTACAGCTGCAGCACACAATGATGGGGAGCTCCACAAGACACTTATTTCACACACATCAGCCCAAATGTCTGTGGGAGATGATCCCTTAGCAATTTGAAGCTCTGTAGCAATAGCACAGATAATATCCACACTTGGAAAGGTGCTTTTATTTCTCTTACATTATGCTTTTTTTTGTTTTTTTCCCCCAGTGCCTCATCCTGAAGCTAGAACAACTCCATCTCCATATATGAAGTTTATGGCATTGGTGAGTCCTTTACAAGGACACACTGATAAACTCTCAGCTTCTGAATGAAATTCCTCCCTAATAACCTGCCCTAGGAACACTGATAAGAGTTTCGCTCTCTGCTGTGCTTGATTTTATGATTTGATTTCAATGCAAAACCTTGCTGTAACCTTATTCAGCTGGTTTGTTCCCCACATATTGTTGCAAAAAAATTTCAAAACCTGGCTTAAGAGCTGGATCCTGAGACAAGGCTGGGAACAGAGCAGCTGTGTAGGTGTAGATAGAGATCTCAATGTGCGTGTATATATATTGATATGTATAGATATTGATATATCTATTACACTGATATAAACACAGGAAAATTCAGCAGTGTGGAGGGGAGCCCTGAGGAATCTCTCTAAAAGAAATCACTCTAATCCAGCTGCCATTCTCCCCATCTCAAGTACACAGATTTGGGGAATTTGCTACAGACCAATTCTGTGGAGGCTGAGATTAGAGTTGATTTTGATTCTACATGTTGAGATTTTAAAACAAAAATTAGTTAATGAAAGATTAACTAATGGAAGTGGAATAAAATTAGTGCATTTAATTTTAAAAATAACTTGGTGCTTGAGGATTAAATTGCATAGTTGAAAGAAGTAAAATTGTACATATAAAAGATACGTAATAGACCAAAATATTAATTATCAAAATATTTCTTAATCTAAAGTGTTTTCATGCCCCTGTTGATCTCCATCAAAGAGAGGTGATTGTCTAAACTTGGAATGAGTTTTATGACTCATCATACACTATAAGAATCTCAGTTAATGTTCTTCACAATATTTACAAGATGTTTTTAAATTCCCTCCAAGTTTGCAACAGTGAAAATCCTCATACTAAGCACTGCAAACACTCCTCCTCTTTAATTCTTTGAGACCTAAAATCTTGAAAATATTTTGCTCCCTTGTTCAAACAACACATATGTGATTTTTCCACACATGCAAGACATCTCTCTTTCCTCCAGAACAGCAAATTCCTGTTTCCTAAAGGTTGTACAGCCAGAGCAGAAACACAAGTAACACTTTTACTCTGAAAAGGTCATCACAAAATTCAAATTCATGCCCTGTGGCTGAGGTTAAACTTTATCCCCATTTTATAGATGGGAAGGAGCAGGCCAATAAAAGGGGAGATGTTTGACTTCACAAAGCAAACAATTTGTGTTTCCATCTTAAAAAGCCCAACTGTGTCTATCCATATCCTAAATTTTCCCCCTGTGACGTGCAGAGTTCCCAGGCTCCTGACACTGGGTCTCCTTGGAGGAACAGTTTCCTTTCCTTTCTCCCTCCTCTGGGGTTCCTGGGAAAGAGCCTCTTTGGGCTGGAGAGCTCCCACAGATCACAGTTTAAACCAATCCAGCCCTTTTTTCCCTTTATAATCAACATCCCACAGCAGTTGGAATCCCACACCGAGCTTGTAAGGAGTAAAGAGAGTCAAATATTTTGAAATATCCTTTTGTTTCAACTGAAGCCTTTTACAACCAGAAATTAAGTAATAAAGAGAAACTCAATAAAGCATGAAATGTAGCACTTTCTGTTTAACTGTGGGCATTTAAATTGATTTTAGTTTCTCTCTGCAGGGTGCACTTTGGGGGTTTGTTGGGGTTTTTACATATGCCATTCACTTATTCTCAGGGATTTACACGCCTCAGTAGCTACTCCACTAAAAACATGGCATCTCTTGGCAATAAAAGGTTAAAATTCACTTTGCCCTCTGACTATAACAGAAATACCTTTGCAAGCTAATGATTGTAACAGGCTGCTCTGTTCCTGAATAAACATTCTAGGGATTTCCTGAGGTGTTGTTTTGTTTTGTCCTTTCTTCTTCTTCTTTCCACCCCCCCCCCCCTTTTTAATTGAGGGAAAAGAATTTGGAGGGCACAGGCATCTTAAATGCTATTTCCATCAAAAACCTGTATGTCTTGTCTTTCGATACACTTTTCAAAGTGAAAAAAATACATTTACACAGCTTCTGGATATTCATTTTATAGAAAAAAAAAAATCTTTAAAGCTTATCCAACTCATCTCCTTCTGCCAGCTTTCCTGGCCAACTCTTTCTTAGTAATGCCAGTAAATGCCAAAAAAAGTCTGGTTTAAACAATGTTTCTGTCTGTTGAAACCAAGAGAAGGGCAGTTTCTGTTGGATAGACTCGATCCAGGGATCCCACTTTTTCTTCTGGAGGGAGTGGGCAATGTTGACACAGGAATAAGCCACAGAGTTGCTTTGAGGACAAAATTACACAGTTCCTCTTGTTGACTTTTCCTGCAGCAGATTCAATTCCAGAAACTCCCCTCTCCTTAGAAAGAGGCAGGTTCAGTATCTGCCAAGGGAATGGGCCTTTTTTTGGGGCAGGGATACTCTTGGCTGTCCCAACTCACACATCTCAGAGCTTTTGTCTCCCTGCCCCTTGCCAGGAGCTGGAGCAGCTCTCCTTCAGCAGCGTTTCTCTCTCAGGACAAGATGTACTTCACGGGAAAACATCGAGGCAAAGATGATGGAATGGGGGAAACTCAAGTGAATAATGGAAGGCACTGGTGTGGGATTTCACCCAAGAGTGCTGCCCGAAGGAGCCTGCCATCCCCAGCACCCACAGGAATGAAGTGTGCCAGGAAACAGCGCACATTGGGCACCTCAGTGAAGGTCTGACCCTCCCCTCGCTAGGCAGCAGCTTTGGCTAAAAATCTTTCCCCCTCTGCCTGTTTAGGCGGTCTCAGGTAACAAATGCAATTCTTCTGAATAGTGAAATTATCGATAAGCTTCACTTTAAACACACAATGTAATAAGCTGCCACCTCAGAAGGAGCCAAAGTTGTGGCTTCCCCATCCCTGGAAGTGTTCAAGTCCAGCTTGGAGCAACCTGGTCTATTGGGAGGTGCCCCTGCCCGTGGCAGGGGATGGAACGGGATAGTCTTTAAGGTCCCTTCCAACTCAAACCACTCTGTGATTCTAGGAATCACTCCAGACAATGATAACTGGCTGGGAAGGGGTTGGCAGGTTCACCCCAAAAAGACCATTTTTATGCACAAAATGCTCCTCAAAGGATGTGGTCAGTGGAGAGAGAAGGAAGAAACAAGGAGATGAACCCTGCCAAGGAACTGCCCGGGAGCTCCTGGTGGAGGGAGAGAGCCAGAAGAGGAAGGGGGAACAAGGTCATGCAGCAGAAGCAAAATAAAGCTGATCCTAAGGCAGGAGACAAGGCAAGGGCAGAGGAACGAGGGCAGGACTGAAGAGCACTTCATTTCCTGAGCGTGATTCCAGCTCCAGAGGAAACAACACATTCGCATCCTGGAACCTGGGCAGAGGACGAAAGGGCAGTGACAGAGCCGGAGGTCTAAATGGAGCTGAACGCTTTCTGGCGTGAAACAGGAGGGACAAGACCCCTCCTTGGCTCTGGGGGCCGTGTCAGGGCCTCCTCGTGTGCCTAACTGAGGTACCAGGGTGAGCAAACACCTCAGAGCAACCAGCACCACCAGCAGAGTTACGCTCTCACTGGCCAGGAGCACTCCAAGCCTTTCCTGGCAGCACAGGGACGAGCTCCAGCCCAGGGAAGCACTGCAGGCTCTGGCAGCAGCCCCACCGCACGCAGAATGGGCCGCGGAAATGCAGCACACCACGATTTCACCCACAGCCTCACTAAGCTCCACCACCCCACCACGTCCACCGGGCTGGAAATTGCCAACACTCAGCTCCAAAAGCTCGATTGTATTTTAGAACTGCGTCCTTGAGGAGAGACAAGAGGGACACAGAGTTTCCACAGGACGGAAACTGAACACAAAGTTTCTGCTGCAATATCAAAATGCTGCAGATAATTTTTACCTCATCTGCACAAGCTTTTTGAAAGCAGCTGGCAGAGTTTTTGGCAGTCACTTTATTTCTAGAAAAATAACAGCACCTTGAAATCCTTTTATTGTCAAGATATTCCTGCTGCATTTAAAAAAGGCTTATTATCAATCCTAATTATTTTTTTATCAGGCTTTAAACTGCATATAACCTCTATGACTTCTCATTATAATTCTGAAAAATGAGAAATATTGCTATAGAAGAGGCAAATCAAGTGGGGTTTGAGTAAATCATATTGAAACAGAATTATAATTCAACAACAAAGGCATTGGACTTGTTAACTTTAGGATTGACCTGCTAAATTCACTTCTTCACCCCTAAAATATGCACTGAGTACAAATCAATTTACTGTGGCTTTTTGAAATGAGGGTCTTCACCACACAACGTGTCAGCATCTCACGGTTTCCCCTGCCCAGAGGACTTTACCCCTTGGAAAAGCCCCAAGGTTTTCTGCTGCCACCTGCAAGCCCACAAAGAGCTCCTCGCAGGAGCTGCACATTCCATGTGCCAGGAGCATTTGGTGGGAGAGGGCCTGCTCTAGGACCTGAGTTGTGTTCAGTCTCACTCAAGGCACTCACAACAGGAATTAAGAACAAGGGAGATTCTCCTTTTGCCTGTAAAAAACTGATCACATGTTCGGAGCTGGAAAGCAAAGCATTACTTTAATCCAACACTGAAATTCATACCTTACACTCCAAGATCTGTTGCAAGACACACGAAATAGCCAAGTATAGGCTAAATTAATTCAATATGAAAATGCCTCAGTACAAGCACTTTACAAACCCAGCATAAGGCAAGAACTCAGGTTTAGATTTTAATCCCACATTAAAGGGTTGCTAACATTAACTGCATCATTAAGAACCATTTTTCCCCAATTTTATGACAGAAAGCATGACCTGTTTGCTTGTGGTTTGCTGGGGTTTTTTTTAAATACCAGTCTGAAAACTCCAGTTAAAGCACATTGCTTCAGCCCCATCCCCTTACAGAGCTCAGATCTGAGACACTACCTCATAGCTGGTGGGTCACAACCAAGCCCTCAGCAGAGCCCCTCGACAGGAGAGCTGGCAGGGAACTGGGTGGTACTGGGAGGCAGAGCTCACCACTCTTATATCACTGGTGATCCTCCCTGGCCAAGTATGACAGAATTCCTCCAGCAGCTCAGCGTGCTACAAGCTCAAGAAAGGGGCTCTCCCCCCTTTGGAGGGCTGCAAAACACCACGGGGAGCAGGAGGTGTCTGGGGGGTTGTCAGTGCAGAGCTTTCTGTTCATTAAAACACCCATCACTTCCAATAGTACCTGTGATTTATACTGAGCTATCACACAGAGCTTTGCAAACTTAGCACACTGTATCACTTCAGCTGGAAATGAACTGGGCTGTTTTCTGGGATGAATCCCAAGTGCTTAACACTTCCCAGTATGCCCAAGCGACTCAGGCAGGAAATGAATCCTAGGATATCTACTTGAAACCAGGGCACTGATTCAGTGCAGACAGAGACAAGAATTTTCCCTACTCAATCACCAACACAAAGTTTTTATTGGTGGTCCCAGCTCCAGGAATTTCTCAGCCCTGGAGCTGCTGTGTAAGATCCAGCAAGTGCCTGGGACCAGGATGCACCTACCTACATTTCTAAAAGATGCCATAAATTAAATTGTCAGATTGATCAATTGGTTAAACAGGCCTGGATGAGAAGAAGGGAACACGTCTTCCTCCTCTGGCACAAGGTAAGGTGAGAGGGGTCCTTTGAGCTGCTTTTGTTCAGCCAGACACAGAAATCCCCCTGACTACCAGAGGAGGTGATGCCCTCCCTTTCCTGATAGTGCCCAGGCAAAACTTACGCTGTTTCCAAATCAAATAAACACTGAAGAGTTATTAAATAATAGAGCATATCTAAACTAATTACTCCTCAGAGTAGCCCTACAAGGCAGGAGCACGGGTATAAGAAAAAGCAAAAGAAATATCAGATTGTTTACCAGCCTATTAAATTAATGACTTCCAGGTTATTAATTAAAGGCTCAAGGAGAGGATCTCCCAGGGAAGGTTGTGGAGGATTAGTGCTGTTCCTCTGCCTGTGCCAAGCTGCATTCCCAGCTGATGACACAGCCTATGCAGAGAGCACAGCTCTGCCTCTTATAGTCGATGCTCATGAGTCATAAAAAATATGGAGAGGACTATAAATTCTGGTTATGCCTCTCTCTCTCTCAAGATATGTAAAACAACCGTGTAAAAGAGCTATGAAAGCTGTCCTCAGTCTTCAAAGGCTTGTTTAAGCAGCACTGTATGATTCCCCTTAATACAATCGTCTGGAAGTCTAAACTTTGGTAATTATTTCAAATGAAAAGGAACAGCAGGAGGCTCAGTTGAAGGGAATATAAACAATTATCACTTGCACGAAGGCTATGCCAGTTATGAAACAAACTTGAATGGCTCTGCTCTTGAATACACTGAGCTCTAAATTAATTATTGGACAGAGGGAGCCCCTCAGCTCTGCTCCCTGCAGCAAACCCTGTGTGAGAATCACGCAAGAGGTGCAGCAAAGAGGGGAAATGGGAACCAGCACAGACATCTACCCTGGGAGGGTGGGGAGGCCCATCCCTGGAACTGTCCAAGGCCAGGTTGGACGGGGCTTGGAGAAACCTGGGATAGCAGAAGGTGGAACACTTGGCACGGAGTGAAGAAGACAAAATTTAAGGTCTCTTCCAGCCCAAATCATTCCAGGATTCTATGAGTCTGTGACAATCTGGTTGTACTGAGGTCTTTCTACTGGGTGCCCCAAAAACTTCCTATTAATACTGGAACTGGTGTGGAGAATGAACCTCGGGATGAGACACTGGGCCATGATTGACTTTGCCCCTTCTGCCAGCTTGCAAGAGAAATGCAGTGATACAAAAACAAAGATAGGGTCAAACAGGTGAGGCCTATCCCTGCCTGGCACCTTCAAGTGTGTTCTTGAATCTTCAACATTATTAAAGTGGCCTTTTAACAAATTTAAAGTTATTTCCTGTTCCTGCCTATGGTGGTTTTTTTCAGTGGCAAAAAGCCCCTGTTTCAGTAGGTGTTGAATTAGGGCCTTACAGTGAAGGCCTGAAAAAACTGCAAAAAAGGTGAAAAGCGTAAGTGTAATACCCAATATATGTGATAAATCTGGAGAATCACAAAGATAACTAACAACTGTCAGAGCTCATGATACTTTTACAGATAGTGGAGAATTTCACACCGAGGTTCACATAATAAGTGTCCAAAATTCCATACAAATCATCAAGATTCTGATGTTTGCTTCTGATGTGAACACAATCCATAGTACAATCCTTGGGAATGAGGCAGGCAGGAATGCAAAAGCTGCTTCTTCAGGAGCAAAAGGAGATGCAATGCATGCTAAGCAGCAAGAAATGGTAATCCTCTGCCACTTCACATGCACAATCTTTCGAGCTGTGACAAGTGTACACTTAAAAACCAGAAGAAATATGGTCTAAATATATATTTTATAGCTGGCTTTCATCTTTATCTTCACATTTCATTGCTAGAGTTTATATTCAAAGCATAACATAACACCAAGAAAGAAAAAAAGAGTGTTGCTACAAGAAAAGGAACTCTGCCTTCTCATCTTTCTCTTTCTTTTTTTTTAAAGCCCTTCTTTAAGATTTCAATTTGCAACCCTGATTTATTCCAGCCCAGCCAAAGGAAGGAAGCGGATTCACACGAGCTCGGAATCTGGCCTTGAAAACTTAAACTTGGCAAAGCAGAATTGCTGTTCTCTGGATCCATTGCCTCCTCCCTCAAAGGGAAAACAATTTCTGATTTATTTGGATTTAAAAGTCACTGGAGTTGGAGTCATAGCTGGAAACATCCTGCAGGTCTTGCCATCCTCTCTGCCCACCGTGGGCACCTCTTCTCTCCTTTGCTTGTCTCTAACCCCAACACAACCCTCACCCCCTAGGGTGTGGAAAGCCATGGAACAAAAGGTCTAACTCACTGGAGTGGGGGAGAAGTTGCTTTCCCAATATATTTTTATATATTGAAGTCGGTGATAGCATTTATACGATATGATAAAAGTCACGTGAGACTCACAGTGATCCATGGGGATGAGGGTCCAACCCACTGACAGGTATTTTGTGTGCGTCTGCTTTCTCACAGCTAATTATCTATAAGACGTGACACGGCAAAATTTCCTCATTGATTTACACATCACCCAAATTTAACATCAAAAATCAAGTTCATTGCATCATTTGAAAGCAAACTGGGCTGGCAACCTGCAAACTCAGAGCAAGTGAAAGCTTTTCAGGGCTCTCCAGCTTCTCATTTGGCTCTTCAGGAACCACGCTCAGCTCGGGGCTGCCTGGCCACGGGTCCTCAAATACCCAGGTTCAGTTGCATTCCAGTTTGTCCTTCTGAATGGGAGTTGTCTCCTGACTGGAGCACACACCTGTGCATGGTGCAGGTTCATACTGCACTCGGATGGATACAGAGATCAGAATTACAGAAGTAGGTCCTTAAGCATCAAAATGTGCAAAGTAAGGAAATCTGCACCTAACTTGTTCACGTGCTTTTAGAAAATTCAGAGGATTAAATCTTTCCAAGCACTTGGGCAGCCTCCTGGTTGTCTTTGAGTCCTTGCAGGTGCCAACGAGGGCATTACAGATCCTGCACAGCCAAGATGAGAGAAAAGCCCAGACCTGAGTGCCTGGTGCCACACCCTGAGGTCTCTGTGTTTACCTGCATAATCGATCACATCAAACACTCACAAAACGCTTTCCATTTCCCAGAAACTCCACACATTTTAAGATCTGGACTAAGCCCCGGGTACAAAGCCAACTCCACTAATCAGTGTGTCACTCTGGGAACACGAGTGTCAGCTCAGGGCGATGCCACACCGGGATGCCCCCCAGCATTCCAGCTTTTCCTTGCCTGCCCTGCCAGGCAGCATTTCCCCACTGGTACGACCTTTTAAGCGTAGAAATGGAGCCAAAAACCCCTTAATGCCCACGTGAAAGGCTTCCTGCCTGGCTCTCTTCTCCCCAGGAGGAGGGCTGTGCCCCGGGCTCCGGAATAACGCAGCTGATATTACCTGACCCGGAGCTCCTGTGCTGCAGGGATCTGGCACACACCAACCACCGTGTGTCCCTAACAGGGTGTGAGGATAACAGCTGAAGCCAAACAGATGGTCTTCTAAAAATCTTCCCTAAAGTGTTCTGTGTACTGAAACATCACTTGCCCAAACTCTCATCAAACTTGGCTTGATTTGCAAGTCTCGAGCCAAGTTTTGAAGAAAAATATTCAGCTGGAAATATGTGGGGGGGAAAGAGTCTTTTTGCTGCTTCTTGAATAATATAGAAATGAAACTGTTTTGTTCAAACCTCAGGAAAATTTAAGAAAAACAGAGCCCAACCCTCGTGTGTTTAAACCGAGCACTGAGGCAGGGGGTGAAAATCAACACAGAATGCAAAGTGCTGAGCAAATGAAAAAAGAGAAGTGGAAGGACAACTGGAGCTATAATGTATAATGACCTATCAACACATGCTGTAATGCACACAAAATTTCAGGGAAGGAGGAAATCACATCTGCAGGGAATATGGGCAGCTATTGTTTGAAGCACAGAGTGAAGCTGCACAACCCTTCGGGGGCTCGGTGCTGCTGCCCACAAATGCAGCACTTACTCCTCAGAAGTCCTGAGCAGCAACAACTGGACACTCAAAATAGTGGCCACTAATTTTAGCAGCCTGGTCAGGATTAGCAACTGAATATTGTATTTGGTTAATAAAAGACTTTAACTCATTACCATGAAAATATTCCTACTGAAAATGGTACCTTTTATGAATTAAAAAAATAGATGCCAGGAGAAATGTTAAGAACACCAACTAGACAGGCAGCATCACACAGTTGCCAAAAACACAGGTATTTCCATAGTAGCTTCTCCTAAATATCCATATTTCATTTTTCAAACGTTCTTCACTACATGACACTGATAGGACAAGGGGAAAAGGCCCCAAGCTGTGCCAGGGAAGGCACAGTTTGGATATTAGGAAAAATTTCTTCACTGAAGGAGTGGTTAAGCATTGGATCAGGCTTCCCCAGAGTGTTGGAGTCACCATCCCTGGAAGTGTTCAAGAAATGGCTGGATGTGGCACTCAGTGCTGTGCTTTCGTTGATATAGTGATGTTCAGAGGTTGGACTGGATGATCTTGGAGGTATTTTCCAGTCGAGGTGATTCCATAATTCTATCTAAAGTGTTGGCATCAGCACAGGCATCTTTTAAACAAGGAAAATCAACAGCATTTCTGAAGTGATGCCCCCATGAGCTCCCGGCCTTGTCTCACTGAGCTTTGACTTGACCTGGGGAGGGAGAAGCTGGGGATCTGCTCAGTACAGGATTGATTCTCTCCAGAAACAAAACTCTTTATTTATATTTAGGAAATGCCAAATTCTTTAAATGTAATTTAATTACACGTCTGAATTTAAAATTGGAGTTTGCCTCCCATTAATTTGAACTGTCTTTCTTAGGAAGCACCTAAATCATCGGATGCCCTTGAAAAAGCACATCCCAAATGTACTAAAGTAAAACCAGGTTAGAGCTAAGCAGCTTTTTTTTTTTTCCCTCAGTAAATGGAATTATCTTGCTGCTGCTGAGCAGGTCTGTGTGTCTATGTGAATAATCCCAGATTTTTTGCTCCTGCTCTGCACAGCGTACGGCCCTCAACGAGAAAGTCATTAGCTTAATAATCATTCCTGACAGATTCCAAGTGAGAGGTTCCAACAGATACTGCAGTGACTCCTGGGGTAAATAAAAGGACAGTTTTATCTCCAAGATGGGAGAGAAAGCTGCACTAAATGATGAGTGTGGTTTCCCAGGGACTAATTGTTAAGCAGGAGTATTTACAGTTAAAGGGTTGGGGAATGGGGCTATCATTGCCAGGCAATTATCTGTACACAAATAACTTTAATACTTTGGCATTTTTATAGCCACTACATTATTTATTTTACTATATATTCTATTGCAATACCATTCCCCTGTTACAAGTACATACTTTTTTTAACTTCATATACAATTAAAATAGAACAGTTGAAACAAGTTGAGGAACAATAGATCCTGTTTAGCCATCAAATAGAACAGTATTTAACTCATGATTTTGATCAATATTTATGTGACAAGCTATTCATTACTCTTCGCCTCCACCAGCTTAAAGCTGTTGTTCTTCCCACAGCCTGATGTGCACTTTTTGTGTATTTAATTTATAAGTTTCCATGGAAAAGAAGTATTCAAAGGGGAAAAAAAACCCCAAAAAAGTGCTGATGCAGCACGTGCATCTTTCTACCGAGCCACAAATCTTTTCTAGTGTTCATCTTAAACTGAAAGTAATTCTGGGAAACAAATTAACAATATAAATCACATTATCATTACTCACATAAAGATACTCTGCTGTAACTCTCCCAGAGAGCTACAGTGGGTAGCTAAAAGGCCTCTATATGGAGAATGCCTGTTTCTAATTAAATGATCTAAAAATAGAGTTGCACATACATCTAGGACCAAGCCATCTGTGTTATCTCTCCAAGATAAGCCATTATACACCCACTGTGATATCCCTTTCATCACTGCAGAGATTCAGAACTGGGACTGGCCCTTCTTTCCTATTTAGGAAGGGACAACGGAAAAGAAAGCAAAATTTCAATCCAGACAAGCTTTTTTTGAAAGCCAGAGCCCTTGTTTTGAAATATCTTTTCACACCTACTTGTGTCAATCAGCAACGTGATCCAAAGCCATGTCCTGCAAGCAGTGGCAGTAGTCAAGGAGGATTTCTCCATGAAACACTTCCCCAATCCAGTAAGGAAAGCTGGTTTTAATTGGCTCTCTGGGCTTTCTGCATTCTTTTTGTTTTTTGCTTGGTTTGCAATGTTTTTTGCTTGGTTTTTTCCTCACTTTTTTTTTTTCCTAAATATTTATAAATTTTACCTTTTTTTTCCCTCCTCATTCTGATAATTAAAAGAACAACATAAAAAGTGATCTGGAATAAACCTGAACCTGAGTTAAAAGGTTGGGTAAGAGATTCCCATGACATCTTTGATGATAATAGACAACAAACTGTCTTCATGCTTCAAGAAGGAGACAGAAAAGAGCCCTTTTCTCCTAAAACCTGTATTATCCACAAATGTCTGAGGGGAAAAAAGCAGGAAAACTTATCAGGACCTGTCAACAGGGGGAAACAATCTCTGCTTACTCAGAGTCAGTGGCAGATTATTCCCTTGTTAGGAAAAGGGAAAGCAGAGTGTGAGGGGAGAGTCGCCCCTGACTCCCAGCACAGGCCAGGGATGGATTTGGGAGCCATCTCCCATGGGATAATTAGCTCCAGGTAATGCCTCAGGCTGCAGCCAGCACAGCAACATCATTTACACTGATCCTTGAAGTTCTTGCTGTCAGAGTGTGTTTGCTCAAACAAACCTGTTTGTTGTGCTTGCCCCTCCCTCAGTTTGGGGGCTGTTTTGGTGTTGCATGATTTAATCCCAAGCAATGAGATTATTACTGTTTTTTCACTTTAGGCTTTCACTTCTGCCATCAGAAAAAAGAATGCACCTTTGCAGGAAAGAAAGGTATTAATTTCAACCAAAGACTTCATCCATTTCTTAAATTAGGTAAGCAACAATTTTAGATATTCGACAACAAAAATAAAAACCCACTCTTATAACCTGTATGATAAAGAAACTGCACCGAATTCTCCCAGAAGCCTTTAACTTGTTACATACCTCAGAATAAAATAACAGGCAAAATGAAGACTAACCTTTGAATAAGAGCCATGTGTTGGTCTCCACTGTTCTCCATTCAAAAGGAAGGGAATTGTTATCTCATAATCTCTTGGCTGGTCCTTTGCCATCTGCTGCCTCGAGGACTCCACTTTGCTGTCCACATTCTCACCTAAGGACAGGGAGAAGCACTCCAGGTTACTTGGGAAGAAGATCTGACAACGTGAACCTTGTTATTTAAGGGACTTGGCAGCATGTTTGCAAAGGAAATAATGCAGGAAAAGAATTAAACATTAAAACACTGGTGACTCGTAATGTCAGTGTCAAAACCTACACAGATTTCAAAGAGAGCTGGGGTTCAGCAGGAAAAGCTGGAGGTGGATTAGATGGTGGCAGCAGAAGATAAAGACTGCACACAAGGAGCAGAGATACCAAGATGCAAGGATATCATCTTGGAGATATATCCTCTCTGGAAGGGAATATAAACCCTCACTGGAATAACTCTCTACTCCTACAGAGGCAGATGACTTCAGTTCATACTACCAGGTCAAAAAGCTCTTTCCAGGCAACATTTATCAAGTGCTTTTCCTCTCCTTAAAAACACCAATGGCATTGTGCCTGTCAAGGCAGAGCCCTAAACCCAGTATCACAGCACAAGAGCTGGAAAAAGTATTGAGCATGAATCTTAAAGAGAATACAGGGATGGCTTCCCAGCGCCACTCAAAACTCTGGTGGGGTTGGACACACTCTCTGTGCTCACCTAGTGCTCTCTGAGGATCAAGAGTTATATTCTGAGCAGAATTACCCCAATTTGGTCACTGTTACAATTGGGTTAAAAACATCTATGCTGTCGTTTCAGTTAAACCAATGCGAGCAGAGGACAAGTTTGGTATTTTCCAACACTCTTTTAAAAATATGACACTTTGTCTAAAACACACAAAAAAACCCGTACAACCCCAAGATAAAGAGAAGAAATATACTGGAGAGAGGAAAGTTGTTTGTTATACAGAGTTCTGACACCCCCCAACACTGCCCAAGCACGAGTGACAGGGGTCTGTCTGGGAGGACACAGTGCCAACCCTTAGAAGGGGTGGCCCAAACCTGGCCCACAGCTAGGTTCACCCCTGGGGAGGCACATGAGGCACCATCTCATCAACCTGGGAGGGTCTAGACAGAACCTCAAACCCTTTATTCCCATTATCAGGCAGGAAGCTCCCTGCACAGAACAGGAATTTATGAAGCATATCTCAGCAAAATGAGAAAAGTTTGGTTCTAGCCCTGATCTCCTCTTTCCTTGGCTCACTGGAGCACTCTCAACTACACAAATTAAATGACTCAGGCCCTTCTATTATTTTGTAGGATTTGCATTCTGAAAGTTTCATGAGATCTAAGTTTTCAGAACTCCTTTGAGGACCCTTATCCTTCCGTGGATGCATTGTCTGCAGGGTTTCCATGTAGTCTGACACCATGGAGCTGCAGTGGGATATCAGGAAGTATCAAAGTCTCTTACACTCCTCCATGTGCCTTTCCTATTAATTCTGCAAAGCATTCACTTCACAGTCACCAAAAACAAAAGAAAAAAGGGAGGGATCAGCATTTACGCACAGATGTGTTATTCCCTAAACAGACAGCCTGATCTGAAAGTGCAACAGCTATAAAAACCCAATGGGAAAGGGAAGAAAATCCACACAAAATGTGGTTCAATTTTCCCACTCCTCCTTCTCTTCCATCCCAGTGAAGTGATGCTTGTGGTGCATAATGAAGGAAGGTTACAATGAGCAAATTTAATCTTCCACACATGCTTATTTATCTGCCCACTGGAAACACTCATTGTGCAGAAGTGTTGATAGTCTGGAGACAGACATCAAGTCAGGTTTATAGGCAGCAGTTATATCTTTATTGGAAAAGATAATTTATTTGGGGGGAAACAAAGCAGACAAGCTTCAGGGTTTGCAAACTCTTCTGAAGCCACAGCATTTATAAAACACAAGATCAATTTCTGTCTAGTTGCTTTCCTTGAGCCAGATACTTGGCTGCTTATCTGAATGTTTTTATTTAAATTATTGGGTGTGATAAAAATCACAGCTTCCTGCGGAAGGCAGAGGAAGCACTGCAGCCCGGTTTTGAGCCTCATTCTGGAGAGAATTTGGGCACATGCTTCACATTGTGCACTTGCTGAACTCCCAGCTGCCATCAGTGGGATATACACACAGTACAGTGTCTTTTGTAAATCAAATAACAATGTTTTTCTCACGGAATTTCCTTGTGTTTATGGACTAGGTATATTTCTGAAAGACTTCAGGATAAAGAAACCTGTGTAACTGATAAATAAACTCTAGACCAGTCTTTAAATAAAAAAAAAAAACATGGAGAAGAGAAAAAGGTGAATCCTTTAAATAGGTTTCTGCAGCTGCAGCCTGACTGCAAAGCTTCAAAGAACAGAGTGCAGAAAATAAGGGATCACAGCCAACGAGGAGCAACCCACACTGATCCATCAGAGTGGGAAAGATCTGGAAAGCCACTGAGCCTGACTAAGCAATGGGACACTGATATGGGTAGAGGAAGGTTCTAAACCAGGAGGAAAAAAACCCACAAATAATGTAAGGAGAAAGTCAGGCCAAAAAATTAAAGTAGTCCTAGAAGTTGAATAGTGCAGAAAACTTGAAAAAATTGAACAAAAATGGATAGGTACAAAGCTGAGTGTTCCTGGAATCCTTGGAGAGCCTTTGACACGCACGGCCCTCACCTCAGCTGGAACCACCAAGGAATTCATCCCACTGAGGGATACTTCACCCAGACCCTTGCACAACGTCTGAGCGAAACACATTCCCAGTTTTCTTCTGTGGGTTTTGGGACACCCATCTCTGAGCACAATCCCAGCCCTCCCAAAGAGCATCCGAGGGGCACCAGGAGAGGAGAGTGATGGGATGGGCCCGGATGTCTGTGCTGGGGAAGGGTTTCCATCACCTCCAGCACATCCCCTGAGCTCCCAGAGCTGCAGTTCCTCACGCACACAGACGTGCTGGTATTTCCTCTCTGCCACTCTTCATCTCCTCTACCCATTTTCATGAGGATTTCTTTGAAGCTGAACCATTAGAGTTGTTTGTGTTACATTAATAATGAGGCCTCTTCTCTACAGGGACCCTTGGTACTACAGCAATATAAATAGTGTAATAATTGAAATCAGAGAATTTAAATTTCAGTAATGTGTCATGAGAGGAGAAGAAAATCAGGCCATCTGCACTACCAGAAACTTATATTAGACCCAGGTTTCGTATCTTTTGTGTCACATGCACCTACTTACTCACCTACTTATTTTCCATTTCAGTGAAATTCTGTCCAGCTCTTCCTGACGCAAGCTCGTCTCCCACTTTTTCACATGAAAAACTTCACAGTTGTGTCTGTTTTCTATTTTCAGCCTGCACTGAAGGTAATGCTTTTGATCCACAAGCAGCCCACAAGCTGATGCAGCCCTTTATTCTTTTTTTTCCCCCAGAAATATAAAAGCCACTTTGTAGAAATAGTGAGATGAGTGGATGTTACCTGTCAGTGACTTTTGTGTGGCTTAAATATTTTTCATCTGCCATGTACTTCTACAACTTTTCTGCTTTGCACAGTATCATACAAGGACTTGTTGGCAAAGAAGTTAAGAATAGTTTTCATCTTTTTGCTTTGTGTTTCAGTTCCTCCAAGCTCTGTGCAAAATAAATGCTGAGCATGTGATGTGACATCTCTGCTTAAGAGCTGCTGCCTCCTGAAACAGCCCAGACACTCTCCAGATTTGCATTTCCTTAAAATTAATAAGCTTTTAGTGAGACAGGCAATTCATTTGTCCTCATGATAAACAAAGAGGTGAATGCTCCCTATGCTGAGTAGCTCTGGATGAAACGGGATTAAGTGGAATGAAAAATAGAATATGTCCCACCAAATGCACGCCCCAACCCTCCTGCCAGTGCTGGTTGTGTTCTCCTAGCCTGGAGCAGGACAGGATTCAGACCTGGGGTGGTTTGTAAACACCATCCATCTCTTACCACACAGATTTACAGAAACATTGACTTCGATGCTGTGCTTCCTTCCCATTGCGGCTGTGCAGGTTCTTGTCCCTCACAGAATATCATGGTTACACAGAACAGCACGGCTCACAGAATCACACAATGGTTTGGGTTGGGGGGGACCTTAAATCCCACCCAGTGCCACCCCTGCCACGGGCAGGGACACCTCCCACCATCCCAGGGTGCTCCAAGCCCCGTCCTGCCTGGCCTTGGACACTTCCAGGAATCCAGGGGCAGCCACAGCTTCTCTGGGCACCCTGTGCCAGGGCCTCCCCACCCTCACAGCCAGGAATTCCTTCCCAATATCCCATCCAACCCTGCCCTCTGGCAGTGGGAAGCCATTCCCTGTGTCCTGTCCCTCCATCCCTTGTCCCAATCCCTCTCCAGCTCTCTGGGAGCTCCTTAGTCACTGGAAAGCACTCCAAGGTCTTCCCAGAGCCTTTTCCTCTTCAGGCTGAACATCCCCAGCTCTCCCAGCCTGTCCTCATAGGAGAGACATTGCAGCATTCCTTCAGTACAAGGTACTCAAGGACTTTCACAGCCTCAGAATTCCATGGAAGCCCAACTTGGGTTGATGTCCCTGGACACAGTGACATCTTGGGATGCCCATTTCCATCCCAGACTGGAGCTCTGTTCCCACCACACTGTGCCCAGACACCCCACATGTCACCCCCTGCCCTCACTGCCAAGCTGTGAAAATAACAGGAGCGAGGCAATAAAAAAGACTAAATTAAATTAAATTATCCTTGTGTTACCTTTCCTACTACAAATGGGCTCAAAATTGTAAGTCACAGCCTGTCCTCATTTTCCTCTGCAGCAGAACACCCAAAGCACCAGAATAATCTTTGGATTGAGAAGAATAATAGAGCAGAGTAATCTTTCTGCAAACCAAAAGCAGCCAAGGGCAGTGCTCTGTACCACAGGGCTTTGGCAATGCCCTGGAAGTCAGGAAGGACATCCTTTATCCATTTCCCTCTTCATTTTCTTCAGCTTCCTCAGCTTAGTTCACAGTCTGTGGGATCTGTGACCTGGATGGGTCATTCCTGGCTCTGGAGGAAGGGATTTACACCTGGCTGCACCCAGCACTCACTCAGCCACTGACAGTGGGTTTGTGGCAGGATCCTGAGGTACACCCAGAGCCTCCACTGCTGCCTGGGGGGCCCCATCAGATGGGAAAGAGCTTTAGCCCCCCGTCAGTCTCTTTTCTCTAATTTGGGATGATTCTCCTATCATCTCCAAACTCAAACTAGAACCATTAAATCCAGAATTCCCGAGCTTACACACTGAGCAGGAAGGACCAAGTTTTGTCTTTCATGATAGAGGTGAACTTAGGAAATTTAAGCAGGGGGTGAAACAGGGCAAGAATTGGAAGCTGCCCACAAACACATCACCCACAACCAGGCAAGGCAAGGCTTTTTCCAAGGTTCAGTAAGAAAATACATTAGGATCAGTCCTGGCATTTTTATCAGAAACATTTAATCAAGTGTTCTCCTGAAATCCAATGCTCTGAGTTAGGAGATGACATCTGCACAGAGAAGGACAGGATTAATAAAAAATAATCCAATAACTTGCAGGCTGGAGCAAAGGGTTGAAACCAAGGAGTACAGAATGGAGGGTTGTACCCTTAGGGACCAGTGAGTTTTCTGCTTTAACCATTAATCTTCAAAGCAAGTGACACCAGAATGACCCCCACAGGCTACTCAGGATAACACTGATAAGGCTGCATCAAAAGAGGTGTTTCCAGTGAATATCAGATATCCAAGTTCCTCCTGAGAGTTGGCAATAGAGGCACATCTGGAATGCTGGGGGCATTTCTCCTCACCTGCATTCACAAAAGATCAATTGAGCCTAGAGCTGGTGGATTGGAAAGGCTGCCAGGGAGAGCAGGGAAGTGGAAAGGCTGAACTACAAGAAGGGAAGTAAAAGAATTCTTTTACTTAATCTAGAAAACCAAAGATGACAGGACCCATGATTGTCCCTTAGCTTTATGTGCTTCTCAGTATTTATCTTGCCAGTGCTGATATATTTATAGATGGCAGGAATATAAAGTGCCTATACATAGAGCAAGATGGGATTCCAACGCAGAACTTCGGAGCACAGGGGTTCACATCCAGCTCTTGTCCATCAAGGAAAAAAAAAAAATTAAGAACCAATTGGCTTCAAATAGAAATTGTTAACATTAGGACTCAGACTGTATCATGCCAAAAAAAAAAAGTCAACTATCCAGCTATGTGGCCAAGGAATGGGGATGTGTGATTCCAGTCCTCTGTCTTTCAGCAGAAGCCAAAACATTACCCAAGCTAAACATTATCCAGGCACAGGTCTTGCTGAAACCACCTTCCGAAATGCTGCCTGTTCTGCCTGAGACAGGGAAAACAAATTGGCACTTCATAAAATCACACAATGCCAGAATGGTTTGGGTTGGAAGGGACCTTAAAGTTCATCCAGTGCCACGCCTGCCATGGGCAGGGACACCTCCCACTATCCCAGGGTGCTCCAAGCCCCGTCCAACCTGGCCTTGGACACTTCCAGGGATGGGAAGTCCAAAACTCTCTGGGCATTAACATAACAAAAATGCAAAGCATAATTATATCTGATAATAAATGTGAAAATGCTGCAAAATAAACCAGTACAAGATTTCCGGTGATTTCCAGTGGTTAAACAAAGCAAGCCCAGGAACTTGCATTGGGTCAAATAAGTAACAGCCAACATTTTACATTAACCACCAGCTGAGGACACAGACACCCACTCAAAAAAAAAGGGCAAAAATCAGGAACTCCACCACACTGATAAGGTGCTTCCCATTATCCCACTTACAGCACTTCCACAGCTTTATAAAAAGCAGCACAAAACATGCCAGACTCTGTCCTCCTTTATATCCAAGCACAAAAGCTTGGGCAAGATTTGACTGTGCGTAAGTAAAAATCTTATCTCTTGCGGTAAAGTTTTTATTAGTTTAAAATCATGAATTATTTTTCTGGCTGACCTTTGCTCATCTAAGCAGTGCATTGATTCTCTCTACAAAACCTGGTAAAATTAGTTTTTCATGGCTTGCCTGGAAAATAAGTATTTAAAAAAAAAAAAAAAAAAAGAAAAACTAAATACAAAGTTTTACTTGTTTTCTCCCTTCTCCCACATTCCCAAACCCAAGACCTCAGGCATTTAAGCACAAGTGACTCTTGGAAAGCAACTAATTCCATGGATCTTCTCAACCTTGAATCTCATCTTTTCCTGTACATTGCAAAATTATTGCTTGTGTACAAAACTTTTTTAAAACATGAAAAAAATCAGGTCTTTGATGGTTCCAAGGAGAGGCAGCAGCAAGATGATTCCATGCATTGCTGAATTTAATTTTCTGTTCTTTCGGCTTCTAATGGAAAAAGATCCAGTCTCCAGCTTGAGGATCCGTAAAGACTGAGCTGCTCTGCAGCACCACCACTGATCCACACCAGGCAGCTCCAGGAGCAGAAACAGAGGCTCCCTGATCCCCGTTAACTCAGTGGCATTAAAAACACGGGGTTTAATATTTTGGGTTTGTAATTCTCAGATCTACCTCCTGTCATCACTTGCTCGTGCACGAGCTGCTCCTTCCCCAAACCTAATTCTGCTGATGAAATAATCAGTGATGGGGAGCAGCCCTCCCATCCCTCCCCCACAAACTCCATGGAATATGTCAAGTGTTCAACGTTTTCACGTGGACATGGGAGGGAAAGCTGAAATTTGAAGGTGACTTGCTGTCCTCCACCACCAAATTCTCTGTGGTCAGTGTCACAGCCCGTCCAGCTGAACAAACTAATGACACGTACAAAAAGACAAAAAATAGAAAAGGGGGGGTGCAAAAAAAGAAAAAAATAAAATGTTCCTTGTGGAACATACCCCCTAAGCAGTTGGATCATCTTAATCTTCAAGCTTCTGTAATACAACTGTTGGAAGGCTCCAAGTCTGTGCACAATAAAGTGCTTTATTCAGGGAACCATATGACTCCATCAGTCATTCAAGCACATGTTTGGCACAGATTGAAAGTGAAAAGCATAGCTAAGGCAAATATTTCAAAACTGAACTTGTCTTCCTAACACACATGGTTTATATATTGGTGTAATATCTATATAACTTTTCAGTTCTCATATAGAGTAATGTCATGGCTGAGGTACAAAATGATGTCTCTGCAGCAGGCATTTCTCGGCAGATAACACAAGCCAAAAAGCCGTTTACTAGAAAATTAACAGGGAACTATCACACTTGACAGGGCCGAAAAAAAAAACCAAAAAAAAACAAAACAAAAAAAAAAGCCCAACCCTGTAAAAATAGCTTTTGTTCCTTCTTTAATTCCTGAAAATCCATTTCTCAAATCAGGATGCCACACCATCCCTCCCTGGAGCTGCAACAAACCCAGGACAGGCGGTTCCTTCCTCCTCGTGTGCCCGAGACCTGTCTCCTCTGTTTGCAGATGAAGTATTGCTCATCACACGGAGGAACTCCTGCTGATGCAAATGCCATTAAAGCAATCTTGGGAGAGCACCGTGTGATTAAAGCATAAGTAATGTGAGAAGGATTTGGGCTCTCATTATACAAAATACATATTGAAAAGCAGTCGAGGAAAGAAGCCAGCATATCTCAATATTCTCCCTGTTCTCGAGAACAAAATGTGACAAGTGGAGTTTGGAGAACAACATTTGCCATTGACTGCAGGAGGGGGCAGGGAGCCTGCAGAACATTTCAAATAGCCAAAACCCAGCTTTATGATGTGTATAGAATATATACGGGGATATATTTGGGAAACAGCTGTCCAGCCTCATTTGTGATGCTGCTCTGTTTGACTGAGGAATTGCTATTCAGGACCAGTCCAAAGACAGAGTTGTCCTTTTTTTTCTAGAAGGGAACATTTCAAGATATAGAGAAATAAAGCAGCCAAGCACTGAACCAAAGGGCATTTCAGCACAGTGGGTCATAGGGGTGTATCAAGAGGTTCCCCCCATGGAAGAACTCAGTGCTTGGAGTTCACAGAAGAGGGCAAGTTATAAATGCAAGACTCCAACCCAAAGGAGCTTTGGAAAGTACATGACACAATGGTTTAGGAGAACTTCTGTCCTCCTGCTGCAAATCCTCTTTTAAGTTAGGTTTTTTTTCCAAGTCCTGCACACCATGTCAATTGGCCCAGCCATTCCTTCTTGTAAAACAAGCAGGACAGGGCTAATAAAGGATTAAAATCATCAGGAGTTGCACTGTGCCTTTCCCACAGGTATTTGCAGGATGCCATAGGATGAAGGATGTCCCATCTTCACTCAGCATCATCACAGCAGAGGTTGGCACATCTGATGCTTCAAAAACTGCTGCTTCTTCCCCAAAAAAATTCCAGTCCCACAGATTCTTGTTGTGATTATGGACTCAGCCTCACATCCCCCTGCATGAGCAGCACCTACCAAAAACACTTACTGAGGCAGAGAAATTATAACCTGTGCTTTACCAGCACAGCAAACCCACAGAGCTCCAGTGGCAGAGAAAAAGGTACTAAATATATATTCACTTTTCAGCAGTGAGTCCACATAATTATGTGCAAATCCAGGTCCAGTGTTCCTCTCCAACTCCTCCCCTCCAAACCCTCATGAAAGGCTACTTTCACTGACTGAAGTTCAAATTACTCTCCAAAATACAATTTCCTCCTGGTCTTTCAAAAGGTACAGTGCAATCCTTCTCTGCAATGATTTACCAGCCTCCCTCACGAGCACAGAGAATCCTCAGCACGGCTGAATTGAGGGATGTTCCGTCCTGTGTACAACCATCAGTGCAAAGCTCTACTGAGTGGGAGTGGGAGCTGTGCTCATCACAGGCACACAAATCAGTCCTTCGCACTTCTCTGGGAAATCGCCCTGAAAACACAGCAAATCCAGCTGAAGTGAACTGCAGTATTAATTTAGGTAAGCAAGGGATGGGATGTGATTTGTAGGTCTTTCCCAAGCCTAGAAAACGAGCTACTGGGCTGGGGAGTTTATATCCATCAGCAGGTTTTTTTGGGTGGGGAATGCCTGCTCCTCGCGTCGCACAACAGCAGAGAGAGAAAAATGAACTGCACCTGCACCAACATCAGCTGTCACTGAAACCTCTCTTCTGATTTTTAAAACATGACTGAAAAGAAAAGAAGAGAGATGCTTCATGTTCCTGAAGCCACCTCTCCTGCTGAGGTTGATGTGTGTGACCTTACAGCAAGTGTCACCACGAGCACTGGCTCGGTCCATAACTCCTGACTTTCCCACATTCCTCCAGGAGATGGGCTACAGGAGTGATGAACATTTACTTTTATGGTTCTCTCAGGGCAGGATATCTCCCCAGGTCACTGACACAGCCTTGCTCATCTTGTCCACACTTCCTCTGGTTCTGCAAAACAGATCTCAAACGACAGCACGGGACATCAGCATCTGGTGGTACAAAGGGGCTGGATCCGTGGAGAGGAGACAATTTACTCCAGTGGAGGATCAGACATACAAACAAGGAGAGTACACCACACAGAGTCAACAGACAAGCTCCTCCTCTCTAAAATGTGAAGATTTAAACCAAAGAGGAGACATTTAGATCAGATATTGGGAAGGAATCCTTCCCTGTGAGGGAGGGGAGGCCCTGGCACAGGGTGCCCAGAGAAGCTGTGGTTGCTCCTGGATCCCTGGAAGTGTCCAAGGCCAGGCTGGACGGGGCCTGGAGCAACCTGGGATCGTGGGAGGTGTCCCTGCCCATGGCAGGCGTGGGACTGGATGAGCTTTAAGGTCCCCTCCAACCCAAACCATTCTGGGATTCTGTGATTTCTTCTGCAATGGCCCTGTACTTGTCCCTCAACCACAAGTGTTGACCCAAAGTGTGTCTTCAGTCCCATCAATTCTTGGATTCAGTGAAGTTTGGATCCTAATATATTCTTTCAAAGGCAAGCAGTCGCACAGGAGGTTTATTTATCTTCCAGCTGCTTTCAGGGTTAGAACACATTAAAAAGAAGCAAGAAAACAGCAAACTTTCGCCATTGTCAGAAGAAGGTTTTTCACTTAATGCATGTGATATATGCTGTTAGACTAAATTTCCAGGGACTGACACAGTTCCTCTTAACAAATATCTCAAACTAGTTAAAGATTCTTTGGTGCCAAATTCTGCATCCAGCTTTTTATGCCTTGATGTGTGTTATCCAGCATGGCTAACAGGCCATGAAACATTTCACTTCTTGCCTTATTACATCATATATTTGAGACAAGAAAGAATGTGTTCTTCTAATCACTGCTTTTAGCATGTTGACCTTGTGAAAGGACAAATCTCCTGCCTCCAAACTATTTCTCATCCTAGCTCCAAGTCATGGAAAGCAGCAAACACATTTCTATGGGGTGTAAAAAAATTAGTGGAAGAACCTGAAGTGATTTAACAGAGGAGTCAGCATTTCTGGTGAGATGATGCAATTTATCAAATCACTTAATACCAACGTGGTCTCAAAACTCCTGCATGAGCAGGATCCTGGAGCAGGAGTCAACTAAGAAACAACCCCTGTTATCAGTTAGTAGGATACTTTTTACCAAAAAGATAAAAATTTTTAAAAATTGAAGCACTTTGCTCTGTGTTAGCCAGAAAAAAAAGGGATTGACCTTTTGGACTGCACTGTCCCATCAAAAAATCAGACACATTCAAACTGTGGGGTTTTAATTTACTTTGTCATGGATTTGCCCTGGAGACTCATCAGGACCTAAGAGAAGCCTCTGTAGGTGTGATTCAGGCCTGCAGCACCACAAAATTGTGGAGATGATGTGCTTTAGTCCTGGGAGAAATTTGAGAAGCTACTTGAAATGTAAGTACAATGTGCATGCAACCGGGAGAGCAAGGCCCAGGATGATGTGCAGTAAAACATAAGAAATTGTAGAGGAAGGAAAGCCATCAGAAAAAGAGATTAAATGAAAAAAAATCCCTTCAGCATGAACAGCATGAAGAGCCTGACATCCTGAGCAGGATGGGATGCTGCGAGAGACACGGAGCTGGGGAGAGCCTGGCGTGGCAGAGCCTGGCTCTGTAACCTGACAGTGTTCCAGACCCATTTCCAAACACCCTAAAAATGTCAATTCCTGGATTATAACATCTCTCACAGCAAAAGTCAGGAGGAAACCCACCCCTTGGGCCCAGTCACTCAGACAAGGCAGCTCATGGCTCCCCCTTGGCTCCACCACAGCCCTGGAGCTCGAAGGGTGCTGCCCAAAGGGAGGCCCAGGAACACCAACAAACCAGAGCCCAGCTGGACTCCTTGGCCAGTCTGCACTGGCAGCATGAGATCTGCTGGAAACACCGGTGATAAATCTGTCAGGATGAGGATATGTGAGCTCTGAGTTAGGCTGGTGGAGGACCAAATAAGCCTTTCCATGAGTGGAGCGTTTTTAGAACACAATTTCAAGATCACGGGCACTGAGCGAGAGCCTTGGTGGAATAACAGATAAACACAGGCCTGGTGTGCTGCCGTCACCCACGTGTCACCAGAGAGGTCCCACTGGGGCAGCCTCTGTGCTCCCAGCAGGATGCAAAGCCACCCAAAACACGGCCTGCCAATCATTAGTTCAAGGGTTCTCTTTGTGGCTAAATAGGGACCTTTCCAAAAATCCCAAGGAAAGCGAGAGATGAGACACCCAACACAACACCAGGGAACAACCTGGCAGCTCCCCAGAGAGCAGGAGGTTAGTGATGCAAGCACTACTTGGACAGTGGGCATGATAACCTCTGCTGGGGGATTTTGGCATGGACCTGTGGAGCCCCATGGGCAGTGACAGCTCGTGCCAGGCTGTCTGCAGGGGACCTGATGGGGATAATCATCAGACAAGGAGGTGATGATACACACACACCAGAAATATCTGCCACAAATGCTGGAAGGGGTTGAAAGAAGACAGTATTTGTAAGTGAGCTCTGAAGCACAGAGTGTGTTGGAGAAATCAGGTTTAGAGCAGGAGACAAGGGAAGATTTCTTCTCCTGCAATTTATTTCCATTATACCCAAGGCAGTTGCAATCAGTAGCAAAATTAAAATCTGACAGAAAAGTGATTTTAATTGAAGGCAAAGAATTTTGGATTGCAGTTCTAGGATTTTCATTTTCTCATGCCCAGAGAAGCTGTGGCTGCCCCATCCCTGGAAGTGTCCATGGTTGGGTTGGACAGGGCTTGGAACAACCTGGGAGAGTGGAAGGTGTCCTTGCCCATGGCAGGGGGTGGAACTGGATGAACTTTAATGTCCCTTCCAACTCAAACCATTCTCTCATTCTAAGGTTCATTTTTCTGCTGTTTTCCCAGCTAACACACAATATTTAAGAGATTTAAGAGTTTACAGGCACAGATTTGGAGTTTACCTACACACAGCACCACTTTGTCTGCCCTGCAGATACAAGAAGGCCTTGACCACAAAAACCTTATACAGGTGTAGATTTTAAGGTATTTGACTGAGTCTGTAAGATGAGATCTTATCCTACTGTATATCCCATTCCATAAGCACAGCAAAGCCAATTTGGCCTCACTGAGGCCAGTCCTCCTGTTAATTTTCCATTTTGTCCGTGAGGTCCATTAATCAGAAATCAAGATCAATACTGAAAACTAGAAGGGCAATTGTAAAACCAGAAAATCTGTAAAGAAGACACACTAAAAGTGAGCAACAAAGTTACTTTTAAGTTGTCTAGCCCATAACCTGATAACTTCTGTTTAATAAAAGACCTGTAACTCGGGCAGACCCACGTCATGCTCTCTTGCCACGTTTCAAATACGGTTTTCAGGGCATATCATAACTCAAACTTGTCTTAATTGCTAAGCACATGTTTATGTAATAATTAGGATGTCCTGGCAGCATTAGGATGCCCTGCAAGGCTCCAGAATGCCCAGTGAGACCCATGCCAGCCCAGCCAAGAGCCCTTGTCATCGCTGGGAGCGTGGCCGGGTGTGCAAACACGGCTGGAACTTTCAGCACCTCTGCGACCAAGAAAGCAGCACATGCTGTGGCAGAGCTAAAGCTGGGCTCTACTTCCACAGGAAAAAGTGGAATTAAGGGAGGGGATGCTCTCTGAGCACACTGGCTGCAGATGGAAAGGAACAAGTTGCATACATGTTACGGGAAGAAGGGAAGATGTAGGAAGGCAAACCCAAACTCCAGCTGAGCTGCAAGGCCAGCAAGCACCACAGCTGCCCAAGCTTAGACATCAAAAGCCCATAAAGACATCTAAAGACACCGGAGGGATGAGCAGCTGACACAAACTTTACAGAGAGCTTAAATCATCAGTGCAAGCATAACCTTAGAGCTTCAGCTTGGCTCTTAGGGAATCCCAAGCCACAAGAAGTTGGATTTCCACTCCCTCTGCCCATTCCGCTCGCTTGTCTGTGTGCTGGAGCCAAATCACCCCCAGTCTGACCACTTATTATTGTAGGGATGACTACTTTGGAGCACCTTACCTCAAACTTTCCTGACTGTTAGTGCACCTCCAAACCATGGCCGGCCACAGTGGCTCCCACACTCAGAGAAGGGGCACAAAAACCAAGCCACCCTTGCCCCATGAAATGGGAACAGCCACAGGGCACCTATTTCTCCTCATCTGCCAGAGAATTCCTGCAGCCTTTATCCCAAACCCACTGATCTGGTGCAAACACAAGTGTTGACAAAGAGAAGTCAAGACCCCTCACAAAGGCAGAGCTGCAACTCCCGTTAATTCATTAAGATAAATTCCAGGTGCTTGATCAAAATGCAACACCTCGTCTCCACCCTGGGATTTCCATGTGCTGGCTGATATGTGCTAAGGTACCTCTCCATCTTTCTCTTTGCAAGTTCAGAGCCAAAGTCCCAGTGAAAGTTACTGCCAGTAAAGTTGGAGATAAGCATATATTTACAAAGGTTCAAGTTACAATGAAAAATAAAAAAAATTTAAAAATACTCAGAAGTTTGTAGTAACACAGAGGGACGCACACACCCCTCAGCGCTGTTACAAGTATTCATACGGGAGAATCTCCCTTCCTCTCTCACGTAAAATATGCGTTGTCAGCTGCTGCTTAACCCAGAGCAGAGGACCTGGGCCCTCTGAGGATTCCAGAATAAGACCCAGACTTGCTGTAGGAAGGGACAATCACTTTCCATGTGACTGTCTGTTCCCCCATCCATAACAAGGACAGCACGGAGCCGCTGCTCCGCCACCGAATCACCGCTCCCCGCCTGGAGCTCACTTTGAATGAACACAGCGGCGAGAAAACTTTTACCCAGGCAGGACGCTTTTACCATCACTATTTGGCTTCTCCACGCAATTTTCCCCAGCTGGAAACAGAGCCCAAACTCTGACAATCCTCCCAGCCCCTGAGTTCAGCCCCAGGGCTGTTTGCAGGGGATGCGTGGGGAGGAGAATTCCCCCCCGGGACCCCGCAGGCCACCCCCGAACACACACGGGGGGGCTTTTCCCGGGAGCAGCTCCACTTCCAGGGCATGGGACCGGCGGGGCTGGGGGAGCCGGGGGAAGGGGCGCGGCGGGGATGGGGATGCACGGCGGAGTTTTCCCGGGAAGGCGCGCAGAGGAGCGGGAATTGCGCGGCTCCGCGCGCGGCCGGCCGGGACCTCCCCGCTCCATTCCCATCTCCAGACGGCTCCTCGTCCCGCTAAAATGGAGCGTGGGGCTGGGAACGCTGGCGGGCAGAGGGACGTGTGTCACTTACCGCGGGCGCGGGGCGATGCCGACAGGAGCCAGCCCAGGCTGAGCAGCAGCAGCGGCAGCGGGGCCGGGGGCAGCGCACGGGGGGAGCGCGGCTGCGCTGCGTGGAGGCGCTTTGACATCTCAGCCCGGACTGAGCGAGACCGACTTTCATCAGCTGGGGCTGGAGAGCAGCCCCATAATATACAGTTACAGAGAGGAGCGAGCTGGGACTCAGGATGTGAGAGATTTCCTGCATGCAGTTAACTCCAAAACCCCTCCTGCTGCTGCCTCAGCTGCTGATGAGCTGGGCTCGGCTGCTTAGGGGAAAAAGGAAAAAAAAAAAAAAAAAAGAGGAAAGAAAAAAAGAGAGGTGGTTTCTTTTTTTCTTTTTTTTTTTTCTTCCTCTTATTTTTAAAGAGGTTTGTGTCGGTTATTTTACATTTTTTGTTGTTTTGGCAAGGAGAACGGCGTTGCCCGTGGCTCCTCACCACGGAACACCCGAGCCCTGCGGCCGCCCCTCCGCAGGGTCCCAGCGCCTTCAGCCCCCGGGGGGCTCCGGGGTCCCCCCCATCCCAACTGTCGAGGTTTCCCCCTTTTTTTTTTCTTTTCTACACACACAATCCTGGCTGCCGCCTCTGGAAAGTCATCTGTGTACGTTAGAGCTCAGGGGTTATTTATTGGTTTCATAATTATTTCAGAGTTGTTTCTGGTGTTGTTTCTTATTTTATATTGGGGGGGGTTTAAAAGAAGAAAAAAACCCCCCAAACAAACAACAAAACACACCCACAGAGTTGCCAGATGCATTTTTTAAAATCTCCCTCATTCAAATTATTATTGCTGACTGTCTGGGAGAATAACCAAATACAGATTATCTATTCCTTAATGTACCACCAAAACAGATGTAATGCCCACATGTTGCTGTGGATCAGGAGAAAAAAAAGAACTTCATTCTGAAGATCCTCACAGACTTTCATAGTGCAGTTTTTAGTTTTAATTTACTACGTTTCTTCCAAAATCTCACTGCTTGGAGATTGATACTTATTTCTGAGAATTGGCTCCATGCTCCTTGTGCATGAAACAATTGCCAAAAGTGGCCTGCTATGTGTCTGCAGGCCAGCAGGCATAACAGCCATGCCATCCCACTTAAAAAATGGAGTTTGGAAGCACAGATTTGGGGTTGTTCTGGAGCAGGGGCTGGTGATTATTCCCAGTGATCCAGACTATGCCTGTCACCAAGGTCTGGGATCAGGAATTATGTGCAGAAAGGGCTCTTACCAACAGCTGTTCTTCACACTTAAAAAGTACCTTTCACCTCTCACCCCTCTGCCCAAAACCAGGGCCATGGCCTTGCCACCAGTTGCTCTGAAATTTGAATTTTATCTACACTTAGACCTCAAGTCTCACCTCACTTTTTCCTCATCATGTGCCTTCCCAGGAATCCCTATCCTTGGGAGCAGTCAGGGATTAGCCTATGTGTAACTTTAAATGGCCACATGTTAAATTTTCCCTACTCACCCATTATCAATTACAATTTAACAGCTATACTCAGCAACATTTCATCCCTCAAATATAAGCTAATGAACTCTATCAACCACCTCATTAAGGACATATGTCCTCCACACAGAACATTGGTTAGAAACATTAAAATTAAAGCAGAATACTCCTTTGTGGAAGGCCACCATAAAAGCCATGTAGACATCTTTAGTTTTGAAGGTATTTTTCCCCTTAAAAAAAAAAAATCATTCACAGGGAACTAAAGACTTCTAAATAGGGTTTTCATTTCAAGGCTTTTCATTTCAAAAAAAGTAGTAGTACCTTTATCTAAATAACAATATTTGTTAACACAGAATGTGGGCCAATTATATCTTGGTCATTCATTAGCATGAATTAGGTAGATATTACCAGAGTTTCTTCTCCTCCCCCAAAACTCAAGCAAAAAGGAATTGTTGCCTTTTACCACACTGATTTCATGGGTTTGAAGTTGGTAAATTGATAATTTATCACAAATATTTTATTAACAACATCCATGTAGGAATGCAAGTGAATTGCAGTTACCTTTGGCTCTGCAGAACAACAGCACCATTTCACATCCCTTTCAAAATTCTCTTGGAACCGAAAAAAAAGACCCTCCAGGCAAAGGACAGGTAATGTGAAGTGCCCCTGCTTCACTAAGACGTGCAGGAGAGAGGCCAAGCCTGGACTTTTCATTTCTCATGTCAAACCACCTCCCCCAATTAGTTTTACGAGGCTTGGTTTATCCACTTCAGAAGAACAAGGCCGAGTTTCCCTGCAGGAAATGAAAATTGCATCCAGGTTGTGTGGCTGCTTCAAAGGGGGCCACAATCCCGATTCTCCAGGTTATTCCCGCGGGCCGTGGCTGCCCATCCATCCTTCCCAGCTTTGTTCTTTAGCACTGTCAGGGGAGGAGGAACGGAGGGAGGGGGTGTGTGGAGGTATCTCATTGCTTCTGGGGTTATTTTTACCTTTTTGTCTTTGCTACTGATACTTTATGCTTCCCTCCCTGCCATTTTAATCCTCCTTCTCCTCCTTACTCCGTGTATTGAGTTTTTCTTCACTTCAGCCCCAAGTAGCTTTTCCTTCCAAAACATGCACTCCACTGTGATAGTTGAGGGCTATCCTGCAGCAGCAACAGCATTAAAAAAGCTAAATACTCTTTTTTACTCTTTATTTCTATCTCCTTGGGAAAGGGGAACACAACACCGCACCCTTTCTTCCCAGTTGCACAGCAGAGGGTGGCACACGCTGGGGGTTTGGTTTGTTTTTGGCAGGAAAAGCACGGCAGGCACTGCCCACAAGCCGCAGAGAACAGATCCCGCTGCTGAAGCACCTCAGTGCTTTGAGGCGTGTGGATGAAACATCTCCCCCTGCGGCTCCGGGTCACCGCTGGCTGCAGGAATATCCGAGGAATGGAAGCTAACAAGGATCCCCGAGATCCTACCAGGACCTCTCTTCAGGCGTGTCTCCCAGCTGCGTGGCCTCCACTTCCCCTGGGAGTGGTTTGGGAACACTGAACACGCATTGTTCAGCTGGAGAATGTGAGCACTGGCGATGCTCACAGGGTGCTCAGGAACGTGCCGTGCATGAAGCGCTCCCTCTCGTCATTCCCGACGCAGCACCGCGGGCAGAACCCCTCCCTGTCCAGCCGTCCCCCCCGCCCCCTCCTTGTCACGGTGTCACCGGAGCAGGTGGGAGAGAAGCTGCCCCACTCTCAGCTCGCACTTCGGTGTGAAGACAACCTGATGTAAAGGGCACTCGCGACGCCAAACGAGGAATACCTGACCGTGTGACAGCGCAGGGCGGCTGGCTGGGACTCTGCTCACCCGGTGACTAATCCATGCAGGAGCTTTGGCTCACGCGGCACTGGAAAGGTCAAACCAGAAGAGAGCAATACGGAAGAGAGCAGCGTGGAATAACTTACCTGGAAACAAGCTTAGCACACAGACACCAGCAAGGAGGAGGATGCTCTGAGGGAAACATGAATTTCCATTAGTGTCCCCTTTGGTTAAAGAAGAAGGAGCTTTGAGAAGGAATTAGTGACTGAAGGAGACAACAGGGAGAAAAATGAGTGGAGAGACAATATATTAAGTGTAAATAAAACCTCCAGACTGTGATACTGTAATGCTTTCCTGACATTAGCTGGAAGGCAGGGTAACAAATAAATATGGAATTTGTCAGATGGGTTATCGTACGCCATGGGGTGTGGAGTATGAGAAAAGGGAAAGGAAAAGGAAGAGGGGAAAAATGGAGGAAAAGGAAAACTGTCTGCTGCCCTTCTCTGCTAGGGTAGGATTTGCATCCCTTGTGTTACAGCCTGAGTTAAATGAAGAGAGGATAAGCCACCCCAGAGAGCTGAACAACTTCAAGATAAGAGGTTCTGGAGGGCAGAAAGCACCTCTGTAACACTGCTCTCACATCTCCCCAGATCAGCTGTGATCTCCTCTTGGATATCCAGGAAACCTCACTGTAATCACAACATCGAGTATTATCCAGACTTTTTTTTTTATTCCCCTATGTGCCAAAATGCATGAGGACTTGTCTGGGCTTAGCTACAGGGATCTACAGTTTTGGGGCCTCCAGGCTAAAGTTTTTACTTCTTAGAGTAAACAAAACAAAACAAAAAAGCTTTTTTCTTTGAAATCTGTGTGTCCCCCAGCCAGCTGCTGAGACTTTGTGTCTCCAGTCCTCCCTCACTTCATTAACTCTCTGCACAATCAAGATCCTGCTGAATTGTGACTGCAGTGGCAGATTACAGTCCCCTGTAATTAACAGGCATAGATAGAGCACAATACAGCCTGACCTTTAGCCACAGAGCTCTGCTCAGACCTCTGTCCCAGCACTCAGACACAGGGTAGCAGCTCCCTGGAATAGCATCCACCAGGGCTGAGCACTGAAATCAAACCCTGGCTGGAAATTCTCTTTGCTGCACGTACTTGAGAGAGGTCGCATTCTATGGGTTTCCCAGTCTCCAAGGGGACCTTAAAGATCATCCAGTTTCCTTCAATCCAAAACATTCGATGAGTCTATGTCTTTGGGAACCAAGGATTTGCTCAAGTCTCTCCCTTGTTCCGCATGTGCAAGGGGCACACTTAGGAACTTGGGATTTTAGGGAAGTGACATGGTCCTTGGCATTTGTAGAGAACCTTGAACTGCTATGGTAAATCAACAGGATATAACACTGAATTAAACACTGAAACATCTCTGGATATCTTTTTTTAATAGAGAAAAGAACTAAACCAGCTCCCACCTTGTCTGAGTGATAAAGACTATAACATCAAATTCAAGCATAAACAAAACTGACAAAGCCATGCTGAATTTCTTTACACATTTAATAAATGAGATGAAGGATCTTTCGTCTGTCTCAGGGATAAAACACAATCAGAGGGAGATAACCCCTGGATAATATGGATAATATTCTCTGCTAGCATGATTTCTACCTGGAAGAAGGACAGCCGGGTGAGTTCTAGGTGCTCATCACATTCCTCTACTCCTGTTTTCCCTGCCCAGTTTGTCCTACTGCTCCATGGGCAATATAATCTTGGAAAACAGCTCATTTTCTCTAGCAAAGCAGGGGAGTAAGCTCTGATTTAATGCTGATTAAGCTCCATGTACTTCTTTATAGGGAAACTGCACAGAGCCCGCTGCTGTAACAGGGCCAAGGGTGAAAAAGCCAAGAGGAGCTCAGGCAAGAGAAAACAAAGAAACCCACTACTCCAAGGATACAGGACCTTAACAACAACAACAGCAACCCCTAAATTCTTCAGCAGTTAAAACACAAAAGCCCAAACCTCACAGGGTCCCCAGTTACATTCTTTTCCTGTAGCACAAACCCTGGGTCATGCAAACACCGAGCTCTCTGTGAGCACGGACGGCAGCGGCAGCTGAGCCTCCCCTGCACCCCCAAACCCCTGACCCTACAGCCTCGATTCCCAGGAATGTAGGGCTCAGGATAGGTAGCTGTCAGTGTCCAAAGGAGAGCCATGAAGGTGGGGAAGGTTTTGGAGGGGCCACACGAGAAGCACCTGAGGTCACTGGGTTTGTTCGGCTGGAGGAGATTGAGGTCAGACCTCACGGGGGGCTGCAGCTCCTCCCGAGGGGCAGCTCTGATCTCTGCTCTCTGTGACAGGGACAGGACCCAGGGAACGGCTGGAGCTGTGTCAGGGAGGGTTAGGTTGGGTATCAGGGAAAGGTTCTTCCCCCAGAGGGTGCTGGGCACTGACCAGGCTCCCCACGGAATGGGCACGGCCCCAAGGCTGCCAGAGCTCCAGGAGCCTTTGGACAACGCTCCCAGGGATGCACAGGGTGGGATTGTTGGGGGGTCTGGGCAGGGCCAGGAGCTGGACTGGATGGTCCTGGTCCCTTCCAGCTCAGGATACTCTATGATTCTATAGTTCCCAGCTTTACCCCACACCAGATTAGCCATCAACATTTTCCTCTTCCAGCCTCTCTCCAGGAAGAGGAAAAAACCCCAGGAGCTGAACACTCTTCTGGTTTAGTACCACAGGAGCAAATACTCACCTTCAGAAATAACAAACAAATGAACCATCTTCAGTCTGCACAGCCCCAAACCTCCATGAGAGGAAAGAAACATCATTTTAAGCCTTCCCACTAATTTCAATACTGAGAAGTGATGATTCTCCAGCAAGATCCTTATATCAAACAGGACATTCCTGAAAACATGTCAGGAAGGTGTCCTGTGCTAAAATCCCTCTAAATCCCACAAATAACCCATTAAATATGTGGGGTTTGTCTTTTTTTTTACTTCAGACTAGACACTAAGTGCTTTGATCTGTTGCCTCAAATTTCAGTGTCTCCCTGAAAACAAAAGAAAGAAAAAAACCCACAATTTTTTACATGTCTCACAAGAGGACAGCATTCAGCTCAGACTAAAAATTATGAAGTTGTATATTTTTAATATTCCTGTCTAGCCCTCTGCAAGCCACAGAACAATGCAACATCCATCATCATAAAAGCTGGGACAGTAAATTAGGAAGACAGCATATTTGGGGGCATTTTTAAAGAAAAATAAATATTCCTAATGGGAAATTTGAGAGGAATCATTAAAAATTACTGTGGTATACATCACAGGAGAATGAAATCAATTAGGTCTTAATCTCATATTATTTATGAAAGGAAGAAGGAAACAGAGCTTCTTTATTATAGGCATTTTCTGTTAGATTCTGTTGCACAACTTCCCTTTGCTTTGAGCCCCAAACACAGTGAGCGAAGCCTCCCAAAACGAAAACAAATAGGAGTAAAATGTTGGTTTTGTAACATCAGCTAACAGTGTTGGATAGAACAGTCAGCCCATAATTATATATCTTTCACGCAGCTTAACTTAGGCCATTACATAATTAAATGTAGGCCAATGAGCCCTCAAAGTTATATTTTCACATAATGACAAACACAAAAATTATATATGTGCTCCCAGTAGCATTACAAGTTAAGTATATATTTGGCACCACTAAGTGGGGATTCATTACTAATTCCTCTGGTATTCATTGTAACAACATTACTCACGGAGAACTAATGTGGATATAATATCCAAGCCCTGGGTTATTCCTCTATAAATTGGAAATCTAGAACACACTGGTGGCTCCCTGTCCCCGCAGTGCTGCAGAGGACGGCGCTGTCATCGGGGGTTGTGGGGAAGACGAGGTGGCACTTGGGGACAGGGTTTAGAGGTGGACTTGGCACTGCTGCTCTTAGAGGCTGGATGGTCTTAGAGAGCTTTTCCAACCTAAATAATTCTGTGAACACCAGATTGGAGCCCCTCTGCTCTGGGACAGGCTAGGAGAGCTGGGGGTGTTCACCCGGAGAGGAGAAGGCTCCAGGGAAACCTCAGAGCCCCTGCCAGTGCCTAAAGGGGCTCCAGGAGAGCTGGAGAGGGACCTGGGACAAGGGATGGAGGGACAGAACACAGGGAATGGCTTCCCACTGCCAGAGGACAGGGTTGGATGGGATATTGGGAAGGAATTCCTGGCTGTGAGGGTGGGGAGGCCCTGGCACAGGGTGCCCAGAGAAGCTGTGGCTGCCCCTGGAGCCCTGGAAGTGTCCAAGGCCAGGCTGGATGGGGCTTGGAGCACCCTGGGATAGTGGGAGGTGTCCCTGCTCATGGCAGGGCTGGCACTGGGTGGGTTTTAAGATCCTTCCAACCCAACCCACCCTGTGGCTCTGGGATTGTCCAAAGTCCTCAGCATTGTTGTCCCTGAGGGCCCAGCCTGGCCCATCCTCGGGCAGCTGCACAAACAGCCTGGGATTTAACCAGAGAGAAGAGCTTTGCTCTTTTCTCACCCCTTCTCCCCCAGATCATGGCAAAATCTGTCTCCAGCATATTTTCCTGCCTCCTTCTGCAGTGACACAATTTCGGGGGACAACCCAGTTACAAAACCAGACTTGTGTCCTCAATACGGTTTTTCTTTAACTCCCTGGCCACAGTTATACATCACAATTAACTAAATGACTGCTGAGGGACCTTCCTTCCAGACAGAATTACCAGGTAATCAGAAAATTAGCCCACATTTAGACTGGACACTATTCCCCTGACCACCCTTCGGTCATGATTTTTATTAATTTCCCCACGTCATGGATACAAAGTGTTCACTTTAGGGAGCAAAAAGTTCTAGAAAACCTCAGAAACAAGAAATAGAAATGGATGTCTCCCCAGTCCAGCACAGCTGCAAGAGCCCATTAGCTGATGTATTAGCAGATGGCCCAAGCAAGAAGCTGAAGGTAAAATGGTTTGCAAAGGGTTTTTTGCTATTTTCCGCCAGCAATTTCTCAAGCCAGTTGCAGACCTGCAGTAACTCCAGAACCACGGTGCAGCCTCTCTGTAATAGGTGTTCGCATGAGCATATTCCTATAATTATGTATTACCTAAAGTCTAGTCATGGTGGGATACTGGAGATGATAAAATTATTTTAAACATGATGTCTAAAAATACATGACTGTGACCAATTTTTTTTTGGTCACCAAATTTCTGCAATTAAGAGCTCTTTTACATATTCCTAGATATTCAACAGCATCCTCAAGCAGTTCATTGCACTTTTCCTGTTTTATATTTTATGTAACTGTGTGTACCATGAGAAAATTTGTTCTGTTTCTTCTCTTTTTATTTTTTTTTATTTTTTAATCACTCTGCAGCTGGTAGGGAGATGATACACCTCATTATCTTATTCTGTGGGTCATCTAAAATGGGTGTTAAGTAATTCTGCCTCCTACAGCTTTGGTAGGGAGCCAAGGAGAGCTAGGAAAAGTTGAGCTAAAAGAGAGGATGCTTTATATTCTCAACATAGAAATGTGTTTTCAAATAGAACCATGGAGTGTTTTGGGTTGGAAGGGACCTTAAAAGCTCATCCCATTCCACCCCCTGGCATGGGCAGGGACAACTTCCATGATCCCAGGTTGCTCCAAGCCCCGTCCAACCTGGCCTCAGACATTTCCAGGGATGGGGCAGCCACAGCTTCTCTGGGAAACCTGTGCCAGGGCGTCACCTCCCTCACAGGGAAGAATTCCTTCCTTATGTACATGATGTGCTTCTTCCAACAGTTTTATCACAGTGAAATGCTGCAGGAGACAAAACCGTAACTTCCCAAAACACCTCCAGCTGGGAGATAAGTTTCCCTTCCAGAGTCCAACACTGGCACATGATTATCCATGGGCAGAGTGGCACCACTCAAGGAACAGCACGGGCTCCTCTCTCTAAGTATTTTGGGCAGGAATTTTGTGATTTTGATGTAAGCAGACACATATTTAAATCAAAGCTTAATAAATATTTCCATACATACACTGAGCTTCCCTACCATCAGTAAATTTGGCAGATTTTCAGTAGCTTCTTTGATCCTGATCTGGTTTTATGCTCAGGTGAATTTGCATTTCAGTTTAAATAAATGCCCTTTTATTCAAAAGGCTGCAGATGGGGAATGGTCTCTGCTGGGGCTGGGATTTCTCCAACCCCCATTTCCTGGTGCTGACCTGTGGCAAGGACAGGGGGGAGCCCAGGGAGGGCATCCCACAGGATCCGGCCACGTCCCAGCCCAGCCATGGAGGACACAGGCTGGAGTCAGAGTGCCTGGAGAAATGTGACCCTGTGGGACAACCCTGCATCCTGATGGGCTCCTCAGGGAACAAGTGGGCAGTCAGTGCTCCTGGAGGGATAATTACCCACCCCTCAAGGCACACAGGCACGTCTGTCCCTCCAGTCAAAGGGGCAAACCCCCCTGCAGATGAGGCAAGCTGGGGTATTTTTAGCCGTGGAGCTCTCACTGCAATGGCTCTATCAGGGAATGGTTTCCTCTGGAGAGAGCTGCCAGAAATTTTATCCCTGCTTTTGTGTGTTGTTTTCCTTGTAAATCAGCTCTCTCACAGAAAACATTACACTAACGTGGCCAGCCCCAGATACTCAACAATAAAACCCCTAAAAAGTCTTACCCAGACATTCTCCTCATCCATCTGAGCAGCTGAGTAAACTCCAAGAAGGAACTAATGACTTGCATACACATACACAGGAAAATATTTGGGTTTAAATAAATCCCCAGAACACTGGGACCCTCAGTGCTTTACGTTACAATGACTTTCAACCCTTAATGAGGTATTTCTGTCAGATGAAATTAATGACGCCAGCAAGCAAACAAACACCATGTCCTGCACACCTAAAACACTCTGTGTTCCCCATGTGGGCTTCATTTTCATGAATGCAAAATTCCAGCCCTATGGAGAGGCTTTGGAAGGACAATGCCAAGTCAATGTGTTGACATCCTGCACAAGCTCTGTGCCTGGACACCCCCAAAGCATCCCAAATCTCCCCCAAACCAACATCTGTTATAAAATACTGATCTGTGGGCACATTCCAGCAGTGGGAAAAGAGATGACCCCACCAGTGTGACCAGTGCCTGTTACCAGACACGTTAATCCTTGCAGAGCTGCTCCGGCAGGAGAATCTGTCCCTCCCAAAGGCACAGCACCAACACCCAGAGAACTTGAACTCAATCACCAAGTTTCTCCAACAAGAACGAAAATTCCAGCCTGACAAGTGGTGGGTGACCTCCAGTTCTTCTGTTATCTGAGGGCAAACGGGCTCTTTGAAGTGCCTGAAAATCCAAAGTGGGATCACCCCACTTTTTTCCTGACCCTGAACTTCATTAAGCTGATGCCTGCTTGTACAGGGCTATGCCTGGGAGGCTCCCGTTTTTCTGAAGGAACATTTTCCTGCACAGTCCATTTTCTATCACAATGATTGGATTGTAGAGCTGAAATGAATGTCAGAATTGTTTGCCGGGTACATTACCAGATACCATCTTTTCTCAGGCCCGGAAAGAGAAATTAGGTTTGCAGGAGAGATAATTTTTGGGTTTCTGAAGCAAAGGTTTTGTACCACGTAAAGCATTCCCAGACTGTGATTTGTACCGTGCGTTTCCCTCACCGGCGTATTTATACAAAAGAAATTCCACCTCAGATTGCCCGGTATTTGTCCTGCAGGTTTCAAAAATTATATGCAGAGAAAATGAAAACATTCGGAAATGACCCTTTTACAAACCCAAAAGGGCTTTTTTTTGGATAATGCACTGGCTTAATGCTGTGAGCCAGAGCAGCTGCTCCTGAGCCAGGGGAGGTGAGGATGCAGCAGGTGGGTGTTGTACCCTGTCCCCAGAGAACGAGACAAAACCAGGCCAGCTGAGGTGTCAAAGATGGTGCCAAGGGGCAAAAACCCACCTGAAACCTGTGCTGTTCTTCCCAGAAATCCTCACATCATTCAGTCCCTCACGATTTTTAAGGAGATTCAGCTCCTGTGTTTGCTATTCCCAACCAGAGGGTGGGCAGCATGTCAAATACACTTCTGTAATTACATATACACAGGGCATGGAGCAGGGATACACTGTGGCAGGTAGGTTAAACCGTATCCCTTGAATTCCTGGGCATTCCTGCAGGACAAATGCCCGATTTCCATGTAAAACACTCTCTGTGAGGAAGACCCTGTCTCTTCCCCTCTGCCAGAGAAGAAGTGGGAAAGGTTTTGGGTCTCTCTTCTGGTGGCTCTGGGTGTCAGTGCCATACCAGGGGACATCCCTGACTTGGAAGTGATTCCCTTGCTGTGTCCTCCACGGACCCTGAACACCAAATGTTTTCTCTCCATGCCAAAATGACTTGCTGTGGCTTTAGGGTGAGGCTACAGGCAGGCTTTAGGGTGTACAATAAAGCAGGTTGAGATGTTCAGGATATCCCTCTGTATTTCACAGATGTGCAGGAAACAATGCTCCTGAAGGATACAGACTTGGTGAACCAAAGCTGCATTTTTCTGAAGTCAAGAAACCAGAAAATTGGGAACCAGAGGGGAAAAAGGCTCAGCTCCTACAGAAATCAAAGAGGATTTGGGCACTGATTTTATGGATAACGTCTCTAGTTGTTGTAGGAGCTAGAACTGGGCGAAAGCTGGAAAGAGAATCCTTCAGGTTCATCTAGCAGCCTGTGTGTGAGTGAATTCTGGCTATAATTCATCACTGTGGTGGAGAGCCAGAGATCCAAAAGAGAGGGAGAGCGGCCCTCCCATGGGAGGCAGGGCACGTGTTTTTCCTGGAGAGCAGCGAGAGGGATCACCGAGCCCTCAGGAGAGCAGATCTACCACGGGGCTGAGCTGCAGGAATTGGAGGATTCTCCTTGTTGTATCCTTTTTCCGAGTTCTACTTGGAGTCATCTGTGGTCCAGTCCTGCTTTCCAGTATGACCAATGACTTCCTTGGTTAAAAAGATGTTTTTCAGGAAGAACCCTTGCAGGTACATCCTCAGAGCCAGCACTGCCTTACTGTCCACGTCCCCTCCCCACGGATTGAACTAATTGATGGGGTTTTGAAGGTATCTATCTGGAAATGCAACGTGATTGTTCTAAAGATCTCTGTCTGCTCTGTGAGCAAAAATTAACGTCGTTATTCTTACATTGAGTGGGAAGCTGAAACACAAAAAGGCAAAATAACCCAAGAGAGCACAAAAAACACCCAGGTTCTTGTGTCCAGCACAGGTCACACAGCTGGAGGCCACCCCAGTGGCCAAAGCCCAGCTCACAAACATCCCCCTTCCAAAAAAACCTGACCTTGCATCTCACGCTGGATTAGAAAAACAAAGCAGAAATATCAAAGGCCAAATTCCAGCCTCATCCAAACCCACTCAATCGGGGGGTTTTGCAACAAAATTTAACACTTGCCATGATTTTTAGGGGCAGTATTTTTTGCCATGTGGATACAAAGGCACAACTTCTCAGGCAGTTTCAGTAATTGTGTTATATTTAACAGCACCAAATAAAAACACAGCAGTTGGATCAATATTATACTCATACTTTATTCCATAAATAAACTCCATTGGTTTGTAAGCTGCTTGTTTTTACTTCCAAAATGTACAAATAAAGATTTAAATATTTTTTTGGAGGAAGCATTACAGATGGTTTGAGTTCTGCAGTTTTGATGCAAACATCCTTCTTGGCACCACTTCTTAATATGCCATTTCTATAAATACTTAATGCTCACAGAAGTGGAGCAAAATACAGATTACAATGAAAAACGTGAAAAAAGTGTTATAAACAACATTTTAAATATTGCTCTTTAATGGGAAATCTTGCTAGGTAGTTTCACTATATGAACAGTATTGGAGTTCTTCAGAAAACTGAAATACTGGTCCCTTTTGGTGTGTTAAGTATTAATGTGAAACTGCTGCTGCTCTGATTAGGTGGCAATGCTATTTCAACTTGTTCCTAAACATAACAACAATATTCATTTTTCTTTACTTCAAGGATTTCACTCACAGGAAATCAATTAATAGAATACTTCAGAGAAATAAGTTTTCCACATCTTATGAACACTGCTCTATTGCTACAGAGGAGTATAATTTTTAAAAAGATTAAGAGAAATAATACCACTTTAATTCAGTATTTGCATTAAAAATTCTTTAAATTATTTCCTCTGGGTAAACTGACCAAAAGGTGATGCTCTGAAACAGCTGTGTTCCCTTTTAGGCTGTTTTTGATTACTTTAAAAATTTCAATTGAAATATAAATGATCTTTCTTTATATAAAGAGCCAAAGATAAGAAAAATACCTCCAGGTAATTGAGATAACAGTTACTTTTATGGCTTATCTAGCAGTCAAAGGCATCCAAGATCCAATTAGGATGATGGGCAAGGGACTCCTTTGTCACTCTGTGTTCCTGTGGAGGAGCTGGTCCAGTAATTGCTGGAAAAAAACAAAACTCTTTTAAGATACTGCTCAAATCCATGAGGTGACAGAAGTCTGTAGTGAAGTGGCAGGTGAGCTGGAGCTGGCATTCCCAGATTTGAAATCAGCTGGTGAGGCTGCTCCACACGTAACAGTAAATCCTTACCTTTTTAAACATCTCCACGCGCAGCCTGTTGCTCTGGATGATGATCCTCTTCTGTTTTTCTTCTTGTTTCTTTTTAACCTCAGGTAAAGTGTCATAAATCCTGTCATGGATTCAGAGAGTGGAGTTCACATGTCATCCCTGGCACTTGCAAATCATTCGTTTTTCCTTTTTTTTTTTAACGTTTGCCTTCAATGCAATGCTTGCCGTGGGCATCTCTAAAGCCTGAATTAGATTTATGGCACGGGAATTATAAATTATTAACAATCATGGTTTTATATGGATTCTGACTTGTTTAAAATCTTGTTGAAAATTCCAGTTTTGGAATCACAAAAACTAAAGGAAGAGATGGGAGAGGTTATTTCAATGCAGCAATGTAACTGCAGTAGCTTCTAAAGAGCTCAGTGGAGTTGGTTTCAATTTATAGCAACGTAATTCAAACCAGAATCTGGTCTGTACATTTTCCTTTTTTTGTATTTATGGCACAAAATTAATACCAAGCAATAATTTTCAAGTATTTATCTAAAATATAAGAAAACCATCACTATAAGGCTGCAAACTGTCAACATTTTTTCACTGTCATTAGGAACACGTTTTACCAAAGTGAACACAATCTTTCCATTTGAAAAATAACAAGAGCTGCCTATAAAAAGGTGACTTCTGGTCTGATTTTTTTTCCATTAAAACCAGTGATAAAATTCCCAGGAGTTGGAAAAGAAAGCTGGACCTTCCTTCCCAGCAGTCCTGTTCTTTGCATGAGCACAAAGCTCGTTTAGTTCTGCTTTTCCCTCATAATATTTTGAAATTCTGAGTCCTTGAAGCAGCCTGTTTTGGCTGGGGATTGTATTTTGGAGAGGAGGAATGGGACACGTCTTAGGCACTCTTAAAACAGGGGTGAATTCCTCATGGTGGCTCTTTGCAGCTTCCCTTGCATGCAGTGAAATGCAGTTCAAGATCAGACACCACGTTCCTCATAATTTGGATCATTCCCATCCTGTGTGCCACGATCAGGGGGAAAAAATTCCAAAGTGACTGCACCGCTTCCGCTTTTGGATGTCCAACAGGAGGTACCCTGGTGAGGATTTAGTTTTCATGCCATGGGTACCCCACGCTGGCTGAACTTGCTAGAAAAGGGATGCTCAAAGGGCAGGGCTGCCCAAATCTACACTGAAACAGCAGAAAAAAACTCCTGAACAAACTCTAAGCCAGAGCAGTTTGTACCTTTTGGATCTCATATGCATCTCCTTCTCAGGAATGAATCTTTCCTTTGGTTTGAAGAGGTTATCTAGCAGAGAGAAAACAGAGTTAGTACTGGAGGGATCTGCTTTTACTGAAATCCTAAATGTCACGTTCCGCGCAGTTGTGATTTGCCACTTCTGGTTACATTTTTGAAGCTAAAAACTGGATCCAAATCTCCACAGGTCTCCAAGCCCCTCCAAATCTCCCTCACCGGCTCGTGCAGGCAGTTGCACCCTGGCTGCCTCCTCAGCTGATGTGTGTCAGGAACCTGCCCTGCTACAGTCATTTCTGCTTCCATTTCCCCCTGTTTTGCAGGGCTGTGAACAATTACGTGAGTGTTAGAAGGAGGAAAATTGCATTACTCCTTCCTGATCAAGTATGAAGAGATCTGTGATAATTCCAATCAGCATGTCCCTGGATACAGGAAACTAATTACTGATCTGAGCAGTTAGTGATGCTCAGGAATAGATAATTTTAACACTTTCCTTGGAAAAATGGTTTCTGAACGGGAAGGGATGGTGTTTGGACAAGGTGGGAAGCCAGGAAATACATGAGATCACTGTTGTATCTACATAAAATTTGTAGAATCACAGAATGGTTCGGGTTTGAAGGGACCTTGAAGCCCACCCAGTGCCAGCCCTGCCATGGGCAGGGACACCTCCCACTATCCCAGGGTGATCCAAGCCCTGTCCAGCCTGGCCTTGGGCACTTCCAGGGATCCAGGGGCAGCCACAGCTTCTCTGGGCACCCTGTGCCAGGGCCTCACCTCCCGCAGCCAAGAATTCCTTCCCAAGATCCCATCTATCCCTGCCCTCTGGCCGTGGGAAGCCATTCCCTGTGTCCTGTCCCTCCATCCCTTGTCCCAACTCCCTCTCCAGCTCTCCTGGAGGGGGTCTAAGGTCTATGGACCATTCTCTTCTCCAGGCTGAACAATCCCAAGTCTCCCAGCCTTTGCTCCTAGGAGAGGTGCTCCATCCCTCCAATCAAAAGTAAAAGGGAGCTTTGCTGCACTTTCTGTTTGGAACTGGTGCAGTTTCCAAAGCACAAATTGAGAAAGGAGAGAGGCTGTGAAGCCTCCTCTGCCTCAGGACTCACTTTTCTCCACTCAGCAGTTGTCTACACTTAATCATGCTCGTTAAATCTTCAGTACACACAAGCAACATGCTCAATTTGCTAGCAAAACATAATTTGTCTTTTATTTATTAGTGTTTTAATGCTCGTTTACATGTTGATTCACTTAAGAGGAATAAACACTTGGATGCTATTTCTGTCCAAAAACCCCTGAAAGTGAAGGGAGCAGATTGCCTGTGACGCAGGGACACCTCCCACTATCCCAGGGTGCTCCAAGCCAAGCTCCAAGCTGGATGGAGCTCCAAGCTCCATCCAGCAGCCTGGCCTTGGACACTTCCAGGGATGCAGGAGCAGAATGACACATTAACAGCACCAGGCTTCTGTGTGTGGCCTCCAGAACAGGAAAAACCCATCCAGGGATGTGCAGGCCCACGACCTATCCCATATACAGCACGGTAAGATAATCTGTATTTTTCCCTGAGTCCCTAAGACAGGGTGGCCTCTGTATCCAGTTCCTGGGAAGCAGCACAGAGGTTGGGAGCTCTGAAAAATCCCCTCCTGATGGCACAGAAGGGCATCAGACCCATCGCTGCCCGTGGTTCTGCCTGGAACAAGGTGTGTGGCTGTGCAGGGCTTTGAAGGGATGGGTTCAAAAGGGACTCTGGGGAAAATCCTCCAAGAAAATAATAAATCGACCTCGGTTATAAAAATACCCTTTGTGGAGCAGTGTGGAGCCAAGAGGTTAATGCCCAAGGCTAAACACTCCTGCAGCATCTCTTGGGCTCGCTACCTACGAGAAAAAAATCAAACGCTAACATCAAGCAGAAATAAGGCTAATCCTTGAAGGATTTTAGGATTAGGATTCTAAAGTTAAATGAGAAATAAATAAAAAAGTTGGTAGAAATGAGAAAATAGAAGTCATGTGTGCATTTAAAGATTTGTTAATCCTCGACACCCCAGAAGAAAGCGCATTTCAAAGAGGAAGAGCTGCAAACTCTCAGGGCTGTAATAACCTGCCAAGCACATCATGACGACCTGAATTAAGGCTCTTTCCTACCAAGCAAAGATCAAATGGGGCATCAGGTGGACAATTCCCCAAGCTGATAGTCTTCTAAGTTGCATTTTAAAATCTCCTTATCAAAGCTCCTTATCAGATTTCGTAGCCTTGTGTGAATTTTGGAGACAAGTGCTGTGTGTGAGAGAAAAGAAAGGGATTTCAGAGCAGACATCCAGCGCTTCCAGGGAGGCACTACGGTTAAATAAAGCTTTAGACACAGAGGGCTGGAACATTTCAGTGGTGTTTTATCCGAATCGGGTGAAACTCCTGGTGTTGACACCAAGGTTTGACATCTCCACCGCTGGAGAAAGGAGCCACCTCAGCAACTTGTAAATGAATGCAAATGGCTTGTCCTTGTAATGTATTTTAATTAATGCGAAACTGAACCTCCAACAGGATGAGTAACTTTCCTGCTTGGGAAGTCAGTAAATATTTAGACAGAGAACAGATAAAATGATTGTGTTGGAACCAGCCCCTGACTTCCTATTTACCACTAAATCACTGAAGCACTTAAGAGAGAAAAACAGTGGCACAATTTATCAAAATATCCAGAATAGACACACATTTTCTCCGAACATGAATGTGAATTCTCAAAGTTTGGTAGGAGCTAAAATGTGCCTTTGAGGATGTGCTGCCAGCCCCTGAAAGGCAGAGCACTGCTAGTGGTGGTTCTGTAATTTAACCGCCTTTTTTACTGAACTGAAAAAAATAATTCACCAAAAGCCCATTTACCCAGAGAAATCCTAGGATACAAACCATTTTTTTTAATTGGTTTTTTTTTTAAATCAACAGTCCTCTAAGAAAATAAATTAGCCTTGAATCTAAGATTAATGTGGAGGTGATGTTGAGTTTAGCGTGCCCACAGCACTCGCCTGGGAATTCATCCAGGGAATATAAATTAGTGTCTACACCCAGGGGTGCTGCCCAAAATTTGCATATCCTATGTCCATGACTTCATGCACTGAATTACTCCAGCTGCACTCAAGAGATGAGGTTTTGGCGCTTTTTATAAAAAATGCAATAATCATTAGCTAAAGGATCGAGGGTAAGGCTGCCTGGGCTCCTGCTCATCCCACAGAAATGCTGAAGATCACAAGTGCTCCTTGCCCCAAGAGCATCCACAGGAAGGTGATTCCCAACCTTTCCAGCTCTTCACATCTCTCCTACACTGTGGCTATTGAGATTTCTGACCCTCCTCAATATTTCAGTCTTAACAATGGAAAACATCACTAATAGCTCTAAAAAAACCAGTAAAGTTAAGAGGTTTAAGGAAGCATTTTCATACTAAATTAATTTGGGGGATGCTGCAGGAGATTTCAGTCCCCTCTGTCCAAATGACAAACGTTTGTGGATGTTACCCACAAAAAAAATTAATTAGCATCTCACCTAGCCTTTCTAAATCTTTCTTGTTTCTTTAGAGAACAGAGTCTTGAAAAGCAATGTTTTTTTTTCCAAAAATAGCAATTATTAAAGAAGACATGACAGAGTTGAGATTAGTTTAACCTTTGCAGCAGCTTCTTAATCCTGGCTTCTTTAGCTTCAATTTCCAGTCATGGCTGAAATCAGACCTTTTACTCTTGGATTGCCAAGTCTGTAATCAAAGATTCGTTCTCCTATTTGGCTGCTCCAAGGCTCCCGCGAAATTCTCCCCCAGCAAACTGACTGAGCCTGGTGAGTCGCCCTCTGGGAGGGACATCGCTCCCACTCTGCCATCCCCCACGCAGAAAACTCCTCAGATTTGAGGGTTTTCCAGTGTTTTGCCCACTAGCCTTGCACGGGGCGAGGGGGGGACCATCCCGTCCTTCTCCAGGAGGAGGTCGTGGAGGGGACGCTGCTGTCACAGGGCTCACCCCAGGGACTGTCACCACTGCCAGGGACCTGCCACGTGCTGCTGGCCCAGCTGACTCGCAGCCTCTGCTCTAACCCGTGTCATGAGCACCAATATCATCAAAACAGGTCACTCCTCCTCCCAATGCCGTTACCTGACTGCAGCTTAGGTTTCTTTTTCAGAGCTGTCAGCCAAGAGGCCAAAAGAATGGGTGGCACCACTGCCAGCCACGAGTTCTGGTGGGGAGAAGGCACCTGGGAAATGACACAAGTGAAGTCACACATGAGCTGAGTGCAGCTGGTGGCTGCAACATCTCATCAGCCACCAAAGGCGTCTGAAGACCACAAGAATACACCTCAGTGGTGCAGGATTATTGGAAATTCTCTGATTGCCACCTTCTCCTCCAAATAAAACCTCCCTGGCACAGAGCTGCTGGAGAAACGCACCCCTCGAAAACCCAAGCAAACAGCAATCCTCGCCCTCCAGGCTTCTGCACTTACAGTAAATCTTCTGGGGAAGGTTTAGAAGCACGACTGAGGAGATATAAACTTGTTTCCAAGATATTACTGAAGACAGAGGATTTGGATGCAAATCCAGGGGAGCACAGGAGGCTCCACGGTGGGGTTGAATGGTAACATTCAGCTTATATTCCATTTCCAGTGAACCACCATTCCCTTAAAAGACAGGAAAGTGGAAGGTAGGAAAAAACCATATGTGCCTGAGAAATTTTGTTAAACCTCTGAAAGTGCCTGTGAACACCAGGATCACAAGGCTGTTCATTATGCAGATTTAAAGGCCTATAAACAGCTGGGAGTCCTGTCACTGGAGTAATTACATGAGGGTTTTGGAGATTTAAATCCAGTTATTTGAACATTGTTTCTATTCAGTTCGTCACAGTGGGATCTCTAATTTGTTCGACATAGTCAACAGCAGAGTTGTCTATCTTGGACTAATTAGCCCTCTCAAAATTGAGCAGCACCCATTACACAGCACAGCACAAAGGCTGCCTGAGAGTTGCGGGTTCTGTGCCTTCAAAGTGCTCTTGTGACGACGAAATCTCGTGCAGGATAAACATTTTCATTCTCCTAAGATTACGTTCAGCATTTCATAAAGTCCCACTCGTGAATGACAATTAAAAAATGGTAAACAACTCTGGTTTTTGGAGGATGAGAAGGTGAAAGGAAACTGCACAGATGTTGGTATTTATATGGAAATACTGTTGAATGCCAATTATTTCCTTCTCTTGCAGGAAGCTAAAGTTGTAACAACACTGTCAAAACATGGGGAAAGCACGCTAGTCAATAATTTCATGTTATCAATAAAGGCATTTTAGGTGGATGGAATAATCTCTCTGGGAGGGAGAAAAATCTCTGCAGGTCACTGCTCTGGGTGTCAATAATTTTATTGGAATAAAAGCTACAAGGCCAGAGAGAAGAACATGTAATAAACTTAATTCAGAGAGACAGAAGTGCTTGGTGAAACACCTCAGGCTGCAGTTTAGCCCTCGTTTACACCTGAACAAAAGCAATAAAAGCAGGCCCCCACCTCTCCCCATCCCGCGCCACCTTCCTGTGTGGACACACAGGGAACTGGGCAGAGAATGTCCTCTCGTGGTGGAAAACTAGCTGGATAACTAATGTTAGAGTCAGTGCTGGAGCTAAGTGGGCTGCGTGACCTGCTCAGCCTCAGGTGGGGCTGCAATCCATCCTTGGGGTCACTCTCTCAGGGTCAGTGGGAATTCAACCCATCAACCAACCTGCTCTTAGGAAAAGATCTTTCGAAAAAGTATGAGGGTGTGCTGCCAATGAGCCCTGTGAACCCCAGAGCCATAAAGACTTTCACCTCCACAAATCCTAAAACATCAGGAAAGAGAAAAAAAAGAAGGAAATGATCAACAAGCGACCACAAGATCACAGCCTGGAGCCCGGAGGTGCCATCAATACAAGCCTGAAAGCTTAAGCACCTTTCCAGGTCATCGTTTTACCCGCCTGGGTTCCTAATTTCCAGTGTTGTTTCAGTGTGTGCTGTTGTGAAGGAGCAGCCTGATTCCCGAGACCAGGAGATGGTGGAGGGCGGCTGCATTTGGCAGAGATTTCTTAAGAGTAGAAGGGAAAACAGAGAAGCTGTGGCTGCCCCATCCCTGGAAGTGTCCAAGGCCAGGCTGGATGGCATTTGGAACAACCTGGTCTTGCGGAAGGTGTCCCTGCCCATGGCAGGAGGTGGCACTAAATGAGCTTCAAGGCCTCTTCCAACCCAACCCGTTCCATGATTCTGGGAAGACTGTGCCTGTGCCAGGGCTTTCTGGAGATGCATCTCTCTTTCCACTAAGAACTAAACACAGCTTTACTGGTAGATTCCCTAAAAATTGACTGATCAGCAATGGATCTCTGCCATCAGCAGAGACATCAGAAGGACAGAGGCATCCAGTGCCCGGGTGAGCCCTTGCAGGACACAAAGATCCCCACTCTGGGTCTCATGGATGACACAAACCCCTCTGCACACCCAAGAGGACAAATCCTAAAATATCAATTGCCAGGACTCAGAGCAGATTAAATATTCTCAGAGCACTCTGCACTGCAACCCACAGAGCTGTAGTTTATCAGGGATCTTGAATTTCCAATATTAACTACAGTGATCCTTAAATAACAGACATGTGGCACTTCTGTCATTATAAAAATATTAAGATCTCACAAAAAGAAAACCACATGTGGCTCCATGAAGGCAGATGAGCTACAGAAACTAAAGATTCTCTTTAGACAAATTTACCTTTAATGATCAACCACCAAAAGATGGAAATAGTAATTTGCTTCAATAATTAATGCATATATTTCAATATTCTGCTTTTATTACTCATTAAACAAGCATAAAGATTAAACTTTCACTATAATTTAAGGAGAAATAGGTTTAGCCTTCATTTACTTTTTTTCATAAAGTATTTGCGGCGTGGTTTGGGGAACTTTCAAAGATGACCAAAAAAAAAGGGGGAGATTTTTGCCACTTCTTCTAAGACAGGTGACAACCTGCTGGTCCCTGGCACTGAATGCTGGCAGAGCTTGCAGAGCTGCACAACCCTGAGAGATCTGAGCCCAGGTAAATTAACTTGGACAATTGAAATGGTGAGTTAATTCTATTGCCTCTTTAAAATAGAATTCATGCTTTATGCTGTGTTTCCTCGTGTTTATGTAGCTCTTGCTATGAAAAGCCCTGAGGTCTCTGATGTAAGGCAGACCCTGTCACACCACCACTGACAGCTCAGATGGAGTGATGGAAGCTGGAATTCTCCAGGAATGTCCAAGACCCCCAAGATGGGGCTGCACCCACCTCTCCTGCACCCACCCTCATTCCCCAGGGAGCCAAAAGCATGTTTGTGTTTACCACTGTTGAGGGCATCAAATAGTCCCTTTCCTCCATCCTCCAGGTGTCCCTTCTAGTTGGTTTAATCTTTTCAATTAATTTACTTTTCAGTAGAATAATGTATCTTCAAGCAGCCACAAATTTAAACACAAGATGTAAAGAGAAATGCCAATCAAACAAATAAATCTCTTTTTCTTTAGTCAACGGAATTAATGAACATCCAGATGGCAATAAAAAAAAAGAAAAAAAGAAAAGAAGAAAAAGAAAAGCAATTTGTTTAACATCTTGTGCTTAGATAATATTTATAGAGGTGCTCTATGGGCTGTGAGGGAGAGAAGGGCTTCACTCACTGGGTTTTGAGGCTTTTTGCCACAACCTAATCAGCTTCAATTAGGAAATCACAGAGTTTGGAAGCCCTGATTTAGCAGCCCTGCCTGCAGCTGCTGGGCAGATTGGAGCTCTTTCACAGCCCTCACTGCCCTGGGCTCCCTGACCAAGTGTCCAGTCCACACCTGAAGCTGGGGCTCCTCTCCCAAATCCCACCTGCCTCCCTCCTGTCACCTCTCTCCCCAGACTGGTCATTCTGGGAGCTGTGAGAGGATGAAATGCCATTTATTGCCATCACCCCCACAACCAGCAGCAACCTGCATCTGGCAGAAGAACACTCCTGCATATGACAGTGACAAAAAGTCCCCAAGGAGGTCTCTCCCTGCTGCCACAGAGCAGAGAAAACTCCTCATTCCCACAGAAAACTCCTCATTCCCACAGAAAACTCTTCTCACTCCCATTCCCACTCATCCCTCTCTGTGCTGCCGGGACTTTGTGCCGGGAGCCTCTGGGCAGGTGCTGGAGGGTGACACAGGAACAGCAGCTCTCATGTCTCTTCCCAAAGTCAATATGGAAATTCCACACACGTGGCAGGATTTCCAAGGCCAGCTCCGGACCTGTTGCCGGCCACAGCTCAACTCACCACTGAGAGGGTCAGGAATGGTGTACTGCTTTTTTCTGCTGGAAGTGGACGTGGAGGAGAGCTTGCGAACAAGAGCTCCGGGGTTGCCTGGAGAAGCATTCCTCTGCTGGGCTCTCCTCAGCTGCACCATGTGTTCCAGCCTCTTCAGCCTTTTTTGGGAGCGAGAGATGAACTGAGGGTTGTGGATTTCTAGGGCTTCCTGAAGGAAACACAGAAGCTGCTGTATTTAAACATAATTCAAAGGAAGGAAAAAGCGTGACAGGCGTCAAACTGGGTTAGGTAAGAGGTTATTAAGTGATGAAAATGATTCATAGAATGGTTTGGTTTGGAAGGGACCTTAAAGCCCATCCAGTGCCACCCCTGCCACGGGCAGGGACAGCTCCCACTATCCCAGGGTGCTCCAAGCCCCGTCCAGCCTGGCCTTGGACACTTCCAGGCATCCAGGGGCAGCCACAGCTTCTCTGGGCACCCTGTGCCAGGGCCTCCCCACCCTCACAATCCCTTCCCAATATCCCATCTCACCCTGCCCTCTGGCAGTGGGAAGCCACTCCCCCTTGTCCTATCAGATGTATACATTTCTACATTTTGAATTACATATTTTTACATCCAAATGCAAGTTCTTGATGTTTTGCCTATTTCCTTGTCTCACCCCATCACCAAAGCAGTTTGTCACTGACAGTTCACAAAATCCCCTGTTTATTTAGATTGTCATGCAGCTCTCTCCATGGCTGATCCAGAAGGAAAACACTTCCCAGTCAAAGGCTGTTTCAGCATTTAGGAATGTCTTAGGACAGAAGACAGGAGCAGAGATTGGTCTGCAACATGTGCTGGGGTGAAAAGGCAGGGAAGTCCATCTGCTGCTGGACCTTGGTACCAACCTGGGCCACGTCCACAGCCACAGCTGGTGCCTGAAGTGCCAGGCATTTGGGAAACTGGGAATTTGTAAATCCCCAAACTCTTAGCAAGTCTCTCCAGAGGAGCAGCAGCTGGGGCTCAAAACGGGGAGAATGGACAACCAGACAACCAAGGAAGTCTTGGCAGTGCACAGAAACTGTCAAAACTTCAGTGCAATGGAGGAAAATCAAGGGAATGTGAGCTCCTGCCCTCAGCCAGTTCCTGGGAAGCAAACACCATCCACAGGGGTAAAAGAAAAAGGGAAAAAGGAAAAATAAGGGGGGGAAAAAGGAAAAATAAGGGGGGAAAAAGGGAAAAAATGAAACAAATGGATGCTTTACCTGCAGTGTCTGTGGGGCTGCTGGAGTCTCCTCCAGCTGGGAGCTGGCTCCTGGCCAGGTGAGCATGTTTTTCTCCCAAGTCACACCTGGAGAGTGGGCCCTGGGCAGTGTGACCCTGGACAGTGCCACCCTGGACAGTGCCACCCTGGACAGTGCCACCCTCCTGCCTCGCTCCCGCTCGTGCCCTGCCTGGAGCTCCTTTGTTTTGTCACTCCAACCTCGGAATTCATCACCACCTTGGAGAGATTTAAAAGTTCATTACGGGTGCATGGCTAATTTTTTACTGGGTTCTCCACCCCATTAGACAGAGAGGGCAATTTCTGAAATAAGAGTGGCAAGGTGTTATTAATAGGCCTCATTAGGCAGGACAGGTCAAATCTAATCGTGGGTGCTCCCCTCTGCCCTGTCACACCCAGAGCACCTCTCCCATCAAGCCAGGCCTCACATCAGTGCAATTAAACCTCTTGGACACTCAGCTCTGCTTGCTGGTGTTCCCTTCCCGAAAGCTGCACCATGGAAAAGCAAAGGATCTCCTGCTGTGACCTGCAGTTGGAGTTCATTCCAATTTATGGCAGAAAATAACATATTGTTATGGACTTTAAGCACATATAATTTCCCTTTGACCACACGTAGACTTTAATCAACACTACTGGGTTTTTTTCTTTGCTTATAATCCAGTGTGTTTTCTATCATTCCTACATATCCATTAGTCAGTGGAAGGACTCTAGGAAAAAAATAATCAACCAAAGGTTATTGTGCATGATAGCATATCATTATGAAAGCTGTCAATTCACATTGAGAAACAGAGATTATTTTCTACCTTTATAATTAAGTTTTAATGCTCAGTGACTGATACTCCCTGCACAAACCAGGACCAAAACAGGCTCAAAAATCAGAGTTGACGAGATTCTCGTTTAGAGGACAGAAGAAATCCCAAATAACAAAAGAACTTCGGAAGAGCTCCATATGAACTATTTTGAAAAGTCACACTGGAGTGCTTCTTCCTTGCCAAATAATTTGATTTCTAGAACTAAATATCTGGGAATAAAGCCCGTTACTGTTTTATTTCAATTTTTGGTTACAATAAACTTAAAATATTTTCCTCTTTATGACATATTGTACATATTATATTGTACTTAAAAAACATATTAAAAAGATCTGTGTTGGGTACATTTGCCTTATAAAAACCTGAACTCCATTTCCTCCCTAATACTGTTCTTACGAACATTTTGGAATAAACCTTGAAACCTGTGAACATGAAATTAAATTCCTCAATAAGCCAGGTTTACAGAGGTGTGGATTAAGTTGGTCTTTGACAGATCTCAGTGGATGCTTCACTTTTGTAAAACAAAGTCAATTCCAGTTAGGGGAATGGCTTGATTTAACTTCAGGCACTGAAAGCAGAATTCGGGCTTCTAAATGTGTTACATTCAGCAGTTTTATGCTCAATAATGACAAAGTTTTGCCTACCTGCCTACAAAAAATCCTGTTAAGATAAAAAGCTGTAAGAAAAAAAGACTGTGTGGCCATTACAGCATTTTTAAGGAATAAATTTCTCATATTAAATTTCTAATATTAAACCCAAATTAATCTCAGTTGTCTTCTGCAAAAATACCTTATGCATGAATGCAGCTGCTTGTGTCATCTGCATTTTAGCTGAGAGAATAAATGTTGGAGGTAACTCATCCCAGCAGCTGCTGAACTCGAAGAAATTATGTTTTACACCGTGAAACCTTGTTGATAATCATAGTTCAGGTTGTTGTGTCAAAAAAAAAAAAAAGGTGGTAGAAGTGAAAAAAAGAGTATCAGAACAAGGTCGTAAAAATAACCTCACTTCTGGTATTACTCGGTTGAACTGGGACTGCTTGACTCTACAATTTTAATGCTTTTTCAAGATTTCCTTGACCCTTCCTTACAAAGAAGCCTATCTTCCTCATTTTCATCTTGTTTTCTATTACCCATAGCAATGTGTACAGTCAGATTAGCTGATTGATCTCCCACCAGATGACTCATGCTCAGCACTTAAAGCTGGACAAAAGTGGCCTGACTTTCCATTATTTCACTTTTTTCTTTGAGACTGATCTCATCTTATTATTGAAACCATATTCCTGACAACCACAGTAGGATTTGTACCTTACTTTTTAGGAGCTGGTTTTGCCTGTGGACGTTTTCTTCCAAGAGAATTCTCGATGACGCTTTTATATTGCATGTACTGTTGGAGACGGACATTTTTGGTTTCAGGACACCCTGTGCTTGGATCTCTTTGGATTTGGAGGTGTCTTTGGAGGGATCTGTCCTTTCTGATGAGCCATCAGTAGCAGGAACTGCTTCTCTGGATGCTGCATCTGGAAGAAAGCCAGGGGACGTTGTGCTGCTCCTCTTCTTGCTTCCCAACAGCATCTGTGTTTCTGTGAAAAACACAAAAAAACAACCCCAAATCCTGTAACGTGAGAATATTTCTTTTTTCTCGGCCCTCTAGTCCACATAATTTTTATTGGCATGGCAGGATCCTGAAGTTGTGGGTGCTGAGCAATGTCCTTCTCATCAAAAATATTTCACAACAAAGCATTGGACAAGTTGGACCTTTTGGCTGCTGGTTCTTGCTGTGACTTGCACAGAGCCAGGATGGAGACTAAAAATGTTGGAGATGGGAGATGCTTCTGAGGCAACCACTCCACTGGAGAGGGGTTAAAGCCCTGATCCCAAACTCTCTTGGACCTTGGTTTTCATCACAGCCACCACTGAATCCGTAACTATAATTTTGATGAGGTTTAACCAATTTGAAAACCTAGAATCCTGGAATGGTTTGGGTTGAAGGGACCTCAAAGCTCATCCAGTGCCACCCCTGCCGTGGGCAGGGACACCTCCCACTGTCCCAGGGTGCTCCAAGCCCCGTCCAGCCTGGCCTTGGACACTTCCAGGGATCCAGGAGCAGCCACAGCTGCTCTGGGCACCCTGTGCCAGGGCCTCCCCACCCTCACGGGGAACAATTCCTTCCCAATATCCCATCCAGCCCTGCCCTCTGGCAGTGGGAAGCCATCCCTTCTCGTCCTGTCACTCCAGAACCTTGTAAAGGTTCTTTCATCTTTCTTGTTGGCTTTTTTAAAAGACACAATTTTAACACAATTCCTTTCTTTACTGACTCACTCTCAGCAGCTGCCCCTTTCTAAACACTTCTTTCCCATGTCTTGGTTGAGGGAAGAGTGAAGATTAGAAGTGTTTTCCTTCTTTGAACTAATCCATGACAAAGGGTGAAACGGCACTAGAAGAATTTTAAAAACTTGCAGATGTGGCACCTGGGGACACGGGTTAGTGATGGGCTTGGCAGTGCTGGGGTGATGGCTGCACTTGATCATCATAAAGGGCTTTTCCAACCTAAACGGTTCTGTGTTTCTGTGATCCTAAGTTAGACACTTCCTTATCTCAGTCATTCACTAAAATCAGATCCTGCAGTGTGGGAAGTTTTCAGTTCACTTTCCCAAACCTTAATTCACTCACAATAGACAAGAAAAATTCTTTTCCACAAAACGATGTTCTCCTCTGCATTTTAGTGACCTGACTGGCTCATGTCTCTTTTTGGCTATCCTGTATTTCCAAGGAAATCAGAGGCATTAAGATACAGCATTTATTTTTTTTCCCTTTCCATGCAGATCAGAGAGTTTGGAGCCCAGAATTGTGGAATTGTTTAGGTTGGCAAAGGCCTCTAAGATCACTGACTCCAACCATAACATCTTAAGCTCCTTTCTGTAACTGCCCATACAGTGAGAAGGAGTCAACTCCTCAGGGGATCCTCTCGTGAGAGATCCCTGAAGATCAGCACCAACAAAGAAAAAACACCCCTTCTTTTTCTAATCAAATTCACTGAGATTAACCCCATCTAAAGCAGTTTCACAGCCTTACAGAAAATCTGCTCAAAGCAAGGAGGTGCACAGAGAGCTCCCAAATTCTGGGATACTATCCCAGCTCTCCTCTCTGCTATAACTTCTTTTTCTCCTTGCTTTCCATACATTGCAAGTATTTCCTTAATCTTTTCTCACAACTACGCTCTTTTCTCAGATGAAAACAACTTTGATGCAAATGCTCTCAACAGACTGGACAGACTCAATTCTGAGCATCCACTCCGAGCTCATGCATATAGAGGGATCTGTTCCTTCATTCCCTGATCCCATTCCTGCAGTCACACGCTGTGCTTCCACCGATGCCTTAGGATACCTAGAGGGGAAAAAACCACCGGGACAGATGAATGGGGTCATGGACTCAAAGAGTGGCTGTGGGAGGAGGTAGGAACAAGCAGTGGGCTAGGAGAAGATGAAGAAAGCAGCAGGTAGCATTAAGTAACTGCAGAGCAGCAGGGGAGGAAGTCCTTTCACTCAGGCAGCCAAGATATGAGATGGATAGAGGAGAAAAAATGGAGGGGAGCTAAGCCACAGGAAGAACCTGAATGGAAAACAGATTATCTCATTAAATCACCTTTTAAATTGAAATAGTTTGCTGGCCAGCAGAACACAGGGAGCAGAAGAAAGAGGAAAGGAGAAAAGAGTTTCTGCTCATCCATGGCAGCATCACAGCGGGAGATAATCTGACTTCACATCAAGAAGTGGTGTGTGCAACAAATGTGTGCTGTGGAGCCAAACAGCTTCTTCACCGGCCAACTGCTCAAGCCACTGCTGTGTCCCCTGGAGGGACTTCTTGCTGCTGCTGGGCTCCCCTAAACTGCAGCAGGAATCATCAGGGTGGTCAAAATGGGACGTAAGGGAGAAGGATAAACCAGTGGAGACCAGAGTGAGCGAAGGATACTCTAAGTCACACCTCACCTCTGTAGCTTCTTGGAATATTGATCTGAACAAAAGAAAGAAGACTATTCACACTCCATTTACTCCTAACTGCCAGACCAGCTATTCGTGGATATTGGCTTCCAAGTGTAAATACAGGAACCTTCAAGAATGGGGAATTAAGCTCCAGGAAATTTCTTGCACGTAGTGCAAATGGAGAAAACCTTCCCTCCTCTCTGCACCCCTTCCCTGCTAAAGAAATGCCACCAGGGGCAGCCTCCCCACCAGGTCTGGGGAATCCCTACAAAGGTGTGGATTAGGAGAGAAGGAAAAGAAAGGCATGAACAAAACTAGGAATGGGGTCTAAAATTAGAAAAGAAGTGATGGATGCTTCTTAGCATTTTATAACAATAGGTTGCCTTGAGAAAGAATTTAAAAAACCCCACAATTCCTCATGAAATTCAGGTATAAAACCACTGCATCCTTCCTGCATGGAAAGTGTCTTCCTTGTAGATCTTGATCTAATTTTCTAACTAAATCTTAATCCTTATTAGATTCACAGTATGGTGGGGATTTTTTTTTTTGGTAGTTAATTAAGGCAATAAAAAAGGTGCGTCTTGTTCTTGTCCAACACCGAAGGCAATCAGAATAATAACAAAGTCAATTTGCTAAATTCTTTCTTCCTACTCCCTCTTGAATTAACCTTTCCCTTCAAAAGGTGCACCCAGGTGCAGCCAGTCCCCAGGAAAACACAGCAAAGCAAACCAGACATGGGCTCCAAAGATCAGCTCCCTCATCCTCAAAGCAGCTCTCAATTACTGTAACAAACGAACGCAGATGCAAATGATACTTAGGGGGGGAAAAAAAAAGAACAAGGCAAAGGTACTCAAAGGTAAGATCACAGCATTTCACTCGGCACACTCTGGACCAGTTTTTAATATACTGTGTGAGGAATTAGGACTGTTACTCTCATTAAGACTATCTGGAATTGTATACCTGAATCCCCACGAACCAAACTTGAAATCTATATGCCCCACTGAGAATAGCCAGAACTGCAACTGGACGACTAGAAATATATGTTTTTTCTATTATTCCAGCTGAAGGAAGACTTTAAAACTAATGAACAAAGACATGCAAGTGTAATGCTTTGGGAGATATGGGAGAGCAAAACTCAAAGAAACAGAAAGCAGAATTACTCCATTAATAAAATTCAGCGAGTATAGATCCTGGTTATAAAAGTCCAGCTGCTTATAGGAGAAAATTTAAGGAACAGAGTCATAATTACATTTGGAGAAGAGTCATTTTTGCCCTGTGCAAGAAAGAAGATCACAACAGCTCAATTTTTAAATAATGACTTACGGAAAACCGTATGATATTGGAGGAGTTAAAAATACTCTGTAAAACCAAGGGTAGGTTTTCAAAAGCTCCTTCTTTAAAAAAAAAAGAATCCTTGATCTCTGAGTAAAATAAGTATATTGTTTTACTGTAAAGTATCTTTTTACATTTCCCCCTCTGTCCCTTCAGGGGGTTTTGCTAACGGGAAGTGACCCTGCATTACAGCAGGTTAAACTTGCCTTTCCTTGAGACACACACAATCCAGGCAAACATCCCCTTTGCCATTGTTACTGCTTTTTTTTTTTTCCATTTCACTTTACAACAGGATAATTCAGCTTTTCATCCTTGCGTAAAACACTCTTCCCAGCGTTTCAGTGTGGATTTCTAACGATTTGGGACAAAGTAGTTCTTTGAAACTGGCCAAAGTTCATTTCAGCAGGGACAGGGCTGCAAATCCTCTCTGGCCACCAAGACAGCCCAAGAGGTGGCTGGGGAAGGAGACACCCAGGGCTGATTCAGTGTGTGTCCCTAATGAGATCAGACATCAGCTCTGGAGGTGGGCCTTCCATTAGAGACCACCTGCTGGGGGTTTTATTTTAATTTAATAAAAGCCCCGCATCCTGAGCTGCTGAGCTCTCCCAGACCTCCGTGCTAGGAGCTGATGCTGCCAATACCCCAAGCAGAGAGAAGCAGGAATTAACATTCCTTAAATGTGAGAAACTTCTGCCTCCTTCAAGATTTAGATCCAGGCTTCTGTAGGCGTGGGCTGCACAGCCCCACACGTGGCTCAAGCAGCCATCCATAATCCCAACCCAGACCCCAGGCTCTGGATGACAAAGACTGATGGCTCAATTCTTGCCATGAATCAAGGATTGCCACAGCTAAGCCACGCAATCTTGGATATGAGCAAACAGAGCACATCATCTCAACAGCCTGGTAACACAGAAAAATGGAAACACTGAGAGCCGTGGCAGCATCGTTAGTTATTCCAGTGTTTGTCAAGGGATGCAAGACAGGATGGAGAATTTATTTTTTCAGATCAGTGCCCAAGAAAAGACATCACTTGTAATCAGTCAATGAGATGCAGTCGGCAAGGAGTGCTATAAAATTCAGATTTTTACTAAAATCCCGCTGACCAGCAGTGAGGCCTGTGTCCCAAACTGCCTCCCGGTGTGTGTCAAATGACTCACTTACAAGAGGCAGCATCAGCTGCTGCTCAGCATTAACATCCATGGAAACTACCTGAATTCCTGGTGATGTAGCTCTGAGCAGCATCAGCTGCTGCTCAGCATTAACATCCATGGAAACTACCTGAATTCCTGGTGATGTAGCTCTGTCCATGCTCCCTGTTCAAAGTGTCACCTTTGACAAGGTCTTGATTTACCTTCCAATAAAAACCCAGGGCTGGATCCTGAGGAGCAGGGCTGGGCCTTGTCCTCAGCTGTATTCCCAGCACTGTCAAGATCCAAAGTCAAGGTAACTTTGCAAGCTTAAAGAAAGAGGATCAGCCAGCCCATTCCTCCCCACGAACGTGTCACTGCACCTGTACTAATGCTTCTTCAAACAGCCCTGCCTGCTGGGCATAAAGCTTAATTATCTCAGCTATATCAATAACACCTCAAGCTAAGAGTCCAGATTAAAAAATCATCTCTAACAAAAAAAGCTTGTCTTTTTCCTAGCTACTTTTTCTGGCTGTTTTTTTAAACCATGTTGACAGCTGTGGCCACATTTCTCAGAAGGAAGAGGCTTTCTTTTGGCGAAAGCTAATATTTGACTGTAGAAAGTTGTAATTATTTAGAAGAGAAAGTGTACCTAAGAGCTGTTAGGCTTCAAACCTATAATCAGTGCAAAGTAGGAAGAGCTTCTTAATGTCAAGGAACAGCTTGTTTACAGAAGGCTTTTGGCAAAATTAGTGGAGTGGCTTCAGAGCAAACAATCCCACAGCCCAGCTAATCACCAGCCTCGAACAATCAGCCTCTCCACGGTGACGGCCAATTTATTTTCTCAAAGCACTTTGCAAATAGTTAATTGATCTTCTCCCTCGGTGTTAAACACCACTTATTTCAGGGAGGTAATGGGTAACCAAGAGCTGCTCAGGACAGGATGTGATGCACCCACTCTGACTGACACGGGGAGGGTTTTGGAGGAAGAAGGGTTTGCACCACAGAAATGCTGCAGATTAACAGCCTCAAGTTGCACCAGGGCAGGTTCAGGTTGGACATCAGGAAAAATGTCTTCACTGAAAGAGTGGTTAATCACAGAAACAGGTTTCTCAGGTCCAGTCACCATCCTTGGAAATGTTTCAAAAAGCAGTAGATGTCGCACCTGGAGATCTGGTTTAGTTGGCATGGTGGTGTGTTTGGCCAAAAGTTGGGCTGGGTCATCTTGGAGGACTTTTTGCAACCTTAATGATTCTGTGATCCTGTGGAAAGGGAATGTTCCTGCCTGGCACCTGCAGGAGATCACCTTACACTCTGAATCATGAGAATGCATTATTGCTGCAGATTATTTTAGTGGTCAGCTAATAACCCACCTACAGAATTGGACTTGACTGCTCGCACCAGAGAGCTCCCAATATCCAGCTGGTTGACCACAGTGTTTGTATATTTTGCTAACAATTTTCCCTTTTCCTGCCTATGAGCTGGGATAGGATAAAAAGGAAAAAAAAAATTTCCCTTTCATTAAACCTTTAATAATTTGGAGGTTGGTCAAGTACCTGGTGATTATTTTCTCATTTAGGATAATCAGTCTTAGGTTTTAGGCTCATGCCTCGGATCGTCACAGTTCTGCTTGTCATGCCTTTCTGGCCATGCTATGCCAAAGCCGTGTCTTTAACAAACCCAACACTCCCAGGCAACTGGTCCTTGGAGTGAGGGGATGTCTGTTCATCTTGTTAAGAACCATGGAAACAGTTATTGAAAAATACTTTGAAATTTACTGCTCTACTTTCGAGACATTCCCTGTAAGAGCCACAAACCTGAAACCTCCGAGTTAGAAACCCATGTTTGCATTTCCAGGATGTCATGCTAGAAGCTATCAGACACCCTTGTAGTGACTCAAGGAGTAATCTGATGCAGTGTGACTTAAAAAAAAAACCTGTTCAGGATGATTCAGAACATTTAAATGGTGATTTGCAGGGTAAGAAATCGACCACTTGGTATTCTCATCATGTCCACGGCTCCTAGTTCAGCTCTTTCTGATAATTTACCGCAGCCAGCCTGAGCCAAGTGTTCATTTCACAGACTGCAGAAGAGTTGTTCCTCGTTTAAACCAAGTGTGAATTAGGGGAAAATGAGGCCCTTTACTCCAGTGGCATAATGCAGTCACTGAATCCACAGAGCCCATCTCTTTTAATCATTATTTTAATGATTCTGGTGTTCCGTCTGCTGCTGCTTGCCCGGAGTGCTAACGAGTGACTTGCACCCTCCAGAGTCTTTCACTTCAAATTGTCTCACATTTTTACCACCTCTGACAGCTCAGGATAGAAATGTCACAGAATCACAGAATCATAGAATTGCGTAGGTTGGAAAAGACCTTTAACGTCATCAAATCCAAACTAACCAAGGTGTAAGAATCAAATCCTTGGTTTTTAGTGCCAACACAAGGACAGCTGAACTTTAGTTTGGATCTTCAGACAAGATGAGCATCTTTGGGAAAACAGTTCTAAGTTTCACTCATAAAAATGTGTTCCATAACATCATTAACAGGGCAGACATCCTTCTGTCTTCCAGAGCAACAATGGCCTTTCTACGCCACAGGTTCATTGCTATGTCCCATAACATAAAATTGAGCCTTTAATCCTCAAAAGGCCTTCAACTCCAGTCAAATTATTTTATGATCATGCCCTTAAACAAAGACAAACAAATGAAAACATCCCCAAGAAAACCCAACCATCCCCAGCTGCTCGTTGCCTTAAACCGCAGAGAAATTGTTAAAGAACAATTAATCCCACAGGAAAATAATGACATCACAGTGTTGTCATGGAAAACCAGCTTTGGCTCACACAACCCTGAGCATCACCCTTCCCTCTTGCTCACATCACTGCCCACGAGCTCCAGGGGCAACCTTGCCTCCCTATGACAGGGCAGGAGGTCACGTCCCTCTTCCAAGTCCTGTAGTTTAAATAAATGGAATAACGAGGAATACCCCTCCACACCGATCCCGTACTTCTCTGACACCCAAAGAGCATCATCACCCCTTCCTTTGTCCAAAAGGATGATGGGGAAACTGGCAGCAGGCATTTGAGACAAAGAGCAAAGCTGAAGAAAGAGCCGGTGCTCCAAAAACATAAAAGAGCCCTCCCGAAAAAAAAAGCAGGCACCTCCTTCCTTCTAAAAATGAATAAAAACCTCCAAGATAAAGAGAGACAACTGCCTATCACAGGGGTCTGTCTCAAAGGCTGGCAGCATCTTCCAGGGTCACCCATAACAGGATTGCCAACTCCTCACCGAGTTTTCAACACCTGAGAGGACCGAATCCCCAATTTCTGGGGATGCAGTACATGAAGGTCACACTGCAGTGTGACACGGACCCAGTGACACAAAATGTCTAGACTAAGGAAAACTGACAGCCTCCTCCATTTTAAATTTATACCAGATGAAGTGAAACATCAAAGGAGCTCCTTTTAATGGGCTTTTTGGCATGTGGTCCTTTGTTCTTAGCAAGTCAGCACCAGCTGCTGTGTCCATAATGCCAAGTCAGTAACGTCCCCGGCCAGATCCTTGGCTGGTGTAAATCAGTGTCACTCCTCTGCAGGCAGATACTTCTATTGGTTGACATCAGCTGAAGATTTGGCTCCTTGTGCTTAGCAGGTGCAAGCTAAAGTAAAATCTTCTGTGCCATATTTCATATTTCTCCTGTCCTCACCATCCGTTCTGCTGTGCACATTCGCAGGCTGGAGAGTTAATTAGCATCAGCTGGAGCTACTCAAGTTTCTATACAATAAATTCCATATTGTAAGGAACAGCTTTCCTCTAATTATATCTTGTTCATGCACATAGATATATATATATTTTTACACACACACACAAGTCTTGTACTCTGCCTCATTGCGTGGTGACTTTCCCATGAACAGAAGATGAGGTGAGAACACCAGATAGGCCACATTCTTTCATCGTAACATATCAAATACTATTTCATAATTGAAAGTAAATATTACTTGCAGCCTTCAGATTTCCTGATTAGCCCATCCTGATTACCATGTTTACGTATTATTTTAAAGGTGACCTACAATATTTTCTTGATACACAAATGTCTCAAATACAAGGAACTCTTCAGTGTGGATTTCAAGTGAAAATATAATTTCACTTTGCTGGTAGCAGCTTATCAAAGTCCCACAGCAGCAGCTGTCTGATTTTACTCCAGTATGAGTAGGTATATGCATACATGCACACTGCCTTGAAATATTAAAATAGATCTTGAAAGAAAAGCAAGTTATTTACCTCTTAAAAACATGCTGTTGACTTCAGCACTTGTTAACAAACAAGTTTAAGAAGGAAACAGAAGCCTGTAATCATCTGGGGCCATTCAACACCCCGAAAGCCCAGATCCCATCTCAGTTCTCCCCATTCACTGTCTTGGGTTGTTTTGATTCAGTAAATTATGCTTTCAAGTCACCTGCCATTCTCTTTGGGAAAAGGTGTAAGCAACTACATCGCCAGCCCTCTGACGTGTCCTGTTCACTGATGTAAATGTGTTCTTCCCCTCCCGAGCATTCCATCCCTGAATTCTGCAGAAGGAATCCTGGCAGCGCAAGCCCCCGGACACCCCCGGGGCCAGGCCAGCCCCAGGGCTCACAGCCACTGCTGCCCACGTCCACCACAGCCACCCCCACTGGGCCTTACCCACCTTCCACTGCCGACTCCAGCGGGGGACCACGCAACCATCAGGCTTGGAAAAACCTTTAAGACTGAGTCCAACCATTCCCAAGGCCACCACTGAGCCCCGTCCCCAAGTGCCACATCCACACGGCTTTTAAAGCCCTCCAGGGATGGGGACTCCACCACCTCCCTCGGCAGTTTTGCCAGGGCTGTACAACCCTTTCCATGATGAAATGTTTCCCAATATCCAACCTAAACAGCCCCTGATGCAACCTGAGGCCGTTCCCTCTCCTCTTGTCCCTGTTCCCTGGGAGCAGAGCCCGACCCCCCCTGGCTGCCCCCTCCTGTCAGGGACTTGTGCAGAGCCAGAAGGGCCCCCCTGAGCCTCTTTTGCTCCAGGCTGAGCCCCCCGAGCTCCCTCAGCTGCTCCAAACCCTTCTCCAGCTCGGTTCCCTTCTCTGGACACGCTCCAGGCCCTCAGTGTCTCTCCTGTCCTGAGGCGCCCAGGACTGACCCCAGGATCTGAGGTCCCTCTGGAGTGACCAGCACGAGGTCACTGCCCTGCCCCTGTGGCCACTCTGTGGCTGATGGTTATCTCACAATCCCGATGTCCCTACTTTTGGCTGGTTTACACGGCAGTGTGACTCACGAGATGCCCTTCTGTCATCTGTCCCCACCCTCCCTGCACATCTGCCTCTCAACTCAGGGCAGTGGCAGCCAGCACAGCACCCACCATCCAAACTGGATTCGCTCTCCACCTCAGTTGTTCTTTCCTAATATCTCTGCACAGCAGTTTTGGGTATGACAACAGAAGAACAAAGGTGTAGGTGTTAGCAGAAACTATTTTGGTTTAGGAAATAGCTGAGAATTGTGAAGGTGCTCAGGCATCAAGACATTTATGGTTATCTAAGCTTAAACAAATAAATTTAGGTGTTGGCATTTATAATCTTCCATAGAGAAGTGATGATATTGTTTAATCAAGAGGTCAAAAAGAATTCAAAATTGTCCCATTTTCTTCCCTTTGCTCCTTTTTAATAATTCAGCCCAGACCCCAGCAGATAATAGATAGTGAAAGATGGATGGAGAACTCGATATTCATGGGGAATATATTCTTCATGAAAGGTAGGTGAGAAATTAAGATTAAAAATGTTCCTGTCTTCAGCAGAAACAAGACTAATCTTTTCATTTCTAACTTACCTTGTATTTATGAGACATCAGCTGCAGACAGGAAAGGAAATTGCAGCATTCCCTGAAAAGCAGCGTTAGCAGGTCCTGACAGCTTGTTAAGAGCCGTGACCAAAGGCAGGGTGATGCACATCCATCACCCCTGACAGGGACCTCGTGGAGCCCGGCCCGGGCTGGCCCTTGGCCACATCTCTGAGGTGGGGCATGCGGCCCCCACTGGGACATTTCACACGTCCCTTCAGCTGCCCAAGGGATGCAAATGTTGGCCACTCACTAAAAACAAGCACAGTTCTGTCCCACGGCTCTATCCTCCCACGGTTCAAGTCTGACTTCATGTACAACATGGATTTTCCAGCACTTACAATCCAGTTTCTTGCCAGATGATGGAAGTAGAGGCCCAAAGCAATGGAGCCAGTAGGAGATACAGTCCACAGCGGGGAAATATCATATTCCATCCTTGGGATGCTCCAGCATGAAACATGGCTTTGAATGCTGAGTCCCAGAGATTTAGATTTCCAAGTATAATTACCATCCACTAGCACAGCCCAAGATTTACATTTCATTAATAATCCTGAAGTATCCTTTTCATATGTGGCACCTGGTGGAAATCTGTAACTCTGGAGATTACCTGGACCAGCCTCCTGCTGAAAGAAGGGCCTTAGATTAAGTTATCCAGGTCCATGCAAAGCCAAGTCTTGAATACTTGGATTTGAACATGAAAAAATATGAGTAATACAGTAAGTAAAGTCATCATTACTTCAGTGAAGTCACATGAAAGATTAGGAAAAAGACACTCCAAAGAGGCCATGACTCAACTGGCCCTATAGGAAATAGCAAACCTGGCCCCAGCACCTGTAAAGCAGAGAAGTATTTGGGTGCTCATTCCAACTCAGATCCTTATAAAGCAGCTCATACATCCTGGAAAATACATTTACAGGTTTCATACAGACAAGTGTAGCCTTGAAAGTAATTTTTCTTTCTTTTTTTCTTTTTTTTTTTAAGCATGGTGATGTTATTACCACTTGTATTTCTGCTGGCAGGAAGCTCTTGCCTACAGCTGCAAACCAATATAAACTCCAACTTTCTGGGTCATCAGGAATGTAATGGACAAAGTGCTCTCCACAGCTCCCTCATCCATGAGATAACTGTGTTAAAGTACTAACACTGTGTCAAAACTTGTTCCCTATCCCTTCCTTGCTAGTTCTTCCTTCTTTTTAAACACTTCATTTCACAAACATTTCATTGCATAAACATGGAGCAGACCAAAGCTTAACGGGAATGAATTTGTATTAGTAAATACCAAAGGAAAAATATCCAAAATGACTGGGAATCTACAATGGTATCAGATTTTTTCCCCAAAAGGGTTGTCCGGCCTTGGAGGGATTTAAAAGAAATTGAAAATATGTGGCACCTGGGGACATGGGTCAGTGGTGTCCTTGGAAATGTTGGGGGAGTGGCTGGATTTGATGGTCGTGAAGGTCTTTTCCAACCGAAATTATTCTGTGATCAATAATCTCATACTAAAAACTTCTCCTCCTCACTTCACCCATTTCCAGAGCTAAAGAGGACTCACTTTTTCATTTCTCCCAGGTTAAAATCACGCCAATTCCCTCTCATTTTAAGGAGCAATGTGGATGTCTCCTGCATTTTACCAGGTTTCTCATGACTTGTCACATTTAGTGGTTGATGGCTGTGCAAGAGCTCATTACTCAGGTGACCCTGGTGAGAAAGGCTCTTGTTTTGGAGCATTATTCTGGTTGTTTATACAAATTCCACACAGGAAAGTTGTAGTAAGCTGATAAACACCTTCTTATATGTTCCAAAGGGTCTGAGCACGAGAAATGTATATCTTTATGTTCTACATTATTGCTCACACAAAAGGTGGAAGCAGTTAAAAAGGTAACACTTCCCATGTTTATTTACACCTATAGTCTTGTGTACACAAATGCTGGAAGTTCTTTATCACAAACCAGAGTTTCTCAGCTCCTTACCTCACTGATTTCCTCTTTTCAGTAAAACTGTGGAACCATGAGCAGCGCCCCAATTCACTTTCTAATCACTTCTAGTAAAAGTGATTCGTCCATGCCACCGGGGTGTCACTAAGCCCAGGGAAGGCTCAATTTTTATCCTTGTTTATGTGGTGTATCACAGAGACACCTCAGATGGTGTTAAGAAAGCCTTGAATACATAACTGTCCCTATGGAAACCTCAGGAGGACACTGATATCTGAAATAAGGACGTAGGCAATGAAATGCTTAGTTTGCTGCTGTCATCCCTTTACATTTCTCCCCCCAGCCCTTTAGCACTGGTTGGCATCTCCAATCCAACACCACACAGTTGGAAACACAGAGGAATGTTTTATCCCAGGCTCTGCCCCAGCCCCTCTGTAGCTGCAGGAACAGTCCCACTGATTTCAGCCATGGAAAAGGGAGAGCAGCAGTAACTGCCAGGAGTTTGCACCCTGCCCAGCCCCAGAGACAGCAGAGGCTTCTCAGCCCTCCCTTTTCCTCCATCTGCACACCGGGCAGATGAAGCTACAAAGGAATCTCAGGAAGTAGCTCATGTTCACACACTGACCCTTAAATCAAAAAGGCCATACAAGAACAGGGTAATTGCAATTAAATGCAGCCCAAGGTCACAGGATACGTAGGGGGTGAGTGTTAATATTTGTGCTTTTGGTAAAAAGCAGACTTGCTCATTGAGAGTCTTCCCATCCACCTCCCCTGCCTGGAAAGTCAAAAAGCTCAGCTGTGGTTATCCAGGAGTGCTGTGAAACACCCAGGGCAGCAGGAGCTGCACCACTCTGGGCAGGAAGCAATCCCATGGCACCTCCCCCTTCCCCAACAGCAACCGTGCAAAGAACATTTTATGTTTGTAAAATGCTTGGAAATGCTGGAAACAAATGTGTTCAAGATTTGCAAACCATTTACCTGGTTCCATTAGCTATTAAAAGCCTGGGCTTAGTACTGTAGCCTTCCAAATAAAAGCTGAAAACAACATCATTTTTAATTGCAAAGAGCACAAAATCAAGCTCAGCGCAGTCATCTCTTTAATTTCACACCTTGAAATTCCGCCTTTATTCAAAAAAACCCTAATTATTTTCAGGGGATAAGCACTTGCAGGTTGCTGGGAGGAAAAAAAAAACAAATTACTGTTATAAATGGTTAAAAATGGAGGTTTAATGCAGAAAACACAGGTGGATTTTTCTCTCTCAGTTGATGAGCAGCACGCATCACTAGCATGGCAAATATTCATGGCAGTCCGGGAACTGGAAACCTCTGGGTTGTGCTCTAACTCCCTGTGCCTCTGCAGAAGCCAGGATTGCTATTATCTGCTCTCACAAAATCCAGCCTGAACCTCTGCTCCACCAGCCTGAGGTTTATGGAAATCACTCACCTGCCTCATCGCCTGAATTAGGGATTTGGAGAGCAAACACAGTGTGCTGCCTGCCAGGCTGCTCAGCATCTTCCTTCCTTGCTGCTACTCCCTCAGGAGGTCCTCTGGGTGTATCCACAAATGCTGGAAGTTCCGAGGCAAAGGCACTTTGCAAAGGGTGTTTTCTACCCAAATGTCCTTCCTTTGTTTTCTCTTTATTGGTTACTGCATCTTCTGTGAAGTCTGCACTCAAGTGTGACCTGAGTGGAGCCTGGTCTGCTCCCGGGAGCTCTGTTGGAGCTCTCTCCTCCATGGGCTCTCCATTAGCTATGCCATCTACTCCATCTGCTGTTAATCCAGACAAACTGCACTTCAGACCGAAGGACAACGTGGATCTGTACATTTTTTGGCATTTAACTCGAGGTTGGTCAATGCACACATTGAGTGACTTGTCTAAATAATAGATGGCATTTGGACACCGCTGGGACACCTGGAACTGGACACATGAGATGAACGAAGGTGGCACTTTCTCCCTCCCATCTCTGCTTTGAAGACCCACGTTGTCCTCCTTGATTCCAGGGTCAAAAAGCTGCTTTGGGGGCTCTTCACCTAATTTTGAGCAAGACTGGGAAGGGGGAGAGGGGTGTTGGTTTGTGGGAAGCCAGTGCCCGAGGGCAGCAGGGACTTGGCTGGAGTGGGGGCAGAGGGTGTTGGGCTCTTGTCCAGCCCCAGGGCCACGTGCCGGGTGTCCAGAGCCCGCAGGAACTCGCCTGGCTGTGACAGTGATGGAGGCAAAGCCCTTCTGCTGGCTTGGGCACTGGGTTGGACTGGGGCAGTCTGATGGTGACATGGTGTCTTCTGGCAAGGCCTGAATCTCCAGCCTGCTGGGAAGCACCAGAAATGCCCTGTTAATGTTGGCTGACCCGTGGGCAGGCAAAGGTTGCTCCGTGTGACCAGCACTGGGCTGGAGGATCAGGGACTGCACAGGCAGAGAGGGCTGATTTCCTCTGGATTTATTCCCATCAATCTGTGCAATGAATCCTGGTGAAATCAATGTTGTATTTGGTGAAGACAGAGATTCCTGCAAATAAAAAGATTCAAATTATGACCATACTCCATTACACTGTGTGCAACTGTTTCTCATCTACCAGCTATCACAGCAGACAGTTTTGTTCAAGATCTCTTGTTCACTTTCTATTCATATTAACTTTTTTGTCATTTAAAAACACACAGTCTTGAAATCAGCTCTGAATTGTCTGGGAGGCTTCAATGAAAACCTTATCACTGGTGAAAGAAATATTAAAATTTAAATCTGTATTCCACAGTATTTAATGCATCACCACAGTTGGGATTTGTGAGTATGCAAAAACGGATGTGACAAAGGAAATTGCCAGTTTCAGGCTCTAAACTTCTCTTTCACTCTGGTCTGCTGGAATTGAAACACATTTAGATATATTATGGGTCATTAGCCTGTAACATCACATGCAGCAGAGGACATGTGGGCACCAGTCGTGACAGCTCTACAACCTCACAGACATAAGCATGAAAATATTTCTCCATGATCCCTCCCCAAAAAGGGATACAGTTACCTGTAAGGGCTCTGGGTACTACTTTAATTAATTAGTTCCCTCTTGCTTATGATTACTTGGTGACACCTGCCAATGATATAAAACACATATGTCCAAGATTGATTGACAAAGGCCCAGAGATTGAGTGGCCCAGATTAATATTTCCATCCATGACAGGAAACATCTATCTTGATGGACCATACCTGACTTCACTCGAGGTGACAAAGGAGGTGCTTTTATGTTCCAGCTCTCTGACAAAGACTAAACCTGAGTTTAAAGCCTCCTGCTATTATTACCCACATGACTGGTCACAGAAGTCACGTGCAATAAAGCACCTGGCCTAATCTCATTGCTGCTGTAAATTGGCTGATTAGATTGCTCCTGCCCTGTACTCCCAGATCTCTTGATCCTAATAGAAATAAACTGCCCCCCTGCCCCCCCAACATGGAATTGGCATGCAGAATCTGAGGATTAGCTTCCTAATTAACATTAATCCCAGCTCGCTCTGTGTTTAGGGGCCATTTAGTGCTGCCTGCTGAGAATTCACCCCACTCGTATCTGGGTGTCTCTCAACTGATAATCAATGCCAGGACTCGACAAGGGGTTCACAGAACACAACATTATTCTTCCTCCAGGAAGACTATGAGGGTGACAGCCCTGTGACCTCCCTGCTGCCACGGTCACCCTTCTCAGGGCGTGGCTGCCGGATTTGGGACACTGCACCAAAGCCTAGAGGGGAGGTGATCTTTAAGGTCCCTTCCAACCCAAACCATTCTATGATTCTGAGCTATGAAAACACTCTTGTGTTCCTTCTCCATGCAGGAAAACACCACCCACACTGGGCTCCTGTGGAACCCTTGGGAAGGAGCCGACTGGGAACCCCAATGGGTAGAGGACATCAAGTGTTTCTTAACGAGATGAAATGCCAGATAAATTTTATCAACTCTTTAAACCAGCTGCCTGTGGTTTTGACAATTCAATAATTTTACAGCCCCAGGGAAAGCATTTTGTTCCTTCTCTGCTTCTTTCATGGTTTGTAACAACATTTGCCTCATATTTTCTTCACTTCATTTACTTCTACCTACAGGTTTAAGACCTTTGCATGCCTTCCAAAACTCTCAACTTCCCTGAGATTTCTACAGGGCACCAAAGAAGAATGTTCCTTGAGAGACTTTATTTTGGATGCATCTCTCATGCTCCAGTAGTTAGTTTGACATTTATTTCTTTTGTTGAGGGCTGCACAGATGGAGACATCCTGCAAGAGTCCAAAGGCACGTCAAAACCGCTCCTGGTTAGCTACAAACCCATGCACCGATTTTAAATAATATAAATTTTAAATAATTTACTTTTCCTTTTTCTGTTTGCATATATGCGTTATTTCCTCCTCCCAATCTTTAGCAAAGAAATGGGATCTTTAAGGTTTGACCAGCTGATCCTCTGCTCGTTGGGAGCTTTCAAGCTTCACTGCACCTTGTGAAAAAAATACACACACACAAAGTAATTGTGGTGAGCTGAAAACCTCAGGCTTTATCTTGAGGACATCTCGGGCACAGTGTACTGATATTTGGGATACCACTTGATTTAGTCTCGTGGGGTGTTTTTAACAACTTATTTTCCCCGACAAAAAATGCAATTTTTCCCCCTCGCCCAGAGCACGCAGAATCACAACACTCAGCCATCATTTTATTTGGCTTTTCTGCTGCCTAAGCTAAGCCTAGCTAAACAAAACCAAGTCCAAACATTCTGCTCAGCAATCAGGGATTGTTTTTTAAACCCTCTGCATTCTGCTGACTGCTATCTAAACAGAATTTATTTATTTTACCTTGGTAGGGCTCGATTTTCCCCCCACACCACTCTCCCGCTGAAGGCCTGTGCATGTCCTCTGGCCATCAGGGCCCCATCGCTTGTGTGTCACCCCTGGGGAAAAACACAGAGAAAGGAACGTTATTTTCAGTGTTCTGGAGGACATGAGTTACAAAATGTGCTTTTAAATGGAGTGCAAGCAGGAGGGAAAGAGCTCCTGTAAATGATCTGGTTGCCCTGCGATGGTGGGATCTGTTTCTGCCCCTTCCCAGAAGAGGCACTCAGAACACCCCTGGGATCCAGCTGCAGGGATGGATGTGGACAGTCTCACACAGTGTTCAGGGCTGATCCAAAGCTTCACTATCTGTGCTTTTTATTTCCATGGCTTCAGGCACGAGTGTGGAGGGGTCGGGGAACCCGGGAAATGCGGATTTCAACAAAGGCCCCTTTTGTGCTCTCTCCAGAACTGGGAGCACAGAGGAGCCCAGCAATGAGCTGGATTTCACTGGGACCAAGTCACCTTCACTTTTAAATAACTGCAGTGATTTCAAGTCACATTCACAAATTCTATTGCATCACAACATCCCTAGTTCAGAGATAACTCCTACACCAGTACATCAACCTCTGCTTTGTCATCTGTTGTTTGCTGTGAGCACAGCTCTCTCTCTGCAGCTTTCTACATGCAGCTAATTTCCATTTAACACAGCCTGGACTATTGCACTGATGCATTACGTCTGCTGTCAGCTGCTTTGCCAGAAATTACGTTCCCTTCTAGTTTGTATTAAGCATCCAAAATTAATTTTCAGAAATTCTCCATTTGGACTGAAATCCCTTGACGTTCCTGGCTGTTGCTTTACAGCAACATGTCACACCACTGCTAAGACCTTTTGTATTATTTTTCTTCCACCTAGGCAGGCTGCCACAGAAGATAATTTTGTGCTCGAATTTCAGTTTATGTGTTGCATTATATTAACAAAGAATATAAATCAGCTCCACTTTAAGAAGTGTTTGTTAAACCATACCCACCACAGCAGATTTCATGGCTTCATCTCCTTGGGTGAAGGGGAAGAGGGGGAAGATATCAGGTCTATCCCTCAGGAGATCTCCTTCAATCCCAAACACCTCAAAACACTTGGAGGATGTTTGATGAACCTTTTTATTTTAATAAAGTACACTAAAATAGACTTTAACACTCCACTAGCATAACTCCAAGGTGCCAGTGCCACCGTGTATATCCGCGGCTGGCATGAAGAAAGAGGTTTGGTTTTGCCATTGAGCAGCAGAGGGTCCAGAATGCCCAGAGCAAACAGCTGGACTCATTAGCCACAGTGTGGGGAAAAGGGAGAATCCAGAACACAGCCGGAGCAGAGGGCCCACTCCATGTTTTCTGGCAAAGAAATAACAACAAGCGGCAACCAGTGCAAAGGCAGTGAACCTGATCTAGCACTGCAAACTGCTGGCACCAAACACGGGCAGGATGCCCCTGGAGCCAGCTCCTCGCCCTGCCCTGGTGCACAGCGAGGAGGGCAGGATCCAAGGACAGAATCCTTCTCTGCTGCTGGGGAAGCCTTGTGGAAAGGTTGTTTTCAGTGTGCCAGTGATGTGGTGAATTACTCATGGACTCCTTCATGATGAAGAGCAGCCACATTTGCTGTCCTATTTATTTTTTGAAACAACTAAAGAGGGAGTAACTCACAGAGAGGGGTAAAGAAATTCTTGGATTGATTAAGACAATGAAAAAATCCAGACGTTTGATAAAAAAACCTATGCAATTAAAGCAACAACTTCCACTAAGTTATCAATATTTTCCTCAAATGCTTTACAGCAAGAAACCCACAGTTGTCTGAGATCAAGCAGGAAACTACAAGAGGAGATCATCAGCTTGGGAAAGCCAACTGGTGCACAAGGAAATCCAGAAGATTGGCCAGGGATAAAGCAGGTCCAACAGGCCTGTTTTACCAGATGGCCTTCCACAAATTTCATTCAAATGCATTTCCAGCACAAGACAAAGCCTGAGTGCTACAGGGTCAAAGAAGAACAAAGGTCTCAAAGTCCACACTGAAGAATACATACAACAGGCAAATTATTCTTATCCAAGTAACCTCCTGTGATTAACAATGATCTGTAGGTAGAACCCTCCAATTTCCCACAGATCCCTTGGAACAGATTGGTTGTCTAAATTTAAAGAGTAGCTGCTTCTGATGCAGAAGGGACAGGAAGAATTGAGGTGAGTTGATTTTTTTGCTAAATCAACTACACTGGAGTTTTGCATTGCCTTTAGTACCATATCCTGTGCAAGGACATTCTCCTATTACTGTAGGAATCCTATTGCTGGAAAACACTCAAACTTTTCACAAGTCCTTGAATCTAGTTGCTGAGACAGATTAAATGGCATTGGTGGCAAAAGCACTGGTATTTTTCACTGTATTATTAAATCTCTTCTTGGAAGCTTCACGTTTGTTAATTCATGTAAAGAGAACAAGGGGGGAAAAAAAACCCCAAACCTTTGAAAAGAGCCTGACTCAGTGTTTGAAATGAAGACACTATAGGGAGCACAAGGCTTTAGCTGAGATGTGTCACATACCAAGTGTTCAAACTCTCCTTGCTGACAAAACACATTGCGCTGGAACCCTTGTTACACAACAAAATGCAAAGCTCAGTTTTTCCCCGGTGCGAAAGCACGAAAGAAATGGCATTTCAAGTACTTTCCATCTCTGTGGGGAGCATGAGAAACTTATTTCTATCCAAGCTGAGATCCCGAGGATTTGTTTAACCTCCCCAGACCTTCCCTTCCCACCGCGATCCACCTCTCCTGCTGATGAACGGGAGATGCCGCGAGGAGCAGAGGAGCAATTCCTGGCATCTGACCTTTGTCCTGTGACATCTTCACTCTTTTTCCTTTTTCCCCCCCTCTCACAAACAGTGTTTGTTGAACCAAATGATACGCTCCTTGGCAAGGCATCTGGACATCCGGCTGCAGCCCAGGGTTTTCCTAATTACGGAGTGCAGCTGGAACCGATTCCCCCCGTCTCGAGTGCCTGGGTTCTGCCTCGGGCCAGCTGGCAGCCGGCTCAGATAATGATTCAGAAAAGATGTACTTGTAAATCAGCTGCTGAAGCACAGATCGATTGCAAAGGTGAGGGTGCTGGTGAAAAATCCTCGTCCCGAGAATGTTTGGCACTCACAGGACGGCTCCGCGTGGAGCCAGCTCAGCTTTTGTACAAAACTTGGGACACAGGTAAGAACAGCCCATGGAAAATGCTTGTTTGCCAGTGGTTCAGGTCTTTGCTTGGCACATGACATGCTGGGGGACACTGATGACAAATTAAAGCTGTAAGAAAGACATGGAGGGGCTGGAGTGAGTCCAGGGAAGGCAATGGGGTTGGGGAAGGGGCTGGAGCAGCAGGAGCAGCGGAGGGAGCGGGGAAAGGGGCTCAGCCTGGAGCAAAGGAGGCTCAGGGGGCCCTTCTGGCTCTGCACAACTCCCTGACAGGAGGGGGCAGCCGGGGGGGATTTGGGATCTGCTCCCGGGGAACATCCCAGGGATGAGAGGGAACAACCCCAAGCTGTGCTGGGGATGTCCAGGCTGGATATTAGGGAAAATTTCTTCACCAAAAGGGTTTTCCACCTTTCGAACAGACTGCCTGGAGAAGTAATATTGTCATCATCCTTGGAAGTATTCAAAAAATCTGTGGATGTGGCACTTGGGAACAAGGGTCAGCAGTGACCTTGGCTGAGGGAATGGTTGGACTCGATGATCTTAAAGGGCTTTTCAACTCAAGCCATTGCATGATTGACACCCAGAGTGACACCAGGCAGAGCTGGAATGACTTGAGACCACTGGCCCTGGCCTCATCTCCAGTTTTTGTCAGGAAAGTTGCATATTTCAGTCACTTACTATTCCTATGCTGACAAATTTCAAATGTGTGTCAGCACTTCTGGTCTCCCCTGCTCTGCTCCAAGCCCTGCATGCTCTGCACTGACCACGTCCCCTGTCCCCTCCATCACCTCACCATGAACTCCTCTGGAGCCTCCAGGAAACTCCAGTGCTTCCCTCAGAACACCACAAAACAGCACTGCAGAACACACACACTGCTATGGAAAGAGGAAAACTTACTTTACAAAAAAATTATCTTTTTTTGTTGATCTTAGCCCACCGTCTAGGAGACTGATGAGGGGAACTGGGTTGCCTTCCATGTCCATGGCAGTAGGATGCCTACAATATTCTGGTCAGCACTGCTGATTACTCAAAAATTCCTCAAATTCCCCACCTAGGACTTGGGAGCTAAAGACACTGATGGCTTGACTGCAGCATCAGCCATCAGAGCAATATCCCTACCAATAAGTGTCTCCCTGGCATCACTTAAACCTTTTTTTTTTTAAAGCCTCTTCCTCCTTCTACGTATTATTCTTACTGCAGGAAGTAATTTATACTTTATTCCATTTAAAACATTAGAACTGTTTAAATTTTCTTGTGGCTTTTAAAATTCAAACACCTGAGGAAGCCTTGAGGAAAAGAAGTGTCATCAATTAAAGATTCAACACGTTCCCTTCTCAGTAAGGGCTGGGAGAGAACATCATTTGCTCCTTCAGATCCGAGGTGAGTCATCCCAAAAAAACCATCTGGACACTGTGGATACATCCGAGATGAATGCCAAGGTGGAGCGAACGCCAGAACCAAATCCATGTCTGCTGGTCTTCTTCATGTGCCATAAAGAGAGAACACCACAAAACTGCAGAGCCTGGTGTCATCTAAACTAAAACTGAGCAGTGAAGCTGAAGTTCACATCCTGTTAAAAGTACAGACAGATGAATGCCGAAAATTCCACCTTCTGTTGGAGTCCTTGCTGATATTAAATCGATTTTTAAGGAATCTACCAGCAAAAGGGTTTTGTTGTTAGCGGAGAGAGTGATGCTTCTCCAGAAAGCCTTGGCACAGGCACAGTCTTCACAGAACCACGGAATGGTTTGGTTTGGACAGGACCTTAAAGCTCATCCCATTCCCACCCCTGCCATGGGCAGGGACACCTCCCACTATCCCAGGGTGCTCCAAGCCCCGTCCAACCTGGCCTGGGACACTTCCAGGGATCCAGGGGCAGCCACAGCTGCTCTGGGCAGCAGGTCTTGCTGTCCTTCAAGGACATTATCCTGATGTGAAATTCAAGGAAGAGGGGAGGGGCTGCACTGACAATCTCTGCAGGGTTTGACATTTAGCATTTGGTGTAAGAGCAGGCAGCAATTTACACCAAGGAAGGAGCACAGGGTGTCATCCTGAGAGCTGGGACACAACTAAAAACCACTCAGAACGTGCCCATCGAGAGAGGATGACAGAGGGACAGTCCCCCGGTCCTCTTAGAGCACCTTGGTGAACTTATAGAAGCAGCCTGCACACCCTTGCACCAGGGGTCAAACAGCAATATCGGCTCAAAGGAGGGGAAAGCAGCTGCCAGCTCTTTACTTTAAACCTTTCTTGTCATAAAAAAAGCCAAACCAAAACAAACAAGCACTTTGCCACAAATGAAAAAAGCACTTGAACACAGTGGCACAAAGATGATGGTGTTTTAGGGCAGCTTTGTTGGGAAGGCTTTCAAATCAGAGCAAGCAAAACAGCCTGAACAGGATTCATTGTGTAAACAAAATAGAAAAATATTTTTTTTCTAAGATGTCAGGACGGATTTTCTTCTGTTACAAGTGGCACTGGGAGGTTTGATAACTGAATTATCTCTCCCTGCTTGCACACCTCGGAGCTGTGCTGGCTGCCTGCAGAGATGATTACAGGATCCACCATGGAACGGACAGATGAGTTCTGGTCTGCTATCAGAAAGCCAGAAGTCATAAATCTCTCATTATCCGTGCCATTAGAAGCAAGGTGCTCATCAGAGGGGTAGAAAGAGCACAGGAATTATATCTTCAAACCCATGCATAAGAGGGGGAAAAAAAAAAGGTGTTTTCATCATGCACTGCTATTATTCTTTATCTTCACTTAATAAAATAAAGGGTAGAATTGTCCCCAGGACATCCATCACACACACAGACAAAATTAAGAAAATTCTTCACTTTCTCCCTTTCTCTTCCTCCAAGTTTTATTTCTTCCCCCTCATTTTTTTTCGTTTAATTTTCAGTGGTGTGGGGAAGAGCACATTCCCGGGTTTCTCTAGGGAGCAGAAGTTTGCACTAACAAATCTCAGCCTCTGGAAGCAGTGCCTAACTCACCCAACCTTCTAAAGCCCAACTGACTCAGGCCAAGGGCTCAAATGGAAGAACACAGCAAAACTGAACTGGCAGAGGTTGGATTCCTTCAGTCTGAACACCACAGTCTGTCCCTGGAGCTCCCTGAGAGCTCTGCTGGGACCTTTATAAAATGCAGTAGGAGGGGAATGGGGAGCTCTAAAACAGGGTATAAAGGGAGGGCATCTGAAGTCATCAAGAATCAGGATGGATCATGTGGGATCAGAGTGTTTAACAGCCAAATCATTCTTTCTCATGGTTTGTTTTCCAGTCGTTTCATTGCAGAAATGAAAGAGATGCCATAAACGTCACAGGTTGCTGTGTCAGGGAGAGGAGGAGTTGGAGACAAGGAGCAAGACAAGCTCCCCAACGCTGGTGAGCCAAGTAACAGAGCTTTTCTTGAAGCTCCAGGGTTCCCCCACTTCGGCGGGCCTGGCTTCCCCCATCTCTTTGCCCCGCTAAAAGCAATCCAATGTCATCCGTACATTTCACCATGATTCTGGGAGAGAGATACCTTTCTACAAGTGGGACACATTTTCCTAAGAGGATCTGGCAAAGCACTGAGAGATTGTGCATGAACAGCAAAAAAAAATTCTCCTTGGACAAAAGGAATCTCCTCTAGGCGATCCTGGGAAATTCTGATTCCTGTAAGAGGTGTTCACTGCTCACACTCAGGCAAGGGGCAGCACACGGGAGGTGACACCTTTGGTTTCTTGCCAAAGTTCCTGTTTGGTGGCTGTTTTATTCTTCTGGAAAACTGCTGATACCAAAAAGCTATTTGGGATTGTTCAAACAAGCCCTTTCACGGTGTCAGGAATCACAGGGAAAGGTTTTGTCCTGGAGGTGATGTCTGAGACCATATGGGAACGGTGGGTATCAGCGGGAGACGAGGGGCTGACAGGCTCTGGAAGTGTCACTGTCATGGCATGGGAGGAAGGAGAAGGGAAAAACCAAGAGCAGGGCACTCATTGGAGGCTGTTTCATGCAAGAAATACAGCTTGTGGGTTAGATAAACCTGAATAAATACATCCAGTATTTCAACATGAACACTGGATGTGCCACAAGTTTGTACGGAAAATAAGGGTGCCAGGAGATAGAGACAAAGAAGGCAGGCAAGTCCAGGAAGTATCAACATCTAAATTTTTCTAATTTTAAGGCATTCTGAATACAACTCCTGCCTCAGAGCCTGGCACTGAGATTCACTCATACTGCCACATTATTCAACCACTGTCACCAACGACCTCTCGAAATAAAGATGTAATTAACAGAAACATTCCATACAGAGAGAGCTGATGGAAGGGCTCCTTCACCCCTCTCCAAGTCCCCTTCATAACAAGTCATTAAGACACCCCCATTTTAGGGACCACATCTGTCTCTGGAAGTCCATGAATGTTTGAGATAGCCAGAAAATTCTTAAGAGACTGTAACCATGACAAATACAATGCACAGACAAACAAAGGCAAAGCAGTTCTGCAGCCAAAAATTATATTTATGAAGAGTTATTTTAGTGCTTTTATGTGTATTTATGTAAAGGTCATAACATGCAGAGAATTTGATGGCACAAATGGGTTTGGTAAATAAAAATTCCACCTGTGTTACTCAGAACTGGTAGCAATTACAAAATGTACACATTTGCCCAGAGCTGCTTGTGCATAATAAGTGCTTGAGGTATTTGTTTGGCCTCCCAATTCAATATTTCTTACATTTACCTGCTTTTGAAAGAGAAGAAACTGTAGAGAGGATAAGAGAAAACCTGTGCACTGTCTGTTACACGTTTTATGACTCAATACATATCCTGCTGCAGGGATTTTTTCGTGATGCTTCGGTTTAACAACGGTATTTATTGATTTTTTTTTTTTCCTTTTAATACTCTTAATACAGTGGTGACTCCAGCAAACGATGTGTGCCGTGGGTACAGATGCTTTAGTGGAGGCATCAAAGCACTGATTCCAACACACATCCGTATTGCTGCCATTTTGTTCCCAAAACAAAAGAACCAGGATGTTCATGAGGCCAAATTTGACACTGAACAATTTTGTGCAACAAAACCCAACCCTTGTGGAGCCCCAGCCATGCCAGAGTTAATGCAGACTTTTCATGGTACTTTTGTACAATAGAAGCATTCATTTTTGTGTAATACTTGGGATTATTATTTCTTTCTGGAAAGTCTTTCCCATTAACTGCTGTGATTACAGACATCAGAAACTGCTTGATAATAGAGGGTGCAGCAGGCTAAAACCAAGATTAAAAAAAAACCCCAGCTTTCACAGGATAAAAGCACAATGGCCAAGATTTAAATAACTATGAAGCCTAAAAAGTTCCGTTTCTAAGTCACTGGTTCAATCACAAATAAACAGTTTTATTCTGCATAATTTAAGGATACTATGCAGCTCCCTCTAATTTACTTCAGTTGCCACTGGCTTGCCTCTCATCTAAATCTAACAACTCTTCACACAGCTGAACTTAGCAATTATTCCACCACATAAAACTTTTTGGTTGGTGAATTATCACCTACATTTGCCTTTTGAAGGGAAAAGCACAAACCAAACCTCCATTCATAAAACGTTTTTACTACGCACGCGCAATTTGTTTGATCTGCAAATTGCCCTTCTTGGATTCCACTGCAACAGGTGGAGAAACACAGATTATGCCAGAGTTTAAAACAAAAACGTCATCACATGAACATAAAACAGGGCATGGTGGGTGTTGGCTTTATCACCAGATTCAGCACACAACCATTGGCAATTGCCTTTTTTTATTTTCTTTTTTAATCACTCAGGCGGTTCAGCTCTGAAACGGTTCAGAAAAGCTTAGAGTTGATGATTAAACCTTAAAGCCCTCCAAACCTTAACTTTTGGCACCTTTCAAATAGTGGCTGGCCAGGAACGAAATGTGGAGTTCTCCAGCTTTCTCCTGGCTGTGGATGTCACCTGGATGGGAAGGAGCGAGGCTGGAGCTGTCAGCACCCACCCGCCCCACTGGCCGGACCAGGGAACTGTGGCTGCTTTTCCAAGAAGCAAAAGCTGCTGCCTAGCAACAGCCCAAACCTGGTGGCTGCTTGTACATTCCATTGCTTGTGCAAAACTCACAGCTCACATCCCAAATTATTGCATTCAGCAACCTCAGAGCCGCGACGAGTGGATAAGAAAATGCATTTTGCTTTCGCTCCTTGCTCTCCAGGGTTGTGTTTGTAGAATGAACACACACCCCCCCGACAACTTCACTGCCAGGCCAATCAGGAAAACATTTCAATATTTGAATATTTTCATAATAGTTGTCCTTTAGGAGCTACTTCTAAAGTCATTGACATTCCTTTACATTTTAACGATGACGTCACTAAGAGCGACACAGGAACAAACACAAGGGGCTGTGTTCTCTCAAGCATGGCACAAATATCCCTGCAAAAAAAGTTGTCCCTGTGGTTTAGAAGTCCTGGTTTTTTCTCCTAATTATTATATATTGCATGTGAAACAATTAAGGAAAAAAACCCCAACCAACACACACATACAAAAAACAAAACAAAAAACAAAAACAACTCGCTTGCACTGTGCTCTCTACTTGGATCACACCTTTAGCCTGATTTCCAGGAGGGATTGATTTGGGCCCTATCCCTCTTTATGCCCAACCTGCATCTTTTGAACTTGTGGCCTCTTCCAAGCAGCATGACAGAAGGGTAATAGCTGATCTCCCAACAAGCTGACCATGAAAATCCATGGATTTGCAGGAATGAGAGGCTGCCACAGAGAGAAGTTCACCGAGTCTCTCCAGTTTGATCCATGGACATGTTCCCCAGCTGGGCAGGACGCAAAGCCCATCACGAGTGCTGCTCCTGGTCCTGGAAGCAGCAAGGAGGCACAGTGGGCAGACTGAAGAAGGGATGGGAAGGGAGATGTGGGGAGGAACAAGGAGCACCGGGGCAACGTTTGGGTCTGGGCTCGTGGGCTCTGTCATCTCTGCTGCCCATGGAATGATCTTTCTTGTTAGCCTGGATTTGCAATTTCACACTTTTGTCTTCACTCCCCAAAAAAATATGGAAATCTCATGCTAAGATTATGGCAACTGAGGAGCTTGAAGAAAAGTGAAGTGCTGGAGGCCAATCTAATAATGCCACAACTGCTTGACCTCAGTGCTGTGGCACCTTAGACAATCCTGTGCAACATCTGTCCTGTCTGAAGCCACACAGCACAGAATTCCCAGGGTTTACTACAGAGAATACTCGGGATAATGCAGTGTGAAGCAGCAACTGAACAGCTCAGAATAACCAAAATCTGAAATCACTCTCTGTTAAAGGAGAAATGAAGTGGTTGGAGATGGTTGCCACCAGCACCACTTTGTTTGTCCTCCAGTTGTTCTTTCCCACAACAATCCCTGATCCAGAGCCAATGCATAAACCACTAAATAATTCAGCTGCACTCTTCACCCAGCACTGCTCCCCCAGCCAAATCCTGGCCCTTCCCCATTCCAGCCTTTCCACCGGGTGCTTTGGGATAGGAATTGATCCCAAATGTCTTCAGGTCCCCCAGTTACAGGAGACAGACTTTGCTGAATGTGCTTTCAAAAACCTCTGCGGTCACTCTCGATATTCCCTCTACCATTAAATCCTGCAGCTGGGAGCTGGGAAATGGCCTGGAGGACATGACTGAGCATTTTCAGGCTCAACAAGGAGCTTGCTGAGCTCACAACCCTGTGCTGGTGACACCAAGGCTCAGGTGGGACATGACCAAGTCGTGTTCTGCCTGAAGCCAAGGGCAGTGAGGTGCAGGTGCAATGTTTTTTTCTTAGGGAAGTTGCAGCTGGAAATTTAAGATGTAAAACTGTACAGCAAATCTACATTGCTACAGCCCTCAGGCAAACTGATTTCTCCTCCTTTCTGCAATTACATCTCCTTTTAATCTCAATTTTCTTAGACCAAGAGTTGTCTTGATGGGATTACTTCTAGTTCCTTTGGTTAACTAGCAATTTTTAATTTTTTTTTTTGTAATGGGCCTTTTTTACATCCTCTCCAAAAAGTTACCTTGGTGACTCTTACATCCAAAGGGAAAATGGAGAAGAGCCTCTTCTTTGCTGGGACAAGTATAAATATGTGCTGGGAGCAACTCCAGCAGCTGTCCCACGATCAGCCAGTTTTATTTTCAACTGTGGACCATGGAGCTTAGTGGTCCTGTGTTTTCTCTCCCCTAACACATCCATGCAATCTGGATAGTGGGAATGGTGAACAGATGTGGACACACAGGGATTGAATCTGGAGAGCAGTGCATTATTCAACAGGGTTGAGACAAAAAGGCCAATATTTACAACAGAAGTATTTACTGTAAATTAAATCCAACCAACAGCAGCCAGCAGGAGAGATGAACACTGCAGGGATACCTGCAAGGGCACTGGGTTAAAGTTTTGTTCTCCTTAAACAGATTAAAGATCAGGCTTTCAGCGTAACGCCCTTTTAAAAATACCAAAAAAAATTTAAATACACTCAGAACTAAGTGCACTTCTTGAGTGCTTAGTGGGATAGAGGTCATCTGTGATGTAAGAAAAAAACCCCAAACCCCAAAAATCTCAACAAGGCACTCATTATTTTAAATAAAGAGGTAAAAATGTTTCCCATACCCTAAACTGAAAGCATTATTTTGGAAGATGTGTCTGGTCTATGTCAAACTGATTTAAAACCATCTTATTACTCTAAATGTATCACTGCATTAGTTAAAGGAATGTTGGGATTAACACCTTGGCCAGAAATGTAATGCTGATAGACATATAAATGTAGATTTATATACTTCATTCAACACTTAAGGAAAGTTTATTAATTCAAAATTAGGTGGATTTTTCGACTTTATATAGGTCTTTTTATAGTTTAATAAAATGAGCATAAAATATTTCTGTGCCTTGGGTATTCATGAGTCTTTCTGGCTGTGGTAGCCATTGTGATAATATTAGGGTTTTCCCAGGATTTCCTAGTTGAGGGTTTGAGGGGTTTTCTTATGTTTTGGGTTTGGGGATTTTTTTTTCCCCCAGAGAGCACTGCCAGCTTAGCTCCTTATTGTTTTTTAAAAAGCCGTAACTAAATCAAGGTGTTATTGATCTCCTTACAAATAGACAATTAAAAGTTCCACCAACTCCAAACCTCATTCTTCCCAACTCTCTCCTTTACTCACAAAGTGGTGATTCATTGGCAGAGCTGCATTAAAATCTGGTATATAAATTATTATAACGTCACTCTCAGATACCTGGAACAAACCCCACCTTTTGAGAGACAACTCCAAGGCTGGGTCAAAACTCCTGGAGAAAGAAGCAGGCAAAGGAGCTTATTTGGTGTGAAGTAATGCTGTAATAAAATACAGTATTTCCCTGAACGAGGAGATTGCAATGCCTGCACCTAGAGCAGGTTATGATAACAGCCTCTGCTTTGTGTGGGGAAATAAACAGCTTTATGTCCCTGACCTCCAGCACACACAGCCATGAAATCAGGGTGCAATTGGAGTTATTTGCTGCTTCTTAGCTATTCATTTCTCTTCCCTGGTGCTGAAAAAGGCTGGCTGAAGGCAGCTTATACTAGATTAGGCTTCCAACACCTTCATGCATTATAGACTCCAAAGACTCTTTTCCCCCCTCTCAGAAGGTGAAAGTGTGGAGTCATTTCTTTTGAAGACCTGGTGGAGGTTGTTGCTCATTAAATGGAAGAGCTGGTGTTCCAGGCAGCACTCGGGGAAGCTCCATGTCCAGCTGCATCCCCCCAGGACACAGCTCCCCTCTCCTGCTCTGCTCACCCTTCCCTGGCTTAACTCAGCCAGGCACCAGCAGCTTACCCGAGATCATGACGGGGATTAAGAAGGGCTCATCGGATGCATCCGTGTGCCAGGAATAATTAGGGTTTAACGCGCGAGTGCCCGGCAGGAAGGGATTGTCCCTTGAATGGAGAAAGAGCCCCCGTGCTACAGGAGGGGATAATTTGGCAGTGGCACTCTCAGTGGCTCAGAGACATAAAACCCAGCCTCATCAGTGTGTAAGATTAGAGGTAATTAGCCCCTATACGGCAAAGCCATCGCTCAGAAACTCGACGCCGTCTGGGGACTTTTTGTAGCGATGCCTCGGGGACAGCTGAGCTGGGACCTTTGGCTGAGGTGATTTGGAAGGGACTGAGACCTAATTAAATCTGTAAAGATGCAGTAACTGCATTAAGAGGGATTTTTGAACATGAAACATATTCCCTTTTGCTAAACAAACCAGGTGTATTACACCCTGGAACGGGGAGAGAATTAATCAAAGGACACGGAGCCAACAGCTGCTGTGCTGCTGCCAAAGAGGAGATGATACAGGATTATACAGAACTGGAGAACATTTAATAAGAATTGAGGAATATTCACCGGAATTGAAGAATATTTAATAGTTTTTTTTAAGGAGGAGCTTTTATTTAGCTGTGGTGAAAACCAAGCACGTAACCCTCATTGTAAATCCAAGAGAATATGGGGGGGTTTTAAATCTGTTTCTCCAAATGCACAACTTTATAATAAACACTGATTGCTTCACATAAATAAAAGCTAATTCTCTTGTAAAAAGTAATACACAATTTACTTTTTCACTCATTTCAAAAAAAACCCAGAATTGCAGCTTTTCAAAGAGGGATATGCAGAGCTATTTTATTTCTACTCAGTGCTACTGAGTTCCATAAAGCACTTCCCATCTTCCCTTTCCTTAAAAAGGCTTAGCATTTTGTACTGGAGAAAGGAAAGATTTTAAGTTAGCTTCTCAGCAATGATTGCCTCATTTATATGATCTATCTTCTCCCAAAGAAAAAAAAAAATCACTGTATGATATTAACATTTTTCTACCATAACTCAGTCCTGTGCATTTTGTCAGTGCAGAGCTGGATCCTTAAAACCTGGAAGGTCGATGGAAAAGTATTTTAAGGGCATGAATTCAGAGTGGGCCAACAGAAATATCCTGATGGCAAAGAGAAAAGAGCACTGAGATGACACCTGTAAGTTTAGACACTTCATCATTCTGCTTAAAGGAGATTCATTAAAGCAGCGTCAAACTCATGTGTAGGCAGGTCAATGCTGAGAGAAGTCACCATCCGAACCCTTCAATATTCCTTTTTTTCTGAAGTCTTAGAAGCAATTTGATCCTTGCATGTATGATGGTGGCAGGACTGTATTTTTTATTTGTTTTATAAAAGAACCATCTTCAGACATTCCTGGTTGAATTTAGGGTTATTTATAATGAAATTATCTACTTTTGGGATTGCTTGTAAAACTGTCAATAATCTTTGAAAGGATATCAAACCAAACCTATAAATACATTATCCCTATAAATACAGCACATCCACAGCCAACTGGACAACTAAAAACACGTTAATAGCGTGATCCCCAGGATGATTCACTCAACAAAAAGCGGCCCTTAAAACCAGGCCCCAAAAATAAAGAGGTCACCCTGTCACCTCACTGGGGATGTGGTTTTGAGTTAATCACCCAGAGATTGTTATCATGGAATGGTGTGGGCTGGAAGGAACCTAAAGATCCTCCACTTCCACCCCCTGCCATGGGCAGGGACACCTCCCACTGTCCCAGGGTGCTCCAAGCCCCATCCAACCTGGCCTTGGACACTTCCAGGGATCCAGGGGCAGCCACAGCTGCTCTGGGTTATGCACAGAGCAACTCAAACCCTGCTGTGTTGGGCTGTGGAAATGATTCCCTCATCACAGTCATGGCTAAAGTGATTAGTGCTCTCCTTTAATGACAGCACACATATGAAATGCTTTCTCCTCTGCACCGCTTGGTCAGGTCCATGTGTCATTCCTGTGGATATCCATCCACGTGTAATGCAGCTCCAGCAGCAGCTGTGTGGAAATGTTCCGTGGGCTCTTTCTTTACAAGAGAAGTCAAAGCAGCTACTGTGTTTTTAGTGGAAAAGATGATGAGCTTGATGGCTATTCAATCACCAGGAGAAAAATCAACAGCAATCAAAATGCTCCAGTATTTCAAGCCTTCGAGTGACCTTTCAGGAGGATATCAGTTTGAAAATACAGTATGAGGAAAAGCTACGGATTTGGGAATTCATCTTATATCCAAAACCTTTGCTTAATGTCTCTTGTGAGAAATATAGAATGAACAGTAGAGGGGATCAATGGTAGGGAAAAAAAAGATGAAGGAGAGAAAAGGTGGGCTGGTGCCCAGGTGGTGATGTGGGTCAAGCAACATCTATAATTATTTGTCCTCAATTATGGGTGTGGGACTTATCCCTCAGCTTCCTCTCCTCAGATAGTCAAACAAACTGGGAAAGACAAGGTGGATGCAGGAAATAAAAGAAAAACCCTCACAGAAAAAGACAGTCCCACTCTAATTGCACAATCCCTGTGCAGGAAAATGCAAAGGAGAGAAGGAAAATAGAGAATTTTACTGGGAAAACCCTGGGCACTGAGGAGGAGGCTGCAAAGAAAGGCTGGCTCCATCTACACCAGAACAGAACAGCACAGTTAATGCTTTTAAGGTCAAGAGAATTTTCCTGGATTTTTTTTTTTTTTCTAAGTGTTTTTTCTGTGTTTTTTTCCTCCAACTAAAAGCTGAGGAAAAGTTGGTTATAAAAGCCTCCGTATTATTGGACAGAATGGGGGAAGAAAATCTCAGGTTTAAAAAAAAAAAAAGAATTGCAAAGAACAGTGAAGATGAGGAAAGGTGCATTTGTACCTGGAGCATAAAAATAGCAACTGAAGCAATGCAAAGTGTGTGAGTTTGAATAAGAATACACAGCACAGAAGTGCTGAGTAATCCAGAGCACATCCTTAATCTTAAAAAAGGGATATTGATATCACAGGCATCTCAAAATTTTGATGGGATTAAGATAGATCAGTGGGCAATAGGAAAAAAAATAAACCCAGTGTAAATTACATAGAAATGACAGAAGATTGGGGTGACAAAGGAGCAGAGCAAAAACCCTAAGAAAATATAGAGTAAAACACAGCAGTACCTCCATATCTCCATAAACTCCATTTCCATCCTAAAAGAGCAGAAGTACACTGGGAACAGATATTTTCCCAGAATGGCCCAGAGAGGGGAATATGACTGCAAAATACTGACATAAAGCTGGGAGTTGTCAGCAAGTCAGAAAGGAAGCAAGAGGGTAGAGATGCCACTAAAATCCCAAATAGCTTCTTGAGATGCACAGGAAGAGGTATGGGGAGATGTAAAGCTACTGAGGAGGTACATGCACATTAAAAGACAGTTTTTCTGCACAAAATTTAACTAAGTCTTGAATCTCAATGGCCATAATCAGGACAACAATGTAATTGACAATCTACAAGAAAATTCTACCCTTCCCAAGGAGTAAATTGATCAAATAACTCCATTACACAATTATTTTAGGATGTATAAATGGCAAAAACCACAACCGAAGGAGCTCAGAGCTGCAGTCCTGTTTGATGTATTTTTACAGAGGAATTCTCCAAATTCACAAAACAGAACAAAATTTAGGGGTTCCCCTTCATACTCATTAAAGCCAAACCAACATGCACTGGGCTGAGGAAGAAATCCCTGCTCTAAAATAAAAGCTGAGGTGTTTACTGAAACATGAAGCAGCACACTGAAGGCTTGTGCCCATCCCATGCTAAGGGAGGATATTCCAGAGGGCAAGATCATAAGTTTCGTACTCTTATTGATGTTAGGAAGCAATGACAGATTTATTGTAAAGATTTGTCAGCAGCAGCAGTGGGGTCACCGTGCCCCAACACACAGAAAATGTTCATTTACCAACTAAAACCAAACATTTCCTTAGCCGACCTTTTGGCTTGACAAAACAGGTATTTACCTTATAAAGCTGTAATTCTGCACTAATATTCAGCTAATTGGAGGTTTACTGCCATTAATTTAGATAATATACATTCATCTCACAGAAATAGCTTCTAGCAGCTTCTTTAATTTACCCTTTCTTTTAGCCTCCTTTTTCTACTGTCACACAACCAGCAATTGAGAGCTCACAAATGACCTCCTGTGCCACAGTCATGCCATAACAATCAATGGGAGGAATTTCATAAAACAGATTAAATTCTACAGCATTGGCTTTGATGAATTAGTAGAATTTGTTCCCTGCAGCTGCTCAGAGTTAATCTTTGATTTTTAGCTGAGTGCACTGTGTTGGAAAGAGTAAAGCAGGGACTCAACTGTATTTTTGTTGTGTACGTGGCTGAAATGGAGGTAGAGCCACGGCATCCATGGCAGCAAAGCTGACTGGGAAAGATTTTTGCCTTTTATCTCTCTTATCTCACTGCTTAAAACAATACATGAGGAGGAGCTTCCCATGGCAAAGCGTTTCTGTATAAATTTTGAGATTATTACAGTTATTCTCTAATGATGGTACTTTCCTACCTGGTGTCACATCACATCAGAATGAAGCAGAGTTGAGGATTATTTTCCCCACAAAGCTTCAAAGGTGGCAAATGGACCCAAAATAAAAAATTAGCCCCGTCACAGCAAATCACACAGCCTGCTTTGTTCAAAACTAAATTATTATTCACCACTTAAATTAAGGATTGCAAGGGAAATTCATCCTGAGCCTTTTCCATTTCCCTCATACTCACAATTTGGCTAATGAAGCAAGAAACCAATTAGTGAAACATCTCAATTTATAGCAGGTTGAGGTAATCTTTAGCCAGGGCACAGTTAAAACTCCTGCACTGTGAAAAGGAGACTTTTCATCTTCTGAAGCAGCTCTGGGCAGTTAACGAGCCCTCCTAATACAGAGCATCACTGAGGGCACTCTTGGCCATTTGTGGCTGCCCCTGGATCCCTGGAAGTGTCCAGGGCCAGGTTGGACGGGGCTTGGAACAACCTGGGATAGTGGGAGGTGTCCCTGCACCCTCACACTTCCCCAGGTTCAGACGAATTCCATTTCCATGGGAGAGCAATTCCATGGATGATCCTGTGCTGATCCTTCTCACCATCGGCCTGTGCAGTCCCAGTGGGGCACGGAGAGAAGCAAGAGAAGGGAAGCCCTTCCATGGGAAGTGGAGCCTGCCTGGCACACGCACATTTAAAGAGTGCCAGAGCTGGAAATAATTCAGGAACCGGATATGGACACACTCGGATCGCTACAAATGTGAAGTGCAAGAAATAATTTGATCTGCTCAAATCTTATTGATCTGCAATCAACTGATCACTTAGGAAAGAAACCAGGAGTCATGAACAGCACAGTGCAAACAACTTTCCAGCACACAAGAAGAGGGAGGAAGGAAAACAGGTACTAGACTGCATGAGGAGGGGAAAACATGATGGAAAATACAGTGTCAACAACAATCTAGTGGTGTGCTACAGTACTGGGTCTAGCACTGACTTGGGTCTGCAAAATGTTAAGAGGACCTAAGTTGATTAGGCATATTTGTTATTTTAAGACTTTACGTACTAGATCCTCCTACGGCAAGAATTTGGGAATGGGCAATAAACATGGGAAGTGTTTTGTTGGGGGGGGGGTTTGCGTTTTTTTGTTTGTTTGGGTTTTTTTAATTCAGTGCACCAATAACCACAACTTTGCTAAAAAAACCAACACAAAACATCATTCAAATTCAACCAAAAGTTCCCCTGAGGCTTGGGCTCAATTGGATAGCAGGTGGTAAAAGTCAGCCTCTCCCTTTTCCTTAGAATAGTAAAGAAAAAAAGAACGAACTTGACTTTATTTACAGCAGTGATAATCTTAGGAAAAGCATGAGTCTTGGTAATTGAGTCAGGAATAGGAGGGGAAGTCTCCTGTGACAGCCTGTAATTGTCAGAGTTCCAGTTAAATGCAGCAGACACGGATTCAAGTAATATTTTGAATGCCTGGATAGTGCCTGTATCAAACCTGGCCTCCAGAGCTCTGGAGATCTGCTCCTCACTGCAGTTTGGTCCTTCCACTGTAACACAGAAAACATTAACCAGAAAACTACACGGGTAATGCTCCACTTTGTGCTGAAAACATTTCATAGATAACTGCATAAAAAACCCCATCCCCTTAGCAACTGGGAGATTCCTGCTTGAAAAAGCGATGGGAAGGATGGGGCTCTGGGAATGTTAGAGGCAAGCAAGGATTCTGTGGGTGTGAAATTGTTGGCAATTATGTCTGATCGCTGGCTGCACATGTTTTTGCTGAATGTGTTCAGATTTACTGTAGAAATTGGCCTGAAGTGTTACTGAATTCTGGGAGCCCTGATTAAAAGGAACTGTGTTCGAGACACTTGTACTGCAGAGAGACTCTGGAGTCCTGGGAGAGCTCTGGACGTGTCAGACACCAAAACAACAACAAATTAAAGAAAGGAATTGGCTCAGGAAATATTATTGCTGGTTCCTGAGAACAGCTAAAATGCTGTTGCCACCTGAGGAGCACAAAGGGAAAGAGAAAGAACACGAGAAGTAATAAAGTGGAGTTGGGACATGGCAGAGCAGCTCACTGAAGATCCACACAGTAAAGGAGCACAGGTAATTAAGACTAAATCATTGCACAGTGACCTGCCATGACCATCTAGGCTGGAAAGGTTGGAAAGGCAGTCCCAGAATGTGAGGAAGCACCTCTTCCTTCCTCATCCTGTAGCTCCCAGAGCCAGGGCAGGGAGCCATTTCCAGGCTGGTAAACACAGGAAGCAGCAGAGGTTTCCCTGCAGCTCACTGAGCTGTTCTGCAGGTTTCTCCCCTATGGATCCAACCTTACTGCTCCCCAAGCTGGACAGGCTCCTGGAAGCAGCCACCAGAACAGCTTTCTCACTTTGCACAAACCTGTGACCCCCACATTGAGCCCTCTTCCCTCAGAGCCTTCCCCAAGCCTTCCCAGAGCAGTGCCGTTTAGTCAGGGAGAGGTTTGCAGGGAATGCCACAATTCAGGAGCTGGAGTAGCCCCGGCCAGGCACTGCAGGAATCACAGAGCCCTCGAATGGCTGGGGTTGGAAGGGACATTAAAGGCCATCTCGTTCCACCCCCTGCCACGGGCAGGGACGCCTTCCCAGGGGTCCAGGAGCTGTGATCCCACCTTGCTGCATTCCCTGCTCCCTGTGCCAGCCCTACAGGGGGAGAGCAGCAGCAAGTGGGGGCCCTTCCCACAGCCCCCCAGTGAGCCCTGAGCAGGAAAAGATCCCCTGGTTTCATGGAAGAGGGCTCAGAGACCCATTCACAAGCCCTTTTATCTTCCCACCTGCAGGAGAACGGGGACCTGCAGTGGTGTTTGGCTCCTGCATCCTCCTCCCACGTACAACCACCAAGCCAGCCCACATTTCCCACAGGAGAGAAGTACAGGGAAGCTATTCCTAATAACTCAGCTGCTGGGGGAAGGCTTTGTGTGCTGCTGAGAGAGGGTTTGGCTTTGGCCAGCACAGCAGAGCAGAAATTGCCATCAACCACGCAGGGGAGTCGAGAGACCAAGGCAGATCCCAGGCCAAAATCTTGGTCTCGTGCCTCCACAGAGGATGCAAAAAGATCATGAAATTATTTCATGATCTCCTGGTGTCACTGGGAATGTGGGTTATCAAGGAGACAACATAAGTGTGGTTTTATTAGGGATGACTCCCCAGGCCACAGCTGAATTTTGTGTTTAAGGCAAAGCTTTGGCTCTTTGGGTGAGGAACAGGTCATTTCCCAAACAGAAAAATATTTCTTTGAGCACAGAAGCTTCCTTCTGCTATCTGACCCATAAACTTTAGATTCATCTGCTGTTCTAAAATGTTTAGAGGTTATATCATGACCATTTCCTTTTAAAGAGTTTTATTTTACAGCTAAATTGACAACTTGTATTTCAAAATTTCAGCTACGAAGTTCCACAGATTTTGGGGAGTCTTCAGGATGAATGTGCCCACTTTCTGCCCCTCAGACTCTACTATCTGCTTTTTCCAGTCCTCCTGCTATGAGGCATTTCTCCAAGAGGGTGATTTTCCTTCCTGTTCACTGTATCTCTGGCAGAAAATGCGTTTAAGTTCACTAATTAAATAGAGTTGGATTGTACATCAAATATCAGTAATAATATCAGGCAGTAACGTTACTCTACTGTGAGAGCAGGTTGCAATACACATTGTACCTGTAATCCATCACTGGGATAATGATTTGGTGCATCTGTGCTGTTAAATCCTTCCTTGGCAGAGTGGCCAGGAAGCAAAAGCCTCTGGAAAGTATTTATGGGAAAGAGGATACTGTAATGGTGAAGGGAAGGATCCTCCTCCGTGGGCTGCCCTGCCCTGGGCTTCTCCTCCCAGCCACATTTCCAGAGCTTGTGTGAGGTTGTATCCCCACCTTTCTGCTCTCTGTCCCTCCAGAGTATGAGCAACTCTCCTTTTCTGTATTCTCCTTATTAATTACTACTAATTAAACTCCTGTGCCATTGAAATCTAGTGCATCCCAGAAAAACTTGACCTAAACCAGCCTGTATGTTTTTATATATGCTTTTTTTCCCCTCCCCAAGGATTCCAGAGTCCTTCACAAGCTACAATCATACAATGATTAAAATTAAAGCTTTTCTCGAGTTCAATTTTAATACTGTTAGACTTAATTTAACTGAGTAGAAGACATATTGATAACTTGCCTTCATTACCCATTTCAGTGGAATAAAAAGAGGGAAATCTTAGCTAAGCAAAACAGCTGAATGTCCCTGATAGAGGAAATTCTTGAGATGCTCAGAATGCAGTATCTGCAGCCAGTGTTTCTTCTCAAGTGCAGAGAAATAAAAGAGCATTTTTGGTGAACAACGTTCACAGAACTCTTTTGGAGAATGCTAAACCTAATATCTTGTTCATCAGGCTGTGATCTCCACCAGACCCAGAATACTGACAGTTCTCAAAGACCCACTCATCTTCTAATGTCCATCATTCACCAAAAATAGTCATGAAAAGAAGCAAAAAATATTAAGTAGAATAATAAAAATATCAGCATAATAATGGGCTCCTGTGAATTGTCAGTGCCCATGACCAGGCTCACGTGGGCACTGGAGGATGGCAGCACAAGGCTCACATCCATCTCCATTAATATTTTCAGTCAAAGGTTAAAGAACACTAAAACAAACCAAGCTGTCAGAGAAAATACATATTAGCATTTAGATTAACAATTATTATCTCCATTTCCCATCACCAGACAACAGTGAAATACGTGATGAGGGGTTGAGATATTTTTTCCAGAAAGGTGAAGGGGTCCCTGAATTCAAAGGGCTGGGGAACACTGGCCTGGGAGATAAATGGCCCTGGCATGTGCTGTGCATCCTCAATACATCTGGACTCTGGTTGGAATTAAAATTCATATTGCAGCAGCAATTAAAAGACAGAAGTAGGTCATGAGCTGTTGTTCAAGGCAATATGCAGGCAAGGAAAGGAAGGAAAAAACCCCAAAGCAAGCTGCGCTTGCTTGTAAAAAAATTCAGCCTTGAGAAATTCTGAAGTCTAAGAAAACAATGAGAGGATAAAATAAGGAAAGAGGAGTTTGGGTGATTCAGTTCTGGGCTCACCAAGCAAAGGCTGTTCCCACTGGGCAGTTCTCAGGCTGCACAATGACAAGAACTCTTTTATTTTACATGGAAAGGATTGCACAGGGGATACACCCACCCTGCCCTCCCCGGGGGTCACACTCATGTGACCAGGCCCACTGCAGTGCCCACAGCCAATTCCAGACACAGAAAGTGAGAATGAAACCACACTGCTTCAATTCCTGCTTTAAAGACTGAGAAATGTGGTGCAGTTACCTGCAGGCTGGCACTGACCCTCCCTGCAGGCTGCTCCTCTGCTTCTGCAACACTGCACAACATTATTAATGCAGGGGAGGGACTGCACGGGCACCTCATTTTTAGTCACTCAGCCACATGAGCAGGGTTGAACAAAATATTAGCAAAGTAAGAGCCAGCCACATAATGTTAATTAGCCCTTGTTTTCAGTATAATCTGTCCTTAAAGGTGACCTGTTAACTAAAGCTGACTACACCAAAATAAAAGTACTCTCCTTCTGTAAGAATGTGCAGGTAAATTCTGCCTGTTAAAGTTTGATATTATCAGTAAAAAAAAAAAAAATTAAAATCATTTGAAATGCTCCAAAAAACAGCAGTGGGTGGATTCAGAAGAGACAGGATGCCAAAGGGCTGCACAGAGCACCTTGCCATGTGTGGCCCTGGGCTGTGCCTTGCCCTACTTCCCCATGGGAATTTCTGAGCCAAGCTATGCCAGGTATCTCCCCAACCTGCCCAGCTGTTTTGTACTCAACCTCCCAAATCCATTTTCCATGTTTGCTGCTCTAAGTGACACTAGTAATCTAGATCAATAGAAGCATAAAACTGAATGCAATCAATTAAATTCAAACAGATTTGCACCACAATCCCAGAGGTGCCCCAGGGCACCCACAGGGACTGCAGCCAGCACTACCTTCTGCTCACTCTTCTGCTGCTAAAAACACTTCTTTTTTTCCATATGTTTATCCTGGGCCATCCTACAGACTCAAGGGAAAATGTATCCATAGTCTCTTGACTCAATTCATCTTCTTCCAAAATATAGTCAAAATAACGAGCAATAGCTGATTTCATCACTATTCATTGTGTTTGTTCTGCACTATTTTGTCCTCTGCCCCTCATAAATCCTGCACTGAGGGTCTTTAATCACCACAGAAGGTTGTTATACAGGCAGCAAAGACATTTTAGTTGTTTGTGATAGATCCCTGATAATTATTAAAGGTAATACAGCATCAACAAGTTGGGGCACAACACTTAGAGGGAGCTGCTTATACTCTGCAGGGAGGGGAGGAGAGACGATCCATTTTCAACACAGACAGTGGTCATGGCATATTCCCAACAGGAATTTGCCCAGCTTTCCCCAGTGGACTGTCAGGGGTGTGTCTGAGGTGTTACACCACCACAGGCCAGGATTGCTGCACACCACTGCTGGAAATCTGAGCTTGGGCCTGGGACCACAGACAGAGGTGTGAGTGTGCCTGTCCTCTGCTCAGCCCGCCCTCCCCACGGGGATGCAGAGGCAGAAATGTCTCATGAAACAAGAGCAGAGCTGTAGGGAAGGAGAACACTCTGGAAACGCATCCTGGGGGGATACCGGGGCTGGGCTGGGCCACAAACACAGCAAGGATTGCTGCTCACTCTGCTCCTCCAGGCCTGGCTGCTCCCAGGCTGGGATTTACAGCAAAGGAGCACACAGAGAACAAGTGAAAACCTGTCGTTTAGAACAGGCACTGCAGTTTTGTCTCTGCTGTTGTCGTCTGTTAAATACAACATGTACAGTCACAGCAGCTCAGCTTTTTTACTTAGAATCTCAGGATCACACAATCATTCAGGTTGAAAAAACCCCCAAGATCATCAAGTCCAACCTTCAACCAAACACCACCAACCCCAACGATGAGAGGCATGAGAATGACACCTCAGTGATCACAGAAAACCCCTCTCACATAAACAGTTTGCACAAAAAAACCCAACCCAGGCAGCTCTACATTGCTGCACACACAATTTTTGCTACCAAACAACCTGAACTATTCCAGGGCACATTTTGGCCGAGTATTAAAAACTTATCAATAAATTTGCTTGAGCAGCTACCTCTAAAATTCTCAAAAGCAAGCAAGAACTAAAATGGTCACTTGACCTCTGCCTGTTGCCAGAAGGAGATCCTCAGACAGAAACAGCTGCATGTGTTTTGGTTTTTTGTAGGCAATTCAATAAAGAAGAGCTGTAGAAAGATGTGCCATCAAAATGTACGAAGTTCAAGTCAACGTGCAACCAGCGCTGGTGGGGTTCTCCAAGGATTAGGAATTGACTCCATGGGAAGGGTTCAGGGGACAGAAAGGGAGTTGCCTGGAGAGACTCAAAGCTCCTGCTGTGAGAGGAAAAGGAAGAGGAAAAGGAAGAGGAAAAGGAAGAGGAAAAGGAAGAGGAAAAGGAAGAGGAAAAGGAAGAGGAAAAGGAAGAGGAAAAGGAAGAGCCAAGGGCCACTCCAGCCCCTCTCTGGCAGCAGGTGCCAGTCTGCCCCTCCAGCCTCTTGGCACTGGGGTCATTTTATTGCTTCCAGCTCTCTGCTGCCCATGAGAGCCGTGTAGCGTCAGCCTTAAACTGCTTCTGCATCACATCTCTGTGCAAATAAACACCGATAATCTGCTGTACCTCACTGTCAGCTATAAACCACCCAAACCTTCACCACGTAACAAGGCTGATGAGAGAAAGTCACCTCATTCTTGACACCTTGATGCAACAGCAAATACCAACTCAAATTTAAGTGTAAGTTTTTAATTCCATCTGGAACCATCACCCTTTGCATTTTTACTTCATTTCTATTTTGTCCCTTTTTCTCCCAAGAGAATATTCCCCCACAGGAAGCACCTTACCACAGAAACGGCCCCAAAGGGTAACTCAACCCCACACCACCACTGCTGGCAGCAGCACGAACACAGCTCTGTGCCTTGCAGAGTTCATGACTATTTATACTTCTCAACCCCATCCTCCTGAAAGCTTTTAAGTAATTAGTTTTCCTCATTAGCAGATGCAGTGCCTGGGGAAGGGCACAGAGGTGCTCCTGAGCCCCATCCTGGATTACAGGGCAGCACCACGGGGTCTGGGAGGGGGAAGATGAGAAATGCTGAGCTGGGCAACAAAACCACCACATTTCTATAAAAATGTGTTATTCTGGCAAGACCAGAGACCATAACAGCAATAAAAAATATCCCTAGGATGTTGTCACAAACCCCATATATTTAAATCACATGAACAACATTTACCAACATCACTTTTGTGGAGACCCAAATATATTTTAAGGGATATCAGGCATCACGGTGATTTTTGTGCTGAAGTTGCAACCTACCCTAAAAAAAAAAGCAAAGTTGATATACCTCATGGACCAAAAAGTGAATTGCAAACACAGTGAGGAGGGTGAGCAGTGCAGTTCCACTGCTCTAATGAAACACGTGGGGTTTGTGCCTCCTCCCTGACACATCTCATACATTATTCCGCTTTTCTCTTTCATACTTTCAGAGGCAAAATGGACCCCAGGTAAAGTCTAATTTAATATTATCACTAATGCATTCAAACACATCACTAAAAGCTGTGCTGCTAAAATTGCACTGCAGAAAAAAACCCCAAAAACAGGTAAAACATTGTTATCTCCTTGGAAAAGCTGAGCCTGGTGCTACAGCACCTACTGATGTCTATTGAAAGCAACAGGATTACTTTCCTGAATAAGGATTACTCCCATGATTAAGGAGTGCAGGATTACATCCATTGTTTGCATATCTCCTGTTGTTTACATATCCCTATTTTCACCTCTTGGTTTTTTGTTGGGATTTTTTTTTAAACACAGGGCATTTAATTACTGTTAGCACCAGATATCGTTGTGCTGTACTTTTATCCTTTCAAAATTTGGCTGGGTTTGGATGCCAAATAAAAAATGCTTTTGTGATCAAAACAAAGAAAATAAAGCAGAAGCAGCAGAATCTGGACTATGCAATTAAAAACAAATAAAAAGAGAGGGAGCTTGTTATCCACAATCAAGACTGATTCATGATTCATTTCACATCCATGCTCCTACCCATGGCCTCTGCTCTTGGCAGCTGATTGCTTTTGTATCAATTTTTTAACTGTGCCAAATCCTGAGTTACCTGAGAGCTCCCAGGCACTGCTGACAGTATCACTACTGGAAAATAACAAAACTCAGACAGTTGAAGCAAATATTATAGGTAGGCTTGCTGATAATTATTAATAAAGAAAAATATTTTGATGTGTTTCACCTTAGAAAGAAGTGGTGAGACTTGCCTTAGTTCTTCCCTGCCACGTGTTTTACATACAAAATATATCTCCTTCCAATCCTTAGGAAAAAGAAGTTGCTTTTCCACTATTTCATAGCACAACAGAACATTTAATGCAGGGTAAGGACTCAATGCAGGTCTCAGTTCCTGTTCTCAACCCAATAAATGTATTTGACTGAATAAAACCCAACAAGTTGCACTTCCAGCAGGGAACCAACATGTTTTATGGAAAATAAAACACTTTTTAGAGTCTCACATTTGACACTGAATTACATTATCAGTTATCATAGGTGGAACATAAATATAGAAATATGTTTTGTTTCAGCAGTGTGCCACGGGGATATGAAAATTTAAATAGTACAAGATAACTTAAGAAGGCTTGATCATAACTTTAGTGTCCATTCTGTAGGCACTGTTTACATATTTCCTGGAGTTAAAAATAAAGGTATTTCCTGCCTTTTTAGGCTTCTTTAAGTCACTTTAGAATCCAAAAGAACGCAGGCTATTTTTAGAAAGGCTGGCAAAACACCGCACACTGGAGTTACCAGAAACAGAAAGGAGCTCCAGGCAGGCTCAGAAAACCCCCAAAAGTTGCACAAACTCACCCAAACAACGCTTTGGCTTCCAAGCGGGGCAGTTTATGGTCCAGCACATCCGACTTACAAAGGACTGCGTCTCCCGGCTCCACTTCGCCCGGGGTTTCACCTGGAACTCCAGGCGGGCGTGGCGGGGGCGCGGAGCCGCTCCCGCTCCCGCGGGCATTCCCGGCTCTCCGCGGGCGCGCCGGGATGCGCTGCCCGGGCTGCGCCGCCGGGAACGCGGCCACTTGTTGTACTGGTGCCAGGGACAGCCAGGAGCGGCCAGCTCGGGCTGCCAGGACATGAATTATTCACCCTCCGGCTCCCGCATCAGCTGCTGCTGCTGCTCCGGTCGAGCCGCGCACTTTGTCCTCTCCCTCTCGGAGAAAAACTGATTAAAAAACCCCGCGATTAACGCGGGATTGGGAAAACCTGGGCTTGCTGGTTGGTTTAGGCTGACTGGGGAGAGTTTGTGTCCCCACGCGCAGGTTTTGCAGCCGGAACATAAATTCAACTGAGCCGCCTCAACCTTGGGCTGTTTGGCTACAACAACAACAATATGTAACTAAAGCACGGCCCTGGTTCCTTTTCTTGACTTAAATTTTAGAAGGTGGGCTCCCTGGTTTTGACTGTTCTTGAGCAACTTTAGAGGAAATCTCCAAACATGCTCCCTGCCCACATTTCTGTAATGACCTCTTCGACTTTTAAGCCAGGTAACACCTGGCTTCCAAAATGTTCCCGTTCCAAGCACCAGAGATGAAGGGGGGGGGGGGGGGAAAGAAGCAGCAAATTCATAATTTACTTTAAAAAACACATTGCAGTGTTATTTTTGAAATCAGGTTTGGAAGGTGATATTTTTCAGATTGGTATTTTAATTTTTATTGCAAGTAAAAAGTAATTAGGCATAGCATCATTGTTTTCCGCATTTGCCATCTGCAAAAACTGAAAATAATAACAATAAAATCATCATCCTTCTGATAATTGATCACGAGACTAATCATGGAACGCAATGAGGGGTTTTTAATCAATTACCTGTGTAGTTACATAATGCCTTAGGATGTGTAAACAAAGATTGATACAATTTTCTCTGATACTGCTCAAAGCAGCACAGAAATATTGTATTAATTTTGGTATCCACATTCTAAATAGAATTGTAGTAAGACACTGATCAGAAATTATTTTAATTCATTCAAGAAAACTAAAAATATATTATTCAAGCTGGTTTACTCTCAAAAAGAGTACTGAGAGTTAACCTGATTGCAGTGCACCAAGGGCTTTACAAGGAGAAAACACCTCAGAGTACTTCTAAGGTAGATTTTTTTTTGAGACAGAGATTATCTACTACAGAAAAGTACTGAGTACACCAGTGACCTCTGCATTTCTTTGATACCTTTCTAAAAAATATGCTTTTGCCAAACAAACAACAAGAAGTTACTGGACTCAGAACTCAAACTGTAGAGCACATAAGAGCAGATTCCTTTAAATCCTTTTAGCACTGTATTGTGTTCATGCGGTTCATTGAAGTCTACACTTCCTTCCTATCAGTTGCATGTAATGATTTCTGTAATCTGTAAATCCGAAAAAAAAAAAAAAATTGCAATGACTTCCAGATTTCACCCAGAGAACCATTGCATTGTAATGCAAATTAGGCTGATGAATGTTTCATGGCAGACTTCAAAATGTTTGCTGCTGAGCCTTTCTAGAACAGCCCAGGTGGATGCACTTTTCCTCCCACTTTTTTCTCATTATTCCAGTTAAGACTAGAAAGAAAAACAACTTGGGGCACAAGGACATGAAATAATTTGATTTTGCCTGAGAAGTTATAAGTAAAGATTATTTCTGCCTCTAATATTCTGGCTCTAAACTGGTTTAGACTGAGAAAAACACAACTTCATTTGGTGTTTGATGTAGATGGGATTGAATGACTTTTAAGTCTTTGATCACCAGCTTACAACTGCAGCAGGGACAGAAGGGTTTGTGATTATCTGCCCGATTTTGGCACAAACCAGAATCTGCTGTTCCTTCCAGACTGCAGGTGCAGTTTCGAGGTGGTGATTACAGAGATCACTGCTGAGGTCACTCCCTCCTACGGTGGACTTGTAACAACGGCCAAAAATTGTGTTTTCACCTGAGCTAAATGTTGGAAACATCCTTTAGGATATGTGCAGCATTAAAGGAAAGCTTAGGCTGAAAGGGGGAAGATAGCCAGGCAGATACTGGCCAACTCAGCCCTTGGAAACCTTTCCCAGCAGGCTGTACCCAGCCCAAACCCACCCTTCATTCTGCACATACGATGATATCTCTGGCTGCAGCTGGGAAAGGGGATTTTGCAGGTCCACGTCAGCAGAGCAGCTCCAACTCCAGAGCTGGCCTGTCGTGCCACTCCTTCAGAGGTCTCCAGGTGGATGGTGAACAGGAATGAGTGAGAGAAGGAAAAGGGAAGTGCTGCCCAGTGGTGCTACGTGAGTTTTGTCTGGGAAAAAATTTGACTGACACAGTGGTAGCTCCGAGTCCCTATTCAGACAATGTCACATATGCAAGTCAGTGACAAATTATGCTTGAAAGCTACAGAAATGTTGAGTAGCATGAGCAGGGAGATGGGATTCCTATCCATTGCCATCAAAATATCATCTTTTAGTGCTGTTGACAGTTTAATAGCTACTTCTGCATGTTGGAGAGCACTGTGAAGTGCTGCCACTGTATTATTAACCTGGGCTGGAGCTTCCCTGCAAATGCAGAGCAAAAATCCACACAAATGGAACTTCTGAAACAGTTTGAGATTAAAGGTGTGCTGTTCACAACGTGAATAGTGTCTCTCTGCATTTCAGGAGGACCCAATAACACTTTAACCCCTGATTAAGTTATCATATATTTTCTGAGCTCATAAAATCGTTAATGTTGGAAAAGGCTCTAAAACCACTGAGTCCAACCATTAACCCAGCACTGCCACATCCACCACTACAGCAGCCCCTGAGCACCATCCAGGGGCAAATGGATTCCAGCCCATTTGAAAAACCCAGATGATGGAATTCCATTCAAACCAAGCATTTTTAATTCCATTTGTCTCCTCTAGGCAGCTGGGGTGGGATGTGGATATGGGGCAGCTACAGAGACCCGCAGGACGCAGAGTGTGGTGCTCCAATGGCGACTGTCAGAGCTCCATCCCTTCAGGAAAGCTCCACTGCTCATGAGGAAATGCAACTGTGCAAAGTCGCATCCATGTGTGTAATTGCTTGAAATCATTCCTAGGATAGACCAAGTCCTGCCATGCCTTGGAAATGGTTTGCAGGGCCCCAGTCTGTCACAGTTCAGAGCAGACGTGGGCTAACACCCCACCGCCTCAGCACACCCTGTGGCTGGGGAGGGACAGGGTGATGGTGTGGCTACGGGAAAGATTTGGGATTAGCTGTTTGCAGCGTGACTGTCTATTGATACCTTTAAATTAGCTATCACTGTAGTATCTGGTTTCTGTCAAGGTGCTGCAGAAAATCACTGAGATGCCTCTCGGAGGTGAGTGAATCAATTCCCTGCTCTGCCCGGGGGCTGGCCCTTCCCTGCTGGCTGTTTTCCAGCCTGTCACCTCACTGATCTCCCTTTTTTTCGTGGTTCCTTGGCACCATCGGCAGGCCACGTGTTCCTTGCTGGGATATCTGTCTACAGCTGCCACCTCCCCAAGGTGGCACCTCCCTGAGGTGGCTGAGCTGGTTTTGGGATGAGACTCTCAGCGTTTTCCCTCTGTTCTCAGCACTGGTGACGCTGCACCTTGGATCCTGTCTCCAGTTATGGGTCCCTCACTTCAAGAAGGACATGGAGGGGCTGGAGCGTGTCCAGGGCAGGGAACGGGGCTGCGAAGGGGCTGGAGCAGCAGGAGCAGCTGAGGGAGCTGGGAAAGGGGCTCGGCCTGGAGCAAAGGAGGCTCAGGGGGCCCTTCTGGCTCTGCACAAGTCCCTGACAGGAGGGGGCAGCCAGGGGGGATTTGGGATCGGCTCCCAGGGAACAGGGACAGGAGGAGAGGGAACGGCCTCAGCTGTGCCAGGGGAGGGGCAGGTTGGACACCAGGAGGAATTTCTTCATGGAAAGAATTGGCAGCACTGGCAGGGGCTGCCCAGGGAGGTTTGGAGTCCCCATCCCTGGAGGTGTCCAAGGAATGCCTGGACGTGGCACTCAGTGCTCTGGGCTGGGGACAAGGTGGGGATTGGGCACAGGTTGGACTCGATGATCCTGGAGGGCCTTTCCAACCTAAATAAGTCTGGGATTCTGAGACACCAAATGGCATGTGGCACCAGGAGGGGCAACACCCCAGGACAGCCCCAGTAAGCAGCCCTGAGCGCTTGGCAGTGGGCTGGCAGACTTGCCAAAGCCAGGGGTACACACCCTGCTGGCACATTATTTCCCATCTGGATTTTTTTCTCTTTTGAAGTCCCAGAAAAACAGAGCGTTACAAAAACGTCAAGCTGTGAAAAGAAAAGTCGAAAGCCAGAAAATTCCAAGTTAATGCTGACTCCTTAACTCACATCATTAACTCGGAGGCACGACTGAAGTCTGGGCAGCAGCCTGAGCTGAACTCTGGTGGGGGTGTGTAACAGGGCTCACACATCCCAGGGAGCACAGGTTCCTGAGTGGATACAGGAGGGGAACAGGGACTGGCTGAGTTAAGAGGCTGGATGCCACTGGAATGAGGCGGGGGGGGGGAAAAATGAGGGGGCAATCAAGAGATTTCCTGAGAAATTAGGTGGGGGAAGGGAGGCGAGAGAGGAGATAAGCTCATCCCAGAGAAGAAAAAGATGAAGGACACTGACAAATGAGGGAGACAAGGGAGACGACATGAACCAGAAGGTGGGCAGGGAAAGACAGATAATTAGAGAGGAAAAATAGGGGATAATTGTGAAAAAGCAACAACAACAGGGACAGAGAGGAGAGCAACTTGGATGGGGATCTGGTATGGATCTGGCACAGAGGTGGGGACTGCAGTGAAGGTGGAAGGAGAACAGTGATCTCTCAGAGAGGGAGAAATGCAATCTGGACTGTGAGAGACTGAAGAAGAAAAATCCAGAAAGAAAAAAATGCTCAGGTTTGGTGGACAGGAGGTTCAGTGCATATTAGATTGTTTGGAAGGCAGAACAGGAGTCGAGGCCCTGCTCCTCTCTCTGCCCAAGGCTTGCTGCACATTGATCGTGCTAGCTGAGCCCTGGCCTTAATTTGTGCTTATTATTTCAGAAATTCAAATTGCACACAAGAAATAGAGGCTAAACCAATGATTAAGGCTGCAAATGAAATACCCCAAAGTAAGGAAATTCTAAGAAAACTGAGGAGCGAAGGGTTGTGCAAACCCTGGGATTTTTTATTTTTATATATATATATATATATCTCTTCTGCTCAAGATCTTAGAGCACTTTGGCTCTTTGAAAATACACACAGCTGGATACTTATATTTAATGAAATAGTTTTTAAGATAATGACTACAGCAGCTTCAGCATAATTCACAAGTAAAAGCAATCAAACCCCAAAATCAAAACGGCTCTTATTCAAATATCAGTAAGATCAGTAACAGCCTCTATAGTTTAGATGAAATGGGAGCCATAAAACTCCATTCCAGAGTTTACAGTTGCAATAAGCACAGATTTATGGGCAATAAGAAGTGTCTGTGTGCATCTTCTTGTGCCTCTCCTTGATTAGGCTAAAGCTGAGACATCCCCCAAAATGTCTTTAATTAGTTCAAGCACTTCATTTAACCAAACAAGCAGTTTAAAACAAATAAAAACTACTATTCTCCAGCCACCACGTACAGGAAACATTATTTTTGCAAGATTAATAAAGTAACAGGTGATTTTATAACAGCTTAATTAAAGCATGATTTAAACCCAAGAGCAAGGATGGGTTTTTGCACCAGCACTGGATCAAGGAAAAGAAAATATTATGTTAATAAATACCACTGGTTTTGTATAATTCCTCTATGTTTGTAATGTGCATAAAGACACTTTAGAAAGGAAGTTACTGTGCTTATAAAGACATGCAATAAAAGCACTTGTGTCATTTTTCCCTTGGTTAAACCAGAACATATTTCCTGTTCCATCATGTAATCCATGCATTAAGGAAGAACAGTGCAGTGATGGGAGAATAATTGCAGTTAGAAAGTCAGGAAAAATGTACTGATAAGCAGAGTGGGGAGGGGGGTAATTTGCTGGCCCACACTTCAGATGCATTACATGAAGTGACTAAATATTTGTAGAGAGTGTAATTGGCTTTTTTCCCCCCTACAGTAGAGCTTGGCACTGCAAAATACTGAGCACATTCAGCCACACTAAATTCAGTGGGAAATGCAGAGGCACAGCATTGTTTTCAACACATGTCAGAGCCCTTTTGGCTGCAATCCAGTATTGGATCTCTCAAAAGCTCCCTTCATCACAGGCAGGGGTTTTCAAAACGTGAACATGGGCTCAGAATTCCCATTTAGGGTCCTAAATTCCATCCCCTTTTGCAGCCACACCGTCACAGGATGGCTTGGGTTGGAAATGACCCTAAGGACCGTGGGCAGGGACACCTTCCACCACACCAGGCTGCTGAAGTTCCTTTAACTGCTGAACAGACAATGCAAAAATTGGATGCATGGCAAAAGCAGAAGGGAGTGGCAGTGCAATTCTGCAAAGTCACCAAGAAAATATGAGCAGTGAATGTCTCCTTGATAAACATTCACACAGCGACTCTGACGTGAAGTGTTCTGCAATTCTTTTTCCCACAATGGTTTCTTCTCATCATTATTCATCATCCAGCTACTTCTCTCGACTTCATCCAGATATCCTTCTGTGAAAACCATGATTTAAAGCATATTAATAGTAATTGGTAACTTCAAATACCTTTTGCATGAATTTTAAAATTCTAAGTCTTGGTGAAGCATTACTTCAGGATTTCTTTCCCACAGGTCTGCTCTAACACAGGTGAAACCTTGTTCCACGGGCAGGGACACCTCCCACTATCCCAGGTTGCTCCAAGCCTCATCCAGCCTGGCCTTGGACACTTCCAGGGATGGAGCAGCCACAGCTTCTCTGGGCACCCTCCACCTCAGCTAAAGAATGAAACTTCAAGGCCAGTGGTAGGTAAGAGGCAAGAGAGGTGGCAGTTCAGCTGCAGAAGTAGGACCTTGAGAGTTCAATTCCTCAAAACTTTGCCTTAAACATCCTTTCCTTCTTGCTGTTAAAACCCATGGCACCCAAATAGTTCATTACAGGTTTTGTTCCAGCAGCAGAGGCTGTTAGGAAGATCTGTCCGTGTTGCACAGCCTGGGCTGTGGCAATTGGCTGCACAGAGCACCTCCCCTGTGCCCCAGGTCCTGCCCACCTCTTAATGATTCACTTTGTGGCAAATTTGCACCGAGAAAAACTTTGGAATTTTTGCTCATTTTTGTTTCTCACAATAAAGAGTTTAATAAATAGATGTGCCAAGTATCCAAACTGAGAAAGCACCTGTAATCGCCTCTATTTCTTCAAATATTTATCTCCTTAACACTTTTAATATTTAAACATAAGCTCTATAATTGCTAATAAACCATTGTATATTCATTGGGTTCAAGTAGTAAAACAGAAATGTATTCTGTAACTGGCTGTGCTGTCCATGGGTCCTGATCAGCAGTACTGCCTGACTGGGATTGTGTCCTCAATATTGTCTCACCAACAGTTTATCCCACATATTTTAATGGGAATAAAGACAGGAAGATGAAGTTATGAGCTCTTAGACAGATGCAAGCATTTAACAGTGCCTTTGCTTCCCAGAAAGAGCATTATTTGGGTTTATCACAGGTTTGGGTGGGAAGGGACCTTAGAGCCCATCCCTTTCCAACCCCCAAAGAAGAAACAGGTCCTACCATTTTTTAATGGCAGCTGACATAAATTCTGCTGGAGTTGCAGCAAATTTTCTGCTTTTTTCCTGCACAACGTTTCTAAGGTCTTTCTTAGGCAACAAATGCACAAGTTTTGCTTTATATCTCTGTGACCCTGGCAAATCCCAAACCAGCTCACTTAGAGCCATCGTGCTTCACAGACCATTTTCCTGGCTCATTGCTGCAGCAGAATGACTTCCCTGTTCGCAGCCCTGCTCTGGCTGCTCCTCCCTGTTGCTTCAAACACAAACCATCCCAGGGAGGCTGATCCCAGCCCCTGCTCTGATGCTGGCACGGCTCTGGCTGCTGCCAGGTCATACCTCCCTCTTTGGAGTTGCATTCCATGCCAGGCTTAATGGAGTGAAACAATTCCCCTCTCAGAATCTAAAAGGAGACCTGATTTTCCTCTCTGGATCCTCCCTCAGGGGTCACCTCTGCTGTCACTCCTGCAGAGGATAAAACACCAACATCTCAGTAATGGTCAAGGAACTGAAGTCCTGGGACAGCGTTTATGATCCTCATGGTGACCTCGTGTTTCCCTCAGGTTTTGTGAGAGCCACCCATGTTTTCCCAGCTTTTATTTCAGCCATAAATTCCCTGGCACTGCTACATTTCGGTCTCTGTTCAGTGCCTGCCCCGATGAGCTGGGATGCCTGGCCAGTGCTGCAGGACAGATGGGACTGTGCCTCTCAGCTTGGCAGCCACACCAACATAAATAGATCATTTCAGACAGGATGAATTTGATGTTTTCCCTTTCAGATTTTCATGGTCCATTCAGGGCTCACAGAGGTCAGCAAAAAAAAAAAATAAAATAGCAGTACACATGAATTAATAGCAAGCTTTTAGAATATCTATAAAATATCTCTGTCATGTTTAATAAAATGTCTTCTCCACACAGTTCACAGAATCCCAAGATTTTCCAGTGGGAAGGGACTTGAAGGGCTCAGGTCCAATCTCCACTCCCAGGGTCAGACTGCCTGCCCAGGACTTTTCCCCAGCAGGATTTGAAACCCCCAAGGATGGGGAAGGCAAAGCCTCCTGGGCAGCCCATCCCACAGCTCCTCTGCCCTCAGTCCTGGAAAATCCACAGATCCAGCTGGTTTGCTCAGAAAGCCTCAGATTCCCAGCCTGAGAGGCTGCACTGATTTTTTAAAATCTACATGATTAAAAAAAAAAATGAAGAGATAAAACATGCTGTTTGCCCACTAGAACTTTGGAATTGCCTGGATAATGGAAGAGCATTAGATCACAACCTTAGAATTACCTGTGGTGTTCAGTTCTCCCATTACAGCCTAAACCCAGAAATGATTATTCTTTTCAAATAAGATTATGAAAACACAGATGCTGCCACGAGGCACCAGAGCAAGCCCAGGACTGAATTCTGCTCTCTCACCTCTGATCACAATTTCCAGCTGCTGAATTGTTTCTCTGGCTCTGTTTTAGACAGAACCTCTTCAAAGCCGTCCTGGGTGCAATCTTGGCCTCAGTGGAGCAGATGGAAAAAGGGACAAACCCTGTATCATCTCTGCTTTTCCATGTAAATTGCTGAGGCTCCCAAGGTTTTGATTACTTTGTCCTCTGCAGGAACTGGGTCTTATATAAAAGAAATTTCCAGGCACAATAACCTGCTTGACCTGAAACAAGGAGCAACAAGAAGCAATTTCATTGTGTCGTGTGTGGGGTTTCACATCTTCCCTGTGGCCATTTCCCAATCCAAGTCAGTAAATTAATTCCCAGACACAAACTTACAAGGCTTACAGGCTCTCCTCACTGCTCGGTGTCTCCCTGCCTGATTTTCTAAGAAATTCATGACCTTAGTAAATAATTCAAGAGGGAGCTGGGAGATGACAGAAGTTTATCTGACTGCAGAGGGGAGGGGGTTGTTTCTGAGGAGGTCACCGTGAGGGTAGGTCTCTAGAAGATCGAAACTTAAGCAGGTCTGTGAGGTTGATGGCTGTGGTTATGAGCTGGAATTTGGGAAAACACAGAAGTGATAAGGGTAACACAAGTGCTATTCCCACCTCTAAGCTGTTGGTGACTGTATTTTAATTTGTGTCTCGTGACAAAGCATGTGAAAATACCTGCTGCAGGACTGAAAGGCACAGGGACCTGCTAGCTCAAGAAAACAGATTGTGATTGCATCTTAAAATTCTGCTGCCCTTAAAAGCAAATGATTAAATGGCAGGAGAGGAAGGAATCTGTGTTTCACAGGAGCTGCTCCACAGATTGTGTCCACTTGGATCAATGTGGGAAGACACGTTTGGTGTAGAGGCCTGTCAGGCCATCTCAGAGACATGGGCATTTTTAATGAACATTTTCAATGTACATTTTCTCTGGGACAAAATTCATGCCAGGCTGTCACACGAGAGGCTGATGGACCTTTCAAGAGAGAAATATATCTTAGAGGGCTAAGTGTGAGATATTTATATACATTATATAAATGTACAAAGTGTGAGAGAGGCATATAACACTCAAGTTCTGAAGACTTCAGGTAAATTAAATAATTTAATTACATACCCACAAAATAACATCCAGCCTTGGAAAAAGACAGCTGCAAACTTCTGGCTGTGGGATGAGAGCCTGCTGTGGATTCACACGGGGCTGGGAAGCTAAGGGAGGGGATCAGATCTGGGACACAGTGGAACATGAAAGAAAAAATTCCTTATCACTCTTTAAAACTTCCTCTCAGTTTCTTCTAGGCAAGGCTTTAGCAGTGTGTGCTGTTGTAACAGTTCTTTAATTAAGTGCTTCTCCTTAATGCTCTGTTTCAGCTGCTGCTGGAATTGAGCAGGGCCTTCCAAAAGAAGCAATCACCGAGTGCGAGATGGGTTTACTCAGCTGTGGCACTTCTGAGCTGATTTAAGCAGTCTGTCAAAATTGAGTGAAATTAATTAATTCACTGGAGAGCTTTGCCTTCTCCAAACTTAAGTAAAAAGGAATGCAAACTAGGAGTAATCAGATCCACATTTTTTCAGGCAAAGTGTTTTAATAACATTGAAACATGTTCTGTTTCTGCACAAATCCAGAGAGAGACAGACTCAGTCTCATCCCCCTGGAATAAATTTCCTCCTCAGTGGCATCTCCTGCTTTTTGGGTGTTTGGCTGCACCCCACAGACCCCATTTAACAGCCCAAACTGTTGCAGGGCTGTGAAGAGCAGTGGAAGTATGGAATAAAAGACAATTGGAGCTGGATGACTTCCACGTCCAGCTGCTGGAGATGCTGAAGCAGGCAATTGCCTTCTGCTCCTTACTAAGGCTTTTTGGGGTTTAAGTGCTCCCTGATAGCTTGGTACACAATTAGAGGTGGATGAGAGAAAGTGGAAATAGGGTATTTTTGGTCTAATCTGCTCTCCATTGTTAATATTAATTAAAGGAGTTCTTCTCTTTGTTATACAATAAACATGAACCACTCTTTAAAATGAGCATTTTAACTTCCTAGCTACTTAATGTTGCTTATTTTTGACAATTTCTTTTTCCTTTTTAAAATTTATCTTAAGAATGATATCAGATACTAAGAGGCCTGAGAGAACAGAAGGCAACCTCAGCAGGAGCATGGCACACATTGCAAACAGGTGAGGATTATCCTATCCTTGACTCCATTGCATTCCCACCTGGCTACAACACGTATCCTTGAGTTGTTTTTTCCTTAATCCGACTGTCAAATTCTCACACACACAAAAAAAAGAACAGAAAAAATACAAAGTAATCAAGCCACTTGAGCCAGAAACTGGGAAGAAGGGACATACAGAGCTGCTGTTCCACCTGAACACCTGAGGTGGCTTCCAAGAGCTCTGGTAAAGCCCAAATTCCAGCAAAGAGTGCTCCTGTGGCCACATCAGCATGGATTTGGGGGTGAGATATGAGCAGCCAGCTCTCTGCAACCTTGCAGCATCTCCCCACTGCAGGATTGTGCAAATTTCCACTTTTGGCCTTATTTTAAAGATACCCTTGATGTGAATTATGAGCGAGGTTGCTCTGGTAGGTGGTTTCACAGGTGAGATGCAACCTTTTACTGCAAAGCAGATGCTGAGCTGACATTTATCCCATACTCAGCCTGGATTTGCAAGAGGGATTTTCCACCTTGCTTAGGGGAAGATCCCACAACAGGAGCGAGTTGCTGAAGGCATTCGGGTTTGGCCACTCAGACAGACTATAAATAAAATTTGTAAATAAATAATTTCCACATAAATAAATAAAATCCCCCTGGACAAGGGGGATTGGCTTTAAACTGAAAGACAGTAGATTTAGACGGGCTACTGGGAAGAAATTCTTCCCTGTGAGGGTGGGGAGGCCCTGGCACAGAGTGCCCAGAGAAGCTGTGGCTGCCCCTGGAAGTGTCCAAGGCCAGGTTGGACGGAGCTTGGAGCACCCTGGGATAGTGGGAGGTGTCCCTGCCCATGGCAGGGAGTGGGATTAGATTATCTTTAAAATCCCTTTAAACACAAACCAATCTGGGGTTCTGTGAAATTAAAGGAAGAAGCAATAAAACCCTTCTACAATCATTAGGAGCTTACCTGTAACAAGGTGCAATGATCAGGTATCAAATCAGAGAGATTATTCCTGTCAGTTGGATTAACTCTGGTTTAACTCACTAGTTGAAAAAACCACCTTATCTTTTAGACAAATATTGAGCACAAGAAGCTCTCTCAGTAATTCCTGAGCAGCAGCCTCTTTGCAAACCACCACAATGCCAAGCACAACCAGGGGCAAAGACTTCTGAGGCTGCCTTGGGAGGGAAAGCACGACAAAAATGGAGAAGCTGCAAGAAAATCCAGCAAGGAGACGTCACCCAGGGCCACGGAACAAGATAAAATCAAGAAAACATTGCTGGTATTGAACACTGAGTCAGGGGGGGTCAGGGTGGTGAGGGGTCTCCCACAACTGCAGCCCAGCTCTGCCCAGGGAAATGGGAGCAGGAACATTCCCTGGAAACAACAGAGGATGATACAACTCTATCATCACTGTCTCTTCCTAATGGGAACAGCCTGCAGGACACCAAACACTGGCTCAGTGCTGGGAACAGAAGGATAACACAGTTATCAGGCAGAGCCATGCCTTTAACTCAGAGAGCTTTTTCTGTGATTGCTTCCCAATCACTTCTTTGGTTTCTGATGCATCAGGCTGGGGAGAAGAAATGAATGCTATTAAAAGTGAGGAAATAGCTGGGGCCATCATATGCATGAGAAAAGAAAGGGAAAATAACCGATAAATGCACCGCAGGCAAAATAATAAGCAATAAGTAAGCAATAAATCCATCTGAGGATTTAATGGTAGGGCAGAGGTGCCAGTTTATAGTAGTATAATTCATATTTCTAAAATTATATATGTTATAAACGTCAACTCCCTATATAGATAAATATATAGATACCTAGATAAACTATTTAAAGCAAGGAGTGTTGGAGAGACCTTTGCAAACAGTTTGTATTTTAGTTCCTAAGCGGGGAAAATAGAAGCGTAAGTTCTTCACAGCAGCCCAGAACAAACCCACGACATTTCTGACCTCTAACCACTTCCAAATCCCTATTTTTCAGAGAAAAACTGCAAACCCAGAAAGTTTAGTCATGGAACGCGTTGAGAATTTGACACAGCTTTGAGTGCTGGAGCTCGGGATTGCTCCCAGCAGCAGCAGATCCAATCTGAGCCTCCTCAGCATCGCCTTACACAGGTGGGATGCTGTTACACAGCTCGTGTCAGAGCTCCCCTTTGCCTTTATCTCGGGCTGCATTTCAAGCTCCTTCTCCTGATAACAGTATCTCAAGGACTCGGACTATTAAAGTTATCTCAAAGTGATAATCGCTTTCTCCACAGGGAGACCGTGATACACTGCCCCTCCTTCCCTCCTACCACTCTCCTCTTTGTTGATGCCTCTCCATCCATCTCTGCACTTTTGTGGCAGCTCTACCTCCAACCACCTCTTTCTGTGCATGTTAATTTTTAAAGGCACCTATCTTTGTCCATTAGTTCACCTCCATCTGCAGCACTCCCTCATTTCACTGTCGGGTTGCCATAAAATCATCCTCTAATTCCTGTTTGCTGTCCAAACACCTGCTGTGTGTTCCCATCCCAGCCAATCTGCATTGTGCTTTGCCTCCCTTGTTCTGTCCCTCCCCTGCTTTGTGTGCTGATACTTTTTCCCTAATTATTTTATTTACCCATGTACCTTTTCCACTCGCTGCTCCCATCTCTACAAATCCCTGTCACAGATTCACCACTTCAAACTTCACTTCAAATGGATTTAAGAAATCTCAAATCTTTGCCTATTTGTGGCTGTGAATAGGGTGGCAGATGTTAATTTAAGATCACTAACTTGAGTCAACTGCTGCAGTTGCAGTTAAGTGCAAAATTAAATGAGGATGATTTGTCAGTTTTGAAGGAAATGTTGAGAAATCAAATTATTCAGAATTACCTTTGCTTATGCTTTGCTCTGTGAGAGTGCTGTAGCGGTGAGCCGAGAAGTCTCCAGGTCTGATATTGGACACCTTTGACCCCAGTCTTGCTTCTGGTTCACATCTCTCTGCTCCCACAGCACAGCATGAAACTCTTCTGAACTGGTCAAAATGCAAAATCATCCCCAATTCTCAAAGAAAATAACACCCGATAAAACATATATTAAAAAAAAAAATCCCCCTTTCTCCTTCTGGATTATGGTTCCACGTGTCTGTCCTTTATGGCCCAGGGAAAGCTGAAATCATCCGTGGATCTGTGGGTGCTGGTGCCGCATTTTCCCTGGAGCACAGGGATGCTGAGAGAAGCAGCAGCTGCCTGGGCTTCCCCTTCACCAGCAGCCTCTTCTAGAGGCCTTGACAGGTCATTTCCTCCTGAGTGAGGAGGGAAGGAAGCTTGCAGCAGGTCCCAAGCCTGCTGCTTCCAGGTGTGCCACCTGTGCCAGGCCCAGCAGCTCAGCAGGAGCCGGGAGAACGTGTCCTTGCCGTGAGCCTGTGCTGCTGGAGCCCGGGCTAAAGGCACTGGGTAACAGTGTGCCTGGTATGTAAACTCCAAGGCAAGGGATGCATTTTCAGCCTTGATTTATCTGCAGGCCACTCTAAACTAATGAGGGCAGGGAGCCCCTGCTTCACCTTTCTGTCGGCAGCAGGGCAGAGGTGCCAGGTGTGGCAGCCACTCGCTGCTCCCTACACGAGGTGACAGCCAGGACCTGACCCCTCCTGCCAGCAGGGTCTGTCCTCCCCACTCAGCTGGGACCCTGGGGGCAAACGCTGCTCCTCTGCCACAAAATCCTTTAATTGTGGCTCTTTTGTTCACATAGTTCCCCTCTGGATCAAGATCTCCACCTGGCTATTCCCACCTTGGGTTGCAGCCCAAAGGGAGCAAGAACAGCTGTGGTTTCTTCTGTCCTTCTTCCACTTCTCCAGTGCCAGCTGAGCAGCCTAAAGTTTCCTAAGCTGTTTCCCAGATGAAATTCCTCTCTTGACTCTCCAGGGCCATTTCTGAGTTCCCCCAGAAGGAGGATGTCTGCAAGGGGCAGCGTTAGCCTGAGGTCAAGATGTCTTCTTCAGAGGGGAGAAAGCCTACAGCATGTGGAATTCTCAGCTTCAACTTCCTTGGAAGAGTTCTTAGGACTAGAGGATGGAGAAAACCCAAATTAGGTGGGGAAAGTCACTCCAAACAGTCTCAAGTGCATCCTCTTGGTGTGCAGCAGTGCAGGAGCCATGGAGAAATCTCCTTTTTTCCTCTGCACCTCTCTTCATAGCTCCTATACATGCCTTCTCCATAGGATATCTCCCAGAAAATCCTCAGAAGCTACGGGCCAGTCTTCTACAGGGAATGTGAAAGCCTTAATGTCCTGCTTAGCTAAAAGCAGAGGTGACGAAACTCTAAACAAAAGAGGGCAAAGAAACCCAGTCCCACCACAGAGCCATTCTGTATGTTGACAAGCTGCTATCCCAACTCTCTAATTATGCCTCTCCATTAAGTGCAACAGCCAGCAGCTGCTCCAGGAAGCTGCTTTTTTCCTTTTTCCCCTAGGAATTATTTCTCATTGGTTAAACACGCTGATAGAGGGAAGGAAAGTGTTTTTTTTTAAAAGAGAAAAAGACACAGCTAAAGTTCAGATGAGCTCAGCCCTCACATGCCTGGTAACATGTCTGCACTCTGGGTTGTCCCTGAACGTCAAAATAAAGACTCTGCGTCTGAGCTTAATAATTTCCCTGGAGCACCATTGTCCTGCAGAGACAGTTTGCCTTTCAGTCCTGCACTGCTGCCGAGGGAGAGGTGAGGGAAGTGAACCACTGTGTTTATTGAGTTGGTTGTTGTACCAATTTACACCCAGCTCAGCAGCACTGGCTGCTGCTTTCGGGTGGGTTCCTGGAATGAGAAGGTTTTCCTTCAGATCTGCATAGATCAAATACATCCTGTGACCTGAGAAAGGATTACACCCCCTTTGATACCCCAATTAAAATGGATCAGGAGGGGGAAGGAGCGATTGATCCTCCAGCCACGGTGCTGATGTGCTGAAAGTGCTGACTGATGCCCATGAGCACAAACACTGAATCACAGGGATCAATAAACAGAGCTGGAGTGCTGCAGCTGCTGCGGGCAGCACGTTGGGCTTGCACTGGCAATTACAGAATCTGGGTTGGCTTTACAACTGCCTCAACAAATGCCCTGTAACCCTGATCCTATCCAAAAAAAAAAAAAAACCCAAAACATGAACTGTCCTTTGAATTACCCAAATGGCACATTCGTGTGCTGCTTCAAAGGAAAAAATGCCTCAATTCCCTGGTAAGTGCTTATAGCTCTGTGTTATAAACATTTTCATTTTAAACTTACAGGTATTAAGGAAGTTGTTCTTAAATCTACAAAGCTTGGATGTGCTGGGGAGGGGAGGTTTATAAACGAATAAATGATTCATCTTTTTGCTTTCTGATGCTGCAGGCAGGCAATTAAATGGGATTGAACTTGATAGTTTAGGGGTTTGGAAGTTCTTAATATAAAAGATCGCAACTACAAAATACTTATGAATTATAAAAGAGGCCAAGGGACAGAATGCTACAGACTTTATGCCTCTAATGGCACTTTATAAAAGTGCCTACAGGAGACAATAATGTGGTTTTCTTAGCTGTGACCTCCCTGAAAAGGATCTAAAAACTAAAAGGGCAAAGGCAAGTGCAGGAGGATGTGTTGCATTTTGGGTGCGTGGAGAATGAACGCATCCTCGGAGTTCCTTTATCTGCATTTTCCCCACGGCAAAACCAGAGGACTGGGTGACGATGTGGGGAATTGTGGTGTTTGCTGACAGCCAGACAAAACAGACAAAGTATCTTCATCCCGAGGTGGGCCTTGCAGGTCAATATTTACATCCCTTTGCAAGAGTCAACACCAGATATTTGGGATTAGTATTTCTTAGGTAAATATCAACACCAAATGTTTGGTTCAAACATCTCAACATCCCAAATGTTTGGGGAGAGCCCAATTCTGCTGCCTGCAGCTCAGTTATTTAATGTTTTAAAAATAACCTTTAATTTTTCATGTTTTATTTTGGCATGAAAAAAAACCCAAGCAAGTTGTCACTGTACTTTCTGCTTGAAACTTCAAATTTTCAAGCCATTTTGGCTTTTTCAGAACTGAATTAAATTTTTAATCAGATATTCACCCGATAAGCTACGTCAGCTCTTCCTCTGTGGAGGAATTTTATCTGTTGGCTTTAGAATACAAGGAAAACGGAATATGAGGTCAGGATCCATCAAACCACCAAGGGGAATCTCTTCATCTGATAACCATGCTTTGTTCTTTCCATTTCTCATCTTCCAGATAATTTTCATTTATTTACCAAAAAGTGTTGCCCTAAAGATTTCACCCCCAAAACTTGACAGTTTTAAGAGCTGGATCTTGTACCCTATAAATTCCACTACTTGCAGCTCCTTCTGTTGATTTTTCCCATGACAGAAGGTTATGTGGTTTTAATGGAATATTAGTAGTATGGCTACATTAAATGCCATTTGAAACCTCTTTCAAATGGGTATTGACTGTGTTGAAATGAGACTATGGAGATATTCCAGTGATGGGAAAGAGGTGTGAATATTGTATTTTCATCAGAGACAGCATTTTCAAACTGATACAGAAAACCCTGGAAAACAGCATCATATTGTTCTCAGTGGATTTGCCTTTCTCTACAAAAGAGCTAAAAATAGACTCATTGATATATTAACAACAAGAAAAAATATTTTAAGTAATTATCAGCTATCACCACGTGTTGAAAGACCATTCTGTCCCGTAGCTGTTTCAATCAATACACTATTTATTTTCAAATAACCATGCACTAAGGATCATTTGGACACAGAGCCCATAAATACACATTACCTCATTATCGACCCTCTCTGGCCACTGCTGCATTATTAACATTTCACGAAAAGAAGCAATCAAGCTGTAAACAGGAGGAACTTCTAGAAACTCTTAGAGAGTTATTCTTCCCCCTAATATTTTTGTAGGGATGACCAGACCTGGGATTTTGCCCCCAAGAATTACTTTTCTCTGTGACATTCCTTACAGAAAAGTAAATGTAACCAGTAGCCAGTGAAATGGAAAGAAATACAATATTTGCGAAGAGGGAATGTACACAAGACAGTTAAACTGTATTTTTTATCCCAGGATTATCACTTGCACATACATGGGAACGCCGAATTTCAATTCCAAAAAACCCTGTTGTTTTAATCCTGCAAATCCAATTTCTGCAGTTGCTCAGTATGCTGGGAAAGGAACCAAAGAGCCAACCAAACGCTGGGAGCAGAATCTCTTTGCTCTGGGTAGGACAGCAGTGTGCAGTGCCATCTTTATGCAGCTTGTGCAGGGAAATTCTCCTGCTCCGGAGCTGTGGGATGACTGATGGCTTTCCCGTAAAAGACCACTACTCGGGGGCAACAGCCAAGGATGCTGTGGCAAATTGCCAGGATCTTGAGGGCTGCACCTCATTTGCATGTAAATTTACTTCAGTTTTAAAGCCATGGAGGAGTGCAGGGGTAGTACTTGAATATTTCTTGATAGGTTGGTCAGTGCTGTGTGATGTCCGGAAATGAAAACCTGGATGTGAGCGGCCTGGTCCCACTCCGTGCCTTTGGGGCTGGGCCACGATCCTGCTGATCTTGGCAGAGAGTGCTCAGCACCCCCAGGACCCCCAGGCTTCAACCCCTGCCCCCACCACCTTCACCCCAAAGCTGGTTGACTTTATTCCACTGTCCCATCACCAAAGGCAGGTGCCATGTCCATCCTGGAGCTGGTGAGATCCGTGCCCAGGTCCTCCCCATCGAGCTCAGCCAAGCCCAAACCAGCCCCACCACTACCACAGGAATAAAATTATTGGGGTAGGGAGACTGTGTTAAACTGCTGAGTTTGCAAAATACACCCCAATGCTTATGATCAGTAAGAATATCGTGAGAATATGGTAGGGTTAGATGGGATACTGGGAAGGAATTCTTCCCTGGGAGGGTGGGGAGGCCCTGGCACAGGTTGCCCAGAGAAGCTGTGGCTGCCCCTGGATCCCTGGAAATGTCCAAGGCCAGGTTGGATGGGGCTTGGAGCAATCTGGGATAGTGGGAGGTGTCCCAGGGGTGTGTAATGAGATGATCTTTAAGGTCCCTTCCCACCCAGACCAGTCTGTGATATTCTGTGTCTGCATTCCTCCATCCATGCGCTGGCACAGGGATGCGGCTCAGGGAGGATTAAGTCCATTTTGCATAAAACCAATTGCAACAAGTGAAGGGAGAAGGTGTGTGGGGATGCAAAGTGGAAAATTACTGAGGGAAGGAAAAGAAGATGGAGAGGACAGAAGCAGGTCCGTGTGCCAGCTGCTCTGCAGAGGAAGAAAATGGGAAGGATGAGTTCAAATCTTTGGATTTCAGATTTGGACCGAGGATGAGGATAATGCAGAAGCTTCCTGGCAGATTGGGTATCTGACCGCAGGAGCTGCAGTCAAGGTGATCTTCTGGGTAGCTGCTGTATTCACTTTCTTTCCAAACCTTGCATCCATGCTCCTCCTGTCAATAAAAATCCCTGCCTGCATAGATAAGCCAGAGCCCCGTATCTCATTAAGCCTGAGAATTCAATCCTCTGCTTCAAGCTCTGTGCTCCTATGCTACTTTATATCATTAAGAAATATTGCCCAAGCTGATCCCCTAAATCCTTGTATTAGCCAGTACAATTAAATCTAATATGGAGGAAAAATGGGACTTCTCCATGATGTGAGTTCCAGCTACATCCCCGTGGATGTAACTGAAACGTGCACAAGCAACAGGTTAGAAATGACGACTCTTATAAGCCCTAAGTCATTCTGTTTTAAATTGCTTAAGAAAATGCTGAGACTTCTCAAGATGAATTGTGGAATACCTTGAAGTGAGACCATAAATCCCAATGCTGTCACTCTTTTTCTCCAAGGAGTTATTAAATGAAGCATCCAAAATAAAAAGTCAGGCTTCTGAGCTCCCGGGGTTTCATTTCTCTGTCAGATGTAAACTTGGTGACTTGTGAGTTTTAAAACAACATCCTAAACATGCCAACCATTAGCAGTGATACTTAATGAGATTCGCAGATAACCCCTTAACAGAATATGTAGTGATTAAGTCAATTTAAATGATTCATCTCCATTGCAGCCTGTGAGAGTTGTACATAACAGCCATTTGCATAGCAATAAAAATCTCCATTGCTCTGCACAGGACAGGTTTATAAGGATATTTCCAACCTTAATAATGTCTGCTCTCATTTGTCTGCTTGGAAGTTTTTTACAGTACTCCTTTTTGCCTGATGCTTATCCTGATGGAGGAAGCAGGAGATGTCAGGGCAGAGCCTCCCCTTGTGCAGTGCCACACATGAGTCACTGAGGAGGAGCATTCCCAGCCTGGCTGTGAAGAGCTCTTCCAGCCGAGGCTCCGGGGTGAATTCCACTTCTGTGACATTCCCGGGATTGGTGTGTGGCCAGAGCATTCCCATCGGCGCTGCACTTTCACACGTGCCCGCGCACACACACACACACATGGAGCAGCCCTAACGAGCCCGGCTCCATCCCCCGTGTCAGCACGCGTTATCCCGGGATTTGAGCTCCAGCCTCGCCTCCGTCGCAAGGAATCGCTAAACTCGCTCCAGCTTCAAAAGGTGCAAGATCAGATCCTCACATCTGAAATAAATCAAAGGGGAAAGCTCTGCCAAGTGAATCTCTGGCAAGGCCGTGTTTTCCGGAAGGCCTCGGAGCGGCCTGGCCAAGGCGCCGCAGCGGGAGGTGACACCGCAGGGTTGTGTAACAGCCACCCCCTGCTCCCCCAGCCCGGGCAATTCATCACTGACTGAAACGGCTCCTCCCGAGCTCACCCAGAGCCACATGGATTCAAACAGGCTGCTGAATGCTAATTACGCTACATCGTTTTCCCAATTATTCTTAAAATTGGATTATGTACCGGGAGATGGGGTGTTTGAAGCATTCGCTAATGAGCAAATCATGCATAAAAACTTGTTTGTTATCTTGGTGATTGAACAAAGTAAGGTTGCAGGTATGAAGTTGTGTCTAAATAAACAAGGGAAAGCAAAGAGCTTCCAAGAGGAGCACCAAGCTGTAGTTCAGGGGGCTTCGAAAGTCATAGCAAAGCCAGAGAATGGGTTTTTCTTCCTTGTTCCCTCATTTTCCAATGATGGCTAAAGCTGTTATGGATTATTGGGGGTTTCAGGATACTTTCCCAAGAAATTACTGTGTTGTGTAAGTGACCAAGTTGCTTAAAATCCGTTTTCAAAAGTTTCTGAGGAGCTTAAGAACATAAATCTGATTATCAGAGAGACTCCACTATTGCATTTTCCTGTGCTTGCTCCACCTTTCTGGTGTAATCAAGAGTGACACAGAAATTTAATTGCTGCAAATAGTCTGTATATTGCAGGAGCCAAAAGTCCTCAGATTCCCTGCAGAAATATAATAAAATCTAGTTTTAGTCCCTTTGTACTTTTCTGGATGAACAGTTTTGCTGTGATTCCAGGGCAGTCCAGGAGAATATTCCAAATGGGTTTCCAATCCCTGAATAAATCTGTAGATCCATCTATCAGTCCTTCTACCTGTCTGTCTGTCTGTCTACCATCACACTGCATGAAAACGTTCATTGCTAATATGCCCCCAGAATACTTACTTATGATTCAATTTAACAGCTAATTTCAATGCTGGGGTTTTTTCCCTCACGGATTTCAGACAATTACTACTTTAAAAACCAACCAAAAAACCCAACAGAAACCAAGTCATGTATGCATTATGTGAAAAAAATGAAGCTTCCAAGGTACTTGCTCCAAAGGTTCAGATTTAAGTGTACAAATAGGAAGTAATACTCCCTTCTCAACAATCCAGGATGTTTAAGTGAAAATGGGCTTAGCTTTAAATCTAATTTTTTTGAGTATCATTCCTAACAGAGAAGTTCTGAGCTCCTTGAAATAACTCTTTTTTTCTCTTCAAAGGACATAAATAAATGAAAAAAAAAGGTTTTCAAAAACTCAGGGTATTTTTACTCCCTAGACTGATAAAACTAGTGAGTTGTGCACTGTTCTTTCCTCCTTCACAAGTCTCTTTACCATTTTCAAGATCTCTATTGCCCATAATTTTTTAAAAATTGTATAATTACTGAGATAATTATTGTCTGATGTAAAAATTCTAAGCTTGAAACTTACATTACAAGTCTATTCTGATATTAAAAAAAGATATATAGCAAGCAAAGAATGAAAATACAATGCACTCTGTAGAAACAATCAATGTCTTCGAGTCAATCTCCCATTTACATTTTTAAATGCTTTTCTCTGGTAAGCCTTAAGACAAGACTCCCATAGCAACAGAGACAAGGACTGGCTCACATTGCAAGGAATGCTAACAAAACTGCAATAAGAAAAGAACAGTGGTTGATTATTTATTTGAATGGGGCACCATTAACCTCAAGGCAAAAAAATCCAGTGTTTCTTCAAGCCCAGCCATCAATCAAAACCTAAATAACATATTCCATTAATTGCTCTCTCTTATTCTCACAGTTTCAGTGGAGTGCAATGGTAGAGGGAAATTCTTGTCAGGCTAGGCTTTATTTTTTTAGTTTAAAACTGAGGTAGAAAGCTTTGTTTCCTCCCGATTAAACCCTGACCCCACTGAAACAGCAAAAAGAAAGTCACAGAGCTTTCTGCCACCTACTTCAGTGGCCAAGATTTGACCTAGAAGATGCATTTGTTTCATCAGCTCATCTCCTGGGCTCTGGTACCCAGAGAACCATGTGAGTGCCCAGGAATGAATCCAGAAGGCAGCAGCACTCCACCGCATTTCATCCTGGACATATTAAGGGAAATTACTTGGCACCAATAACACAAAGGATGGGCAAAGCCAGAGCCCTTTGCAGTTCAGTGGTTCCATCTCCAAGCGTGTCCTGCTGCAGCCAGCAAGGCCCCCAAGGCTGGGGCTGAATTCCCAATGGGAATTCCTCTGACCTTAATGCTTTTCTGGAAGTTCAGCAGCAAATCCAGGCACTGGCAGGGAGTTGTTGTCAGCATCTAACACAACACGAGCAACCTGGGCTGTGGGAGGTGTCCCTGCCCATGGCAGGGGGTGGGACAAGAGGAGCTTTAAGGTCCCTTCCAACCCAAGCAATTCCATGATTCTGTGGTGAGATTCCTTTGACTCTTGTGCCTGTTGCCTTTGACAGTGAGTTTTGGAGAAGAGCAAAGCAGTCCCAACAATTAATGATGTCTAACAAAATGTTTCAGTAGTCTTTTTTTTCTCATTGATAATTTCAGTTTCCACAGTTTCAGGTTAAATGAAACCTGACAGCTCTTTGGGGTTCTTATGGCTGCTGTGGGGATGGGAGGAAGGTGCTCACCAGACCATCAGTGAGTGCTGTCAGATCCCCACCACCCACGTTTTCCCACAGGATTAATTTTTTTTTTTGTTCTGGTGACTTTCATGGAGTTCTTTCCTGAGAATTTCTCTGAGACCTGTGAGATGAAGAAGGTGGCAGAGCATCGGCTTCAGTGCCATCATTTTGCATCCACTTAAAGGACTGTCTCACCCTCTATTTTTTGGTTTTTACCTTCTTTCCCTCTAGCATTCCTTCCTTCTGCTTCCTGTTTGCCTTTTAAATTACATGCTTGCATATGAAAACCCTAGAAATGCTTTTTTTTTCTTTACATTTTACCTTCTAGGTAACACAGCGTTGCTTTTCTTGCCTTTCTGGTAGAACTTAAAAACATCCCACTGTTTGAGGCAATTTGCTGTTCCTGAGACTTTTAAAAAGGAAAAAAAAAACAACCAGAAAAGCTATTGCTACCTGCAGTTCCTTCCCTGCGTGTAACCTCTCTGCCCCTTATCTGCTCCTTCTTCCACCTTTGGAATTAGAACTTGGCAAACCCAGGCTGAGCAGACCTGGAGGTGTGGGAGGAGAGGCCCTACAAAGGCACCAGGCCCCAGCCAGCAGCAGGGGAGAGATTGTTGTTGTAACAAGAAGTTGCATAACTCTCATCTGTTGTGTGTATTTTTCCATGGTCCTTGGAGGTTTAGTTAGGGCACGGAGAGGGAGATGTCAGGCAGAGAGCAGGAGAGATTAGTTTTAGAGTGTAATAAGGGCTGTCTGCAAAAACAACCTTTCCATCCCATCAGGGAAGTCACTGCCTGTCAGAGGAAATACAGAATTGTTTGGATTGGAAAGGATCTTAAAGCTCATCTCATTCCAATCCCCTGCCATGGGCAGGGACACCTTCCACTATCCCAGGTGGTTCCAAGCACCATCCAGCCTGGCCTTGGACACTTCCAGGGATCGGATCGCCACAGCTTCNCAGGGGCAGCCTTCTCTGGGCACCCCATGCCATGGCCTCATCACCCTCACAGCCAAGAATTCCTTCCCAATATCCCACCCAACTCTTCCCTCTGTCATTTTGAAGCCATTCCCTGTGTCCTGTCCCTCCATCCCGTGTCCCAGTCCCCCTCCAGCTCTCCTGGAGCCCCTTTAGGCCCTGGAAGGGGCTCTGAGCTCTCCCTGGAGCCTTCTCCTCTCCAGGTGAACACGCCCAGCTCTCCCAGCCTGTCCCAGAGCAGAGGGGCTCCAGCCCTCGGAGCAGCTCCATGGCCTCTGGAAGGCCTCTGTCATTTGGACACATTTCCAATTTCTCAGATCTTCAGCAGTTCGAGATAAAGGCTCCGTGCAAAGCACACAAGTCCTGCCTACAGAACGTGTACACCCTGTGCCTCTTGTTTGAAGCTTTAACCTCACAACAAAGTGTGACCAAGTGTTGGAGGACCTGTCCCACAGAGAGGACTCCGGTGACAGCCAGGGAACAGAGCTGGATTTGCAAACAATTTGTGCTGGCACACTGAATGGATATCACCACCCCTATAACTCACACTGGTGTCGCTGTATTTCACTGATACCAGTGAGCTGCTACAGCTATTTTTTAAAGTAGTTTGTAAGAAAAGATTGTCATCCATATTTAAAATTAATATTTTCCATGAAAAATTAATTGTGTGCTATGGTGATTTTAATCTAATCTAGTCAGCAATCTTTCAATAGTCCCAAAAGGCAGCAACAGCATCCCAAGTGACCAATTTTTTCCTTGCATTTTCTTTGCTTGTAACTACTTTATCATTTAAAAATGTTTTGTTTAGAAACTCAGATTTACCTTATGCCTCGTCATTGCCATTCTATTATGCTCTTTATGTGTAAACAGAGTGCACTTCAAAGAGCATATATCATCATTAATAGTTAATAAAAGAAATGGAAATAAAAGCTCCACAAGCTGGTCTTGTAGCTAGGAAGTAATTCCCTGCACTTTATGGGAAAGGCTTTCTTTCCTGTTAGGTGTCCTTGTGGGATGAGATGACTCTTGCAGGGACATCAAAACAACTCCCTATTGTTGCACTTACTGGATATATAATCTTCAAATAATGAGCAACAGGATGAAAACAACTCAAAGAAGCATCCTGGAGCATTTCCACCCTGTCTCGCCAAGGACAGCAGTTTCCCTTGATTAAGGGTTAGAGGATCAGAGTCCCAATAAGCAGTTAGCTGTGGAATTGAATCCATGACACATCTTCTCCTCTCCCCTGAGCTAACTCTGCCACAAAATGAACCTGGGATATTGATGACTTCAAAGGAACTGCAAAAATGAAGCAAGAAGCCACGATCAACCAACATTCTTAAATACTCTGTGACAGAAATGCCTTCAGAGGGGGAAATTTTGAGTCCATAGTATTTCACTACAAGGTGTAATGAAGGTTGCAGGGTCCTATGGCCAAAGCAGCTGCATGGGTGAGGTGAAATCCAATTCATTCACATTTTTTTAAATAGTTATTAACTCAGCAGGAGGTGCTGTGTCTCATTTTTAATCCAGCCTGCTGGGGGTGGTGGCCACAGCCAGCCCCCAGGAGCCACAGGACTGGTGTGGTTTCCATCAATCCCAGAAGCTCCTCGAGGCCCTGCTGGGAAGGGATCCCCTGGTGCTGGGCAGTCCCCCAACATTGGTATAAATGAATTTTTGAGGCAGAATTTCCCAGTGCACTGCGTGCACACCCTCATTGCCATTCCATGAATACAGCCAACAAGGAGCTGTCTGTTATCCCGTTGGGAATGGAGCAGAAGTCCTTGATCAAAGGACAAAGACCTTTATATTCAGTGATTCCCTAATCATTCTCCTGAAAAGCTTTAACACCAGCACGTGGTTTTGGTGATGGGATATTTATTTAGCTGCCCATATTGCTCCCTTCACATTAATGACAGGCCAGTTTTCCTTCTACTTAATTAAGACTATCTTCAAAGAGACCCTTTTATAAACAAATTAGGGTTATCTGACTCAGAGTTTAAAATGGAGCACTGTTTGATCAATACAATTGATTGAAGAGATCTAAACTCATCTCTGGGATACTCTATTCCTGTCTTGGAAAGTTTTTAATGCCTTGCTGAAGCAGAGGTTGAAGTGTGTGACAATCTCTCAGACTCCTGCAATATTAGCTGGGCACTTTTAAATGAGGCAAAAAAGCACTGGAAAAACTTCCAGTGGAGACATTGCTTTTAAATAACACTGTGTGAAAGGGAGGTGGTAAAGCTGGAATGCTTTTAGGAGGATCAGGGATCACAGAGAAGATGATGCTGATGACAAGAGAAATGCTCGTGCATTTTTAACTTCCACAAGATGTTGGAAAAAAGGAAATCACAGAACCCTTCATTCAGCCATCCATCCGTCCATCCATCCATCCATCCCTACCTTAACACCAAGTTGAGCTCTGTGGAACTGGAAACACCTTTAATTTGTCTTTCTTGTCACAACAGAAAATTCAGATTGAGCGTGCGCAGATCTGGGTAGATCCAGATGCAATGGATAAGATACACTATTAATTTATATTTCTTGCAGGGAATGCAGTCCTGGAGTTGTGAATCTCATTTGGGATGCTTTGATAAAGGAATTTTCAGGCTTGTCCTCATTACAAATAACACAGAGATTGAAATAGATCAATTAATTTAGAGAAATTTTAAATAACTCCTCGAGAACAACTTCTCACCTTGGTGTAACCTGAACATTTTATCCGTGTATGTGAGCTTACTAACCAGGGAATCACATTCCTACACACATCTCTCGTATTCATTTCTTGATGCAGACAACCCTGCACTGCACAGACTTCAATAAAAAGGCCTAATTACACTGCAAACCCACAAGCAAAGTCAGCTTAAAGAAGGAGCAGAAGAAAGCAGCAAAAATAAAGTGCCTGAAGAGTTCCAGACACATGGAAAATACATTTTTGTCTCACTAATTCAATAGTGCCACCTAATTCCTGACAGTAACCAACAATTTGATGATTGCTGTCCGCCGGCTCACCAGTAAATTCCCTTAGTCTGGAAAAAAAGCAGTCCTGCTTGCTCCTGAGTAGGCTTAGAAAAATATTCACCGTGTCTGTGCATCTCTAGTATCTTGTTTCACTTTTTTTTTTTTAGTATAAAATGCATATTTTACTAAGGGAAAATTAGAGTTTATGGATATAATTCCTGCATTTCCAACATTTAGGCATAATGGAGGATTCTGGTTCAGGCTGCACTGGGATCCATTTCTATCTCATGACAGTAATCATTTCAATCTGATATTGATAACATACATTTTTGGACGGTTAATTTAGTTCAAATTTATCTGTGCCAAGATATCAAGATGATAATTGATCTCCAGCTTTGTTCTGCAGCATTAATTAAGTTTTAGAAAAGCTTATAGATCAATTTATTTGAGTTAATGCAAATCTGCACCTAGAACAACACAACTCAGATATTTATCACTCTGCTGTGATTTCCTTCTCATGCCTCAGCAATTCAGGTTTACATCTGGTTCAAGTTTTTCTAATCTAAAATAAACCAGCATGAAGAAGCATTTGATTTCTCATTTAGATTCTCGATAGCCTTTTATTGCACAGATAATATCCCTTGTCTGATTTGAAATGGTAAAATTGTTAGGTCAAAAATAATGAATACAAATGTTGTCACTCCAGAGTTTTTGCAACTAAATTTTATTTGTCTCTAAAATTTGAAAGCAAATTGGGGTTCTTTTCCACACAGGAGATAAGTTAGCGTTATTTAAGTCGTGCTACAATCGTGATTAATTTCTGTGCTCTAAAAATACTGACTTCAAAGGCATTGAAAGGCTGATGTGAAAAGCTCTTCACTGTGAGGACCTGGCTGGACTTTGCTCTTGCAGAATCTTTCAGGTGTGGATGGAGATAAAACCAGCTCGGGTCAAAGCAAATCAGCTACAGCAGCATCAGCTTGATTATCCTCTCTTAAAATGCAAAGGATGGCTGTTTTCAGGTGGATTTATCACCGGATCACAAGGTGGGTTGGGTTGGAAGGGACATTAAATCCCACCCAGTACCACCCCTGCCATGGCAGGGACACCTCCCACTGTCCCAGGGGGCTCCAAGCCCCGTCCAGCCTGGCCTTGGACACTTCCAGGGATCCAGGGGCAGCCACAGCTTCTCTGGGCACCCTGTGCCAGGGCCTCCCCACCCTCACAGCCAGGAATTCTTTCCCACTATCCCATCTATCCCTGCCCTCTGGCAGTGGGAAGCCATTCCCTGTGTCCTGTCCCTCCATCCCTTGTCCCAAATCCCTCTCCAGCTCTCCTGGAGCCCCTTTAGGCCCTGGAAGGGGCTCCGAGATCTCCCTGGATCCTTCTCTTCCACAGGCTGGACAATCCCACCTCTCTCAGCCCGCCCTTACAGCAGGATGTAGATCCTGCATGGGGATCTGTGCTTTACAGAGGCCTTTTGTTATATTTTTGAGTTTAAACAAAGCTCCCATTTTCTTTAATCACGCCCAAGTGCTAAAGAGTTACAACTACAAAACATCCCTCGATTTTCCCACAACCTTTTTTGCAGAGTCACGGTTTTCTCAATTTTGTTTCACAGCATTTAAACACATTTAAAGCTGAGCTGGCTACAGTGACCTTTCAGCATAGCATGCAAAAAACTCCAAATCCACGGTTTTTCCTGTAACCCCTGTTTTTACTGACTGTTGCACATTTCCCAAGTACTCAGTCCAATACTTTGCAGGATTTCTCTAACAGCAAATCTGCAGTACGGGGAAGAAAACATTTGCCCACCTCAACATTTTTGCTGGAGGCAACTTAGTTTTTCCTTAGCCTGTAGCTGGTATAATTTTCGATCAAGTTCTATAAAAGGGAGGATAAAAAAGAGTTTGTAAAACACGAACTCTCCCTATTTTTCATTAGAGGATTTTATGCACATTGTGCTATGCCAATGAGGTGCGATTTTTTGCATAATTAACAGAGCAGGATACTACTAATTAATCAGACGAGATACAGGCCAGTAGGTCTCCCTTTATCAGGAGCAGAGCAGGTGGCTGTAAGAACTTTCCCAAAGTTTTAGACTCTGGAGGTTGCACAGTGTGAGATGCCCCTGCCAAGCCCTTGCTGTGTAACTCCCCGTGGCCAGGACTGCTGTCACCAAAGCAAAGGGTTAAAGGGAGTTTTCCTGAAGAAATTGGTGAGGTTTTGCCATGTGGGTCTCACCTTTCTGTGTCTCTGCTTGACCTTTTCTGAACGTTTCAGTGGGGGTTTTTTCCCTTGTACAGCTCACTCAGCCAGAACCCCATGCAGATTCTGCACTCTATTGATTTTGTTCGTTGTACAAAATGCTGACGGAAGAACCAGGATAAAACTCCACTCCTCTTAGCTTTTCCCCAACTTCCATTGGTTCAGGAAGGTCAGAGGAAAATGCCATATTCCACCCTCCGAGTGAGTGGTTGCTTGGGAACTGGAGACTAATTTTCAGATTGTTACATACATCGTGAGCTGCTGCTCACACAGCTCCTCAGCTCTAAAGAAAGACTGGCAAGACCAGCAAATTCAGGGTTTGGTCACAGATTTTTGCTTTTCTCTATTTGTGATAATTTTAATCTGGATGTCAGTAATATATCTCAAGTGCTTCTCTTCGCTTATCTGTGCAAATCAGTTATCATGGAATCATGGAATGGTTTAGGTTAGAAAGGACCTTAAATCCCATCCAGTCCCACCCCTGCCATGGGCAGGGACACCTCCCACTATCCCAGGCTGCTCCAAGTCCCGTCCAACCTGGCCTTGGACACTTCCAGGGATCCAGGGGCAGCCACAGCTCCTCTGGGCACCCTGTGCCAGGGCCTCCCCAGCCTCACAGGGAGGAATTCCTTCCCAATATCCCATCTATCCCTGCCCTCTGGCCCCCTTGTCCTGTCACTCCAGTCCCTTGTAACTCTTCTCTTTCCACCTTTCTTGCAGGCTCCCTTCAGGCATTGGAAGGCAACAAATTCAGTCACCCCAAAGCCTTCTCTTCTCCAGGCTGAACAATCCCAATTCTCCCAGCCTTTCCTTACAGCAGAGCTGCTCCATCCCTCTGATGAAATTGGTGCCTCCTCTGGACTCGCTCCAACAGCTCCACGTCCTTCCTGTGGTGAGGACCCCAGAGTTGGATGCAGAACTCAACAAAAAAATCTTAATTCAAGGATGTGCCACTGCCTGCAAAGCAGCACAGTTACCAGGTCCTTCTTCAGCACTCAGCTTGTGGAGTGGGTGAGAAAATAGCTACATTCGACATCCCTTCAGTCTTCATGAATTAAACTGCAGTTTGTATATCCTACCTGGAATTTGAGTTGGATATTTTTTCCCCTAAATTAGCTCAGACATGATGATGGCACAGACTCCCATTTCTATATTTGATGGGGGTTTTTAGTATGCAGCTTTAAAACTGGGAATAAGACAGCTAAAAGTAAGAAAAATTCACTGTAGCTTCCTCTGGCTATAATATCTAAGGCAAAGGAGCCTCTTTGAAGCAATAAAAAGTTCCAGCACAGTGTAAAAGGCACGATGTGCTGAGGGAGATGGTGCAACACATCCTCTGCTCCTCCTCAGCTGCTCCCAGAGTGAGGGACAGACAGAAGGAAGAGCCCAAGCTGCTCCCTCTTGAGCAAGTTTGGCGTGAAAGAACATGTTGTACCAACAGAGACAACCCTTGTCTCTTTATCCTAAATTATAATTTTCCTTCTTGGAAAGGAAAACTTGGTTCCCTGCCCATGGCAGGGACTTGGATGGTCTTTAAGGTCCCTTCCAACCCAAACCATTCTGGGATTGATTCTATGATTCGTGTTTCAAAATACAAAATATTCTGTGGTGCATTTTGCATGAAAGACTATAAAATGTTGTTCCATTCTTTAGCTTTTACTGACAATTTTCTCCCTCTGGAACAAAAGATTAATTTATATTTTCCTGTTAATAAGCACATTTTTACAGTGCCTGCACAACTGTGGAAAAGGGGCAGCACAGCGTTATTTTTCTGTCTGCTTACTCAATTATTGTGGGAGAAATAAGATGTTTTAGAGATGTCTTCCAAAGTAGGTCAGGACAGAGCGATGGAAGCAAGCACCCTGTGAGTACCTTTCCAAAAATAAGTGATGTCCCCTGATTTGAGGCAGGTTCTGGGTGTCTGAAGACCTCATTGGCTACAGCTCTGCGTGTAGAGGACTGTTAATTAGCAGTGCAGAATTAATAACCTTTAGCTGCCTGCTCTGGAGCTGTAGGTGCTGCTGACAGATGGACAGTGCTCCTGCAGCACTGGTGATGGTAAAGATGATAGAGTCTAAACTATTGCTTCTCTCTTTCTAATTTACCTCTTTTTGGGTTATTTTAGAGTGTTTAGGGGAGATTCATCCCCTGCCTTGTCCAGGGCAGTCTGTTGATGAAGCCACCAAGTGGGATGCTGAAAGATTTTAATGAGATTTTGACTGAGGTTGGTTTTTTTTTTGGGTAGGGTCGGTATTTTTTCTTTTAAACTTTGGAGCGTCACTGGACATTTTAAGATCTCTACAGATCTGAGCCTTGGCTTCTCTCTGCTTCAGTTCCCTGCCTGTAAAATAGATTAATCACATTTACTCATCTCACAGCAGCATTGTGTAAATGCATCCATAAAAAGGCTGTCAGATGTCCCTATATCATTTAACGGGAAAATATGGGTACCTTAAATAAACATCTGAAAGCCTCCCCCTCCAGGGCAGAGAAATACAAAGGATATTTTTCCATGCTAGCAGCCAGCAAGTAATTCTGAGTGTGAGTAATTCTTCCCTTCAGAGACAAGGACCAAACACAAGCCCTGAGCTGCAGATTTAGCTGGAAATGTGAAGTTATCAAGTGTTCTACCCAGCCAGGGGTCCCGTAGGCTGATCTTGCTCATTAATCCCAAATTTGGCATAGAATGGATCAGGAAATAGCATGTTTGTTTAATTGTTTTTTACTCTGCTTCCTTTCAAGTCCATCTTGCCCCATTAATGACAGTCTCTAAAGCAACTGGAGCCAGGCAGAACCTGGGAATTAATTCCCCTGATAATGTGGATTGTTGGCAATGGTGCTGCCAAAGCACCGTTGCAGGTCTGTCCCTAACATCATGCTCCTAAAAGTATCTGCACTCTGCCCTTTGCTTTCCTGTTCTTGGGGGTTTTCCCTCTATTATTTTATTTTATTTCATTTGGTTTTGTTTTGCTTTATGATAAAACACTGTTCCAAGCCCCAACATTTCTGTGTGCGCCTCCAGGTTTTTTGAGTAAACGCAGCCCACACACTCAAACCCCAGAGAGTAATTAATAAGGCTTCATTTATTATATATCTGCATGCATATAATTCACTGAACCCCATGATTTTTGAGTCAATAATTTTTTTTTGGTTGACCTGGTGGTGATTTTAACGAATTACTGCTCTTGACCTGCACTTTGGCTACAGGAAAGACAAGGAACTTGCTCTGCTCTGTTGGACATCACTGCAGAGAAAAATACATCAGCTAAAATATTTATATTTCTGCAAACTTAAAATAAGAATTTTGTGTGTTCTACAATTTATAGAGGGTTTTTTTTTTGAGAAGTGTTCTCTAAGTTTTTTGTGTTAGAGCAACACAAAGAACTTCAAGATCCTGGAAGTCTGAGTGAGACTTAATTAGGCTGAAAAGCTCCTTGCTGGAGTTGCTCTTGTCATGTCCACATGAGGATTAAGCCAATGACTCCCCGGTACTGTGGCTGTGAGGAGGCTCCTTTACTGTTAAGCAGCATTACCTGACTTGTTTGGAAGTTTTGCCAAATTCCAGCTCATTTTGAACATTTCTGTTCAGTTATCAGAAATAGCTCGACTTTTCAATATTCAAAACAATATGGAAAAACCATTTGCTCTTTTGCTCCTCAATTCCTTTCCAATTCCTCCTGGCCAGAATGAAACCAGGAATCAAGAGCAGAGCTCTCAGCTTGGGGATGTTTTGTAGCCCAGCCCTTCCTTACCTTGTCAAGTGAAATGATCACTGCACTGTCAGGCAAATGACATCTCCTGTCTCAGCCCTCCAGCTGTTTTATTTAGCAGGGCACTTGTGTAATTCAGCAAACCCCTGCTCTCCTCACATCCACCAGCCCTCACCTGCTGGGAGAATATCCCACAAAATGCTGCTTTTCCTTTTTTTCTTTCCCCAAAAGGCCCTTTTTCTCGCCTTGACTTTGAGTAAGAACAAGAAGGCTGCAAGAATAAATAGCCTTGACTCTAAATAAGAAGACTTTAAATAAACCTTCAGATTTCCTTTGGATCTGCTTCTTTCAAAATAAAAATCTACAAATCCTCACCTTTAGAGTACAGCGTCCTTTTTCTTTTTTTCATTTTGCTGCCAAAAACATTTTTGCACATAATTTCAATCCCATTTATCAGCAAATGTTCTGTAGCAAGACATGTCTCTGGTGCTTTGCAGCCCTATCAGACAAGGCATTAACAAAAACTACCATTGCACAGGTACTTGGGAAGAGCTTCCAGCATCCTCCATGTGTCATTTGATGAGTGGGAATTGTCGGTGCCTGAGTGGAGTCCCAAATTGAGGTACTTCAGGAGCTCTTCCCTTGCTTCAAATAGACTTGCTGGGTGTCTTAAACTGAGATAAGTATCCCAAATAATTTGTCTCCAAAGAGTTTGGCCACTCAATGGGAATTTTTATCATCCAGCAGGAGTAAAACAGCTTTTCAGTGGATTAGGACTGATTTTCTCTAGAACTCATGTCTTCTACCCCAGCCACTTCATTAAAGCAACTTGAAACCTTTAATTCTTTGACATTGAGGAGAAAATTTATGACAAGGCTGAATTCTAAAGAAAGGTCATTTGTACATCACTGAGCAAGTCCCTCCCCAATAAGGGCCCTGCCAGCTTTCAAAGAGACACAGAGAGGTCTTTGAATGCCTGTCATCTCTGGGAATAACACCATCAATATGCAGGGAGGTGAATGCCTCACAAAGGACTAGGAAACTGCATATTACATTTATCAAAAGATGTGTAAATGAGCCATATAGGAGTCTCCTACAATGCTTTGCATAATTTATTCCGTGTGCAATAAAGAGCTGATCAGATTTCACGCATGTTTACTTTTGGAAAGATAACTGCCAGAGTGTTTGAACGAGCCATGGAATACAAATATGGTTCAAAGTAATGTGTTTATCTACCTGACATTTTCATCCTGAAAACTTTCTTATTCCCATTGTTTTGACAAAGAGTTTCCCTTTTGTAGGAATAATCTCTCCCCAGCACGAGAAGACTTGCTTTGTTGGAGACATACAATATATGGGAGAGTTTATTAGATATGCAGAAGTGAAACAAAAGGCCCATAGTAACACCATTTATAGTTCTGACATGGTTTATTTTCTTTCTAGAACTTTAAAGGAGAAGAAAATGAATTAAACCTGAAGTTTTAGAAATAGAGAAATCCTTGTTTCATAACTCGGAGGTGATGTGCAGAGCCTCGTGCTGCAATCTTGCTCTTGGAGCAAGGTCCTTGACAAGTCAAGTTGGGCCCTTATACATCCATTTCCTAATTCTAACTGGCTCACGTGTATCCTCTCAGTGTGAATATTGGCTAAGAGAAAATTGCGATTTAAACTTTTTATAGTTCAATTTCACGTTGCTGAAGCATCAATTACATTTCAAGAGATGAACATTTTTAACGGCAATTCCAAATTCGTCCTCAACTTTACCTTAGATTTGCCGGCTGTTATTTGTTCTGCAGTGTTCTCCTTGCTGCTTTCTTTATTCCCCAGTGTCTGGCAGGTGCAGATGAAGCTTTTCAGTTTCCCTCTTTCAGTGACTTTCCAGAAACTTGCTCCTCACCCCGTGAACGGGGTCTGTGGGTCCCCCACGAGAGGATGGTACCCGCTGTTCCCCGAGCACACCTTCAGCATCCCCTGAGGACTCTTCCCTGCAACGGCTGCAGCTGAGTTCCCCAAATCCTCCATGCTGGAGGGAATCCTGCTGCTGTCAGGAAGCTCAGCAGAGGAACAGACCCCTCTTTGTTCTCGGTTCAGGTGCTGAAGGCTCTTTGGAGCTGCTGTTAGACTCCCTCATTTAACCTCCCCGCCCAGCTCCTTTCAATCCATGGGATAAAGTTTTCAAGCCTGCTGGATCTAAAGCTCCAGAGAGAGATTTTGGCTTGCAGAAGCCTCATCCACAGCAGGACACTGCCCTGCCAAGTCCTTGGGAGCACCACTCGAGCCACGGTTCCCCCCTTGTTTGCGGGGCTGCTCCATCATCCCACAGTTATCAGGTGTCTGTCAGTGCTCTGGTTTCAAAGGCACGACCTCATTTCACACTGAGTTACTCTGAAATCAAGTGTCTAATTGCAAAGCAAGTAGCTGTGTTTTTCAGCCTCCAAATCCTGCTTTTAAATCATGTCTCCTAGAGAGTCTGCAGAGCACTGGAGTTTTGCAGAACTCTGCCAAACCTTTTTTTCCTTAATATGACTGCTAAGTAAATGCGCACATATATTTAACATAACAAAACTGTTTCCATAAGTTACACGATCACGATACGTCACCATCTTCTAGAGGCCATGTCTTTCTGCTATGCCAAACCTAACAGCGGCAGTTTCAATAGTTTTAAAGCAACAAACCCAAAGGGATTGTTGTGGTAGAAAAGATGTAGGGACAAAGCAGGGACAACTTTTTAGCAGGGCCTGTTGTGATGGGAAAAGGTGCAATGGTCTTAAACTGAAGGAGAGTTAATTTAGATGGGATATTGGGAAGGTATTGTTCCCTGTGAGGGTGGGGAGGCCCTGGCACAGGGTCCCCAGAGGAGCTGTGGCTGCCCCTGGATCCCTGGCAGTGTCCAAGGCCAGGCTGGACGGGGCTTGGAGCACCCTGGGATAGTGGGAGCTGTCCCGGCCCATGGCGGGGGGTGGCACTGGGTGGGATTTAATGTCCCTTCCAACCCAAACCATTCCATGATTCTATGTTTGCACAGTCAAAGAAGGATAACAGCAAAAAAAGCAGATGAAACCCTGGTTAATGCTGTGCTGCTGAAGAGGAGAATTCAGTGCTAAATCCAGGCAGATTCACTGAAGCACCTGAGATAAAAACAAACAGATGTCACGGAAAGTGCTTGTTAAAAAAAAACCTTAAAAAAACAACCAAAAATCCATTCCTTCCACTGCAGCCTCCAGTGAGTCAGTGTTTGCCTGTCCCAGCCTTCATTAGGAGGAACTGGCTTTCCCCAAAGACAGCCAGCACCTCCTTTTTACGGATCATCTCATTCTCCTGTTGCAAGTCTTACACCATTTTTTTTCAGGAGACATGGGAATTAGGGTATGAGTAGCATTTCTTCACCAGTTCCCAAATGCTCACCATTAAATGTGCCCAGTTAATGCAGTCACATGGCTTGAAGAATGCCAATCACTCATGTCAAATAAATTTATGCTACAATATGCATATGTCAGTAACTCTTCATTTTTTTTAAAAAAAGCTTTTTCTTTTTTTTTGCAGAGAGGGAGACTTCACGAGGAGGGATAGAACATCCTGAACCAGCAACCATAGAAACCACACAGAGATAATGCTGTCCCAGGAGACAAATTTATTTCTCACATAAATGTAGAAGGCCTGTAGAGGTTTGCAGCTTCCTCCTCCAGGCTGCTTCAGTGGGAGATGATCCTGGCTGGTTACACACAAACTTGGAGCTTCGGGATAACGCAGGAGAGATGGCACTGGACGTGTATTATATACATTAAAAAAGAAAACCCTGTTGAAGCAGGAAAACACTTGCCTTTTATGTGGAAAAACTGCTACCACAGTGTTTTATTCCGGGAGCCCAATTGCCTCTGCGTGAGTCATCCGAGGAGTGAAGTCAGCGAAAACATTTGTGATAATACAATGAACCAGCAGAACGAGTTTTCCCACAATGAATGCATTCAGAAAGGGCTGTGTGCTTACACACAGCACACTCTGGGTTTACTCCCAGCGTGCTGCAAGATTTGCTGCAGGTGTGTGTCTGGATTCAGGTGGATTTTGGGACATTTTCGACTGTTTTCCACGCTAAAGTTGAAACCTGGGAAAACCAAACAGGTGACAAATGTGACTTAACAGCAACAAGTCATATGAATGGAGAAATGCATTCATTCTCTTCCATAAAATTCGTAAGTTCATGGTGTTCAAGCCCTGGGATGTCAGTGCTGGAACCACTCACGGGGCACAGTGGAGGAGGGAAGGTCACCTGGTGTGCAGTGGGTTTGGGGTTGTAGCTTTTGTCTACCCAAGAAAACCTGTTCTTTCTGTCAGAAATTTAATTTATAAATGTAATTTTGGTAATGGCCCTGTACTTGGGTCTGTTAGGAATGACCTGGCCTGTTCCCGAGCTGCCCTTGGACTGAAGCTGGAGTCCTGATTTATTTCAAAAGGCTGTCCAGGGAAAGGAAAGACTTTACCTGCCCCTTGGGAGCTGATCCTACTCTCACCCCGCTGCTTTTTACACACTAAATTTCCAGGGCTGGCAGCTCCGTGTGACCCTTTCCCCTCTGTGCTGATGGAAAGACTTTCCTGGGAGCTGTGAAAGACAGGATTTTGTCCTGGGCTCATTCTGTTCTGGATCTTGGGCTGTGTTTCCAGGTGTTTTCTGGATGCATCAGCAGGCAGAAAATGCTCAGGCACGTTTGGGGTGTCCATCCCATGGGTGGCCAGGGGTGGCCACTTCCTAATCCTCCAACACCTGCACTGGACAAATCAAACACGTGAACTTCCAAACCATTCCCTAACTCCCCCCGTGAAAGAAGAACACACAAAGTTATCTTGTAGTGTAAAATCAATGTATTTAAACTCTCGTGCTCAGGGATTAATCTACTCTTGTTCTCTTGCAATGCAATAGAACCTGCAATATTTAATATGCATTTAAGCATTTCAAGAATGAATTTTAAAAAGCAAAATAGCTACAGGTGCTCTATGCCAGATATTTATGCCACTGAATTCTTAATCTATTTTAAGGATTATTTTTTAACCTATTTTTGAATGAGATTAACATTCACTGCCATGAGAGATTTTCCACTGCAGGTGATGCAGCATTTCTGTGCTTACCTTTATTGGGCCATGCTGATCCAATCAAGGATTAAGCCTCAGGATTACTCTGAATTCCTGAACTGATAATTTAGTTTCTTTTGAAATTCTGATGACACAGAGTTTGTTACCTCTAGGTACGTCAGGGGCACAGTCAGAGATGTGATTTTGTATGGTTTGAATGTTATTTACAGTTATTTAATTGCTGCATCCAACAAAAGTATCATCAAGCCTCCCCAGACCTGCTGGGAATCAGCAATTCCTTGTTTTTTCCAAGGATCATATTGTGAACGTGTTGAAACCTTAGAGAGAGAAAGAAGGAATAATAACAATTTCCATGGAAGGGCTTGTTGAATTACTTCGTGATTGAAATCCTGACGCCTCGCCTAAGGAAAAGTCATGGCTCCTGGTCAGATTAACGCAGTGTAAACAGTTCCAGTGAATATGACCATCATAAAATCAGAGTCACTTCCTATATTTCCTGCTTGTGTTTGCCTATTAAAGCACAGAAATCTTTAAAAACTACTAATGCTTTTGGAATTTTGAATAGAAAATGGGGAGATTTTATCCTCTGGAGAGGATCAGTCCTAAACACTAAAAGCACCAAGTGCTCTAAAACAAAGAGATAAGAAGAGCTTTGCTCTCACTGCTCTCACATTCAGCTTTGAGTGAACTCAGCAATTATTGTATTTAGGACTTTTTCTGTCCAACTTTTTGTCTGAGAATCCTTTCGCACCTCTCAGAAGGATTTTCCTTGAAAGACTCTGCAAATCACTGAAAATCTCTAGGGAAAAAAAAAAAAGAAAACTGTCCCGTTTAGAATGTCTGAAAAAGTTTTCTCTTGCCGAAACAATTCGGAGCGTTTTATGAATCCCAGTGTGATCAAGTGGCTCTGTGTTTTCCCTGGCTGGACAAAGGCAGCTCTGTCCCAAGGGAAGAGCCACTTGTGCAGATGGGGTGGCAGAGGGGGACTGTTCCCTTCCCGAAAGTGGGGCTGGGATCACAGCTCGTGTTGTGCTGCCTGGGAAAACAAGGGCTGCAAAAATTCCCATCCAGCTGCTCTCGGTGGCTGTTGTTTGCTCTGAATTAATGTTGTGTCACAGTGTTTTGGGATTGGGATTTGGGTTTGGATTTGGGAGGAACCAAGTTAGGCATTGGAGCTGCCCAGTCACAAAACAACCTTGTTTGACTCTCAGAGTTGTCCCATCAAAGCACCTCATTGAATCGCAGAACTGGGGTTCACATGGTGAAAGCAATGGAATTGCTTTTAAAAACTATTTAGTTGTTATTAATGGGTCGGAAATAATCTATAAACCCACTCTCTTTTTGGTTGTTTTAATCAAATTTTTGGTTCAAAGAGCAGGAGGAACTTTTTATTACCACTCGTGGATTTAATTTTGTAAACTGCTTTAAGCATTCCTGGTCTGAGTGCATTTGCAACACGCACACGTGGACTAAAAATGTCAGGCAGCTTGAATTTACAAACTCTTGCTAAGAATAAGACACAGTGAGACATAAACTTACAGCAAGTAAGGGGAGAAGGCTTGGAGCAACCTGGTCTAGTGGAGGTGGCAGGGTTTTGGAACTGGAGGCTTTCTAATGTGCCTTCCCAGCCAAGCCATTCTGTGGTTTCACTTGTGCTGTTTCACCAAGTTTCACCCTGAATCAGCCCCTCTCGGGGTTGTGATGTCCAGGCAGCACCACGGTGTGCTTTGAAGCTGGTGTGTCCAGTGAGACCCAGACCTGCTGTCCCACCTGGGGGCTTCTGTCCTTTGCTCGGCCAAATTTCCCCTGCTGGGAGATGGGAAAATGAGGGAGCTGTTACGTGCAGGGTTTTGCTCCATTAGAGAATCCAAACTTGGCCAAAACACCCCAGTCTTGGTCACACAGAGTGTCAGTCGCTGATCAGTGCTCCTGGATGGATCTGGGAGTCCGGGGGTGTGAGCAGGGAGGCTGAGGAGCATCACGGGGCTCTGGCCTCATGGAGTGTCCTCTCAATGACTTTAACCCGTGCAGTGGCAATGGTAGAGCTGTTCCAGCAGCTTTCCTTCTCTCCATGCCCTGTGCTGCACAATACATGTCAATGTTTTTGCAGCCATGCTACGTGTGGGGAGGTTCACGTGTAGGACATGCACACTTTCCCCTGTAAGCCAGACAGGCTTCAGTCCCTTTGTTTAGCACCCAAAACAGCTGTTGTGCGTCACTGGAGGGATTTCTCCACGGGCAGAGTGGAAAGTTTGTGTTGCTTCAGCTCCTCGAGTCCCTCAGCAGCGGTTGGTTTGAAGCCACCTTCAGGCAGAGCTGTTCCTTGGCTTCCATTTGCCCCAGGACAAACTCTTGCTGTCCCCCGACTGGAGCTATTTCTTATAAACACGATGTGTATCGTGTTTGGGGAGATCAGCCCCTGTGCCAGGATCCAGGACAGCAAAGGCTTCGGGGTTTTTTTGTGTTCTCGAAACTCCAATCAATGTTTGCAACGCGGAGAAATAATTCATTTGTGAGTTAATTTTAACCCCAGCAGGTTAATGTGTACTGGTTTTTTCCAGTCTCCTTTTATGCCTTGCCTAAAGTCCTGATTGATAAAAATTCATTGAAATGATGAATAAAACCCCCTTAATTTTTCATCTGATGCAAAGCTGGAATTTGTGTCTCTTTGCCATAAGATGCCATTGAGGTTGACTTTAATACGGTTTAATGAAGACATTTCCAGGGACAGAAAAACATTTCAAAATACATTAGACAGCCTTAAAGAGAATGTAATTCCATATCAAAATAGCTGTGTTAGGAAGAAAATCCATGGGCACCACCCTTCTTTGGGCAGTGCCGAGGATGATTGTCATGGCTCATGGTGGCCATGGCCATCTGTTCCCAGGGACATTTGAAATGGGACCTCTTTGGTCTTTCTTTTGGTTGGGAAAATGTCATTGTAAAGAAAAAAATCAATGACAGTTGACATCAGTGCTATAAGAGACGAAGCATGAAAAACATGAGAAAAATACGTGTACAAAATTGTGAAATTAGAGCATACAGGTAGGTTAAGAGGATTGTCCAGAGCTCCACTGTTATTTATATAGAAATAAAATCTAACATAAACCTATGCATCACATTAAACGTTGTTTTCTTTTGGATAACGGATCGTAAAAATATAGATTTATCAATAACAGCAAGATACACCTCACCAAAGCAGGTATGGATTTAGACATTAGGATCAATGGCCAATCAAAGGAAGATCAGTGTTTAAAGAGCATTAAAATGGTCATTACAGTAAAACTGGCAGGGAAAAAAGGCAGACAAAGGCTCAGGAAACTGGTGGAGCTTTCTTTGCATTACAACTACACTTCAACATTTGCTTGAGGAGAATGAGGATACCTTAAAGCATGAATGTAAAATCACTCATTTGGACTGGTAAACTGTAGGATCAAAAGTTAGAAGGTTTTTTTACATCTGTACCAAATTCCTCATTTTATTCCATGATATTGTCCACAGGAGAATTTTTACATGGCTTTGAAAGCATTTTACAGCCAGTACAGGGTTATGGTAATGAAATCCCAGAATCCCAGGATGGGTTGGGTTGGAAGAACCTTAGAGCCATCCCATTCCACCCCCTGCCATGGGCAGCGACACCTTCCACTATCCCAGGGTGCTCCAAGCCCTGTCCAGCCTGGCCTTGGACACTTCCAGGGATGGGGCAGCCATAGCTGTTAAGAACCCCTGTAATTAAAATTCTTCCTCATGGTTTTTTATCTCTTTGAAACATGATTCTTATACTCACAGATTCATATATGCTTATACTTTATATATTTATATATTTACACACATATACTTTTATATATATAAACTTACATGTACATTTACTTAAATACTCAATATTGAAGACCTGAATCAGAGGACAATAACAACTGTGCAGTAAAAGGATGAGGACCAAACTTACCCATTGATCTGCTGGGGATGAGTAAAGTAAGAGTATTTTACCAAAGAGAGGGAATTATTTACATACATCTCTATCCTGGGTGAACCAGTTTCCTTAACATAATGCACTTTCTCAAAAATTGATTTTTTGAAGTAGCTATGATAAAAAATAACCCATCTTTCCCTACAAGAACATTTTATTCCCATAACTTCCTTTGAAAATATTCCTTGCATCAAAACAAGTCCTTAAAATACTTCACCAAAACAAGTCCTTAAAATGCTTCACCAACAGTGAGGGTCCCAGTAGTGTCTTTGGAGTGTGCTCATTTTTCATTGGGAATGTGCTCACTGGTTTCAGCAGGGCTTTGGGTGGCTTGGAGTGGTATTTGATTGTGAACCCCCCAAAAATAAGAGGAATACAATGATGTAACTCTGACTGTGTGCCAGTTGTCATCTCACCTGAGGACTTGGGTTCACTTTATTCCCTACTTGGCAGGCTCCAGTTACTAAAGAAATAATAAATCCTTTTCTGGGCAACCAAGCACGGGATTTAACCTTCCTTAAGTACCCAAAATGGGTTTGTTTAGAATGCAGTAATTCCATTCCTTCAGTCATTGCAGATTTCATTTCTCAGCCGTGCCCACCACCCAGCACAGCTGAAAAGGGTCCCGGTGACAGAGCTGCTGTGATGGAGCCGGGCTGGGGGCTGTGGTAGCAGCACTGAGTGGTTCTGTGCTCAAGGGATGCTGCTCATCTGCCAGGGTGGCAATCAGTCCACAGGAAGGCCCTGCCATGGAAATCGCTTCTATTTTGGAAATGTTTCCTTCGTGCTCTGCACGGAATTCTAAAAGCTCGTTATGGAAATGAAAAATTAACACCCCCTTAATTCGGTGCTTTTTGGAATGAAGCTATAGCCCATCGGGGACAGCACACGGCACACACAGGGGCTTTTTGGGATCCTTGCACAGGAATGGCACTCGGAGCTGGGGGACGGATACCTTCCCTGGATCATCACTTCGCTCTGAGTGCCGTGAAGAAAATGTGGGAAGCCACCAGAGTGCAAAGCGGAAACAACAGACCTGAACTGATTCCTTAAAATTGGGCTTAGAAGGTGGGAAAATGTCTACACAATGTGGGTTTTTAAAAACCTGTTACGGAAAACGTGGGTTGGTTGTAAGGTCCATCTGGGTACACACCTGGGGTTTTTTAGTGTGTCAGCCACTGTTTTCTTTGCCTGCAGCATTTTCTTAATAACCTCTAATGATAATTGAATTTGACCTTTATTTAGTGCCAAAATTGGACGTATCTGCATTCCTCTTGTTCTCCTTTCAACGTGTCTGGAACTCTCACTCCTTTGCTGTGCCTCACCAAAGCACCCCTTACTCATGTTCTCATCCAGCTGCACAGATAGATTTTTCAGAAAAGAGAAGAAATTGGAGTGATCTGTATAAACTAAAGAGAGAAACTCAGTCTATCAGATAAGCTCAAAGAAGCCAGCCATGCATTCAAAATCTTCATGGGTCGTTTAATAATTAACTGGATTCTGAAAAGCTGGTTGATGTTTTTTAGCTCAAGAACTTGTGCTTATTATAGGCACAGTTCAGCGTGTTTGTCTCAGCAGAGAACACCAGAACACAACCTGGAGTTTTTATTCTTCCCTGTGCAAAGAAAAACCGTGGAATTATGGAATCATTAATTGGGAGTGACCTTCAGTGACCACTGCCCTGGGGAGCCTGTTCAGTGCCCGACCACCCTCTGGGGGAAGAACTTTTTCCTAATAAGAAGATGTATTTAATTTATAGATTTATATATGTATTTATATATTAAAAAATTAGTAACTGGAGAAAAAATAATTGAAATTCAAGGATATATATTAATTTTTTCTTTAGTTATGAATGTCTCTATTTGTTAAAAAAACCCACAAACCATTGAATATCCTCAAGGAGAAAGAACTCGGACAATATGTGAAGCTAGCTGATGAATTACATTAAAAACCCCTATTTTAGATCAAAAACTATATTTATGACCAGTGTGTGCTTAATGTGTGGTCTGTATCCATATCCCTGGAAGAAAGGTTTCCTTTCACCATGATAAGCACTATTGTTGGAGACAAAAGCTGCTAATCAGAAGTAGCTGAGGAAAAGATTTTCCTTTGTAAAAGCCCATTTTAGAGAGCCCTTCCCAGGCTGTTTTCCTCGGTCAGAGAGGGGCCTGTCCCTTCACTCAGCAGGGGCACGAAAACCCATCACGCACGGGACTGAAATGTCACAACTGAAATCTCTATTCCTGCCCCAAATCACTGTTCCCTTGGAAGGAATCACACCACTTCCCAGTTCCCCAATTTCCTACCGCAGAAGCATTTCACTCCTCTGAGTCCCTGGGAGTAAAGGCAACGTGCCAAACGCTGCTCCCCTGGACAGTCCAGCAATCCAGCTGCAGGTCCTGAAACACCTCCCCGCTGCAAACACAGGGATACAGGACAGGGACACAGGGTCGAACTGCTTCAGATTCCAGCTTAGGTCCTCGGCTTTGCTTGGGAATTCAGTGGAATTTATTAGAGATAATACATCTCTGCACCTCTCCACTTTTCTGTGACTTCCAGAGGATCATGGAATGGTTTGGTGTGGACGGGACCTTAAAGCCCCTCCCATCCCATCCCTGCCACAGGCAGGGACACCTCCCACTATCCCAGGCTGCTCCAAGCCCTGTCCAACCTGTCCTTGGACACTTCCAGGGATCCAGGGGCAGCCACAGCTTCGCTGGGAGTTCTATTCCAGGGCCTCACCTCCCTCACAGCCAGGAATTCCTTCCCAATATCCCATCCAACCCTCCTCTGTTTCAGTTTGAATCCATTCCCTGCGTCCTGTCCCTCCATCCCTTGTCCCAAGTCCCTCTCCAGCTCTCCTGGAGCCCCTTTAGGCCCTGGAAGGGGCTCTGAGCTCTCCCTGGATCCTTCTCCTCTCCAGGTGATCCCTCGCAGCTCTCCCAGCCTGGCTCCAGAGGGGCTCCAGCCCTCGGAGCAGCTCCGTGGCCTCCTCTGGACCCACTCCAGCAGCTCCACGTCCTTCCCGTGCTGAGGACCCAGAGCTGGATTCAGTGCTCCAGGTGGGGTCTCCCTAGAGCAGAGCAGAGGTGGAGAACAACCCCTCTCATCCTGATTAAATATGGATGATGAGAAGTTTTATAGGTCAAATAATTTACAATTTTAAACAAGTTCTTTGGGTTTTGCAAAAGGGGAGAAAATTTACAATTCTAAACACATAAGTCTACATTACATGAAAACTTAATGGTTTAATTTTTTTCTTATGTATCTTTTATAAACTCTCCTCTGAGAGGGGCTCCTTGCCAGGTTTCAGCAAGACCCTGTGCTGTTCCTCTGCTCCTAAACACGACAGTCCCAGCATCACCTGTGCTTCCCGGGGGCTGCCTTGGGAAAAGGGGCTGGAAATATCCTTCTGTCACAGGAAATTGTGGAATGTGTGCTAGGGCAAAGTGAGTGACAGTGAAATGTGATTTGGAAGTGTCGGGCTTGATGGGAAATGATGGGATGAGTGTGTTTTCTCAGGAGAACCTGTCACAGCCATGGGTAAGGAAATGATGAACTGTGTTTTGAGGAAGTCTCATCCTCTCTTTTAAATCAATGTGGAAAAAAAGTGCCCCCCTCCCAGAGATCATTCCCTCCCCAGAAGCTGTTTACATAAGGAAAATGCATCAGGAATGAAATTCCAGGGGAACATTCTATTCTGCTGGGGATTTTTCTTCGAGCTTAGAAAGCAGGAAGAACTATATATAAATATATAGATATGTAATGCAGGAGTTATATAAATACTGGTAGAAAAATACGAAGGGTTGCCTGTAGATGCCCTTAATTGAATCTCACACATAATTGCACCCTCACTGACCCTCGGGCTCATGGATTGCTTCCCTGCATCCGGGAAGGCTCGGCCTCTCCAGGCCTCGTGTGGGAATTCCACTCACAGGCAGCAGCCTGAGAGCCTCTGCAAAGTGGAAAACAAAACAAAACCTTTACCTTGCTCTGCTTTCCCATCTTTTCTCTGGAATGCTGTGCCCAGTTCTCCTGCTGAGTGTGAAACCCATCCCTGCTGTCCTGGTCAGACTTTGTGCTCCATCCAGCACATGGTTTATTATTATTAATTAGGTAGTCTTAATATGGAAAATGTGAGGAAAAAAGGGAGATTACAGGAAGGCTGGAGAGGGACTTTTGACAAGGGGTTGGAGTGACAGGACAAGGGGGAATGGCTGCAAACTCACAGAGAGGAGGTTTAGGTTGGATATTGGGAAGGAATTCCTGACTGTGAGGGAGGTGAGGCCCTGGAATAGAATTCCCAGAGCAGCTGTGGCTGCCCCTGGATCCCTGGAAGTGTCCAAGGCCAGGCTGGACGGGGCTTGGAGCAGCCTGGGATAGTGGGAGGTGTCCCTGCCCGTGGCAGGGGTGGAGTGACCTGGCCTTGAAGGTCTCTTCCAACCCAAACCAGTCTGTGATTCCATAAAAAACTGTTGCATAGTTCCTAACAGATAATTTAATGGCTGGGGGGTTTTCTTCTGTGTAGTGGGTTTTGTCTGAAGCTCTGGAATGTTCACTCCTAGGGTTAAAAAAATGAAAAACAAAAGAGTAATTGGGAGGGTGAGGAATATTCAGGTCTATCAAAATTTTAGCTGTTTCTTATACCCATATTTGCTAACTCATACATGCACTTACCTTTTACCCCAAAACTGTCCTCTGCTGGATTTTCCCAATATTCTCCCACTTCCAGCAGTCACCTCTCAGTTCTGCAAATATTATTTGCACTGAGATATTTTTAAGGTCTGTAGTTTATATACTTTTTATCTGCTATTTGAATATATATGTGAAGAGTATGAAGTGGTATATATAGAGAGTGTATATATATATAAAAAATAATATATATATATATAAAAAAAAAATACTATTCATCTCCTGGGCACCTCCCTGAGAATCCCAGGAGCAAACCTTTACTCCACGTGCCCAGGAAAAGAGCACAGTATTGCACATCAGGCCCTTCCTAGGCAAAAACACCATTAGGAGACGTTTCTTTCAAAACACAGTTATCTAAAACTTCAGGTTTGTAACTTTGTTCCACTTTTCCTAGTAATAAAACAAAAAAGAGTATTTTAAGGTTCTCTCATTTGACACCAGGGGAATAGAGAGGATACAGAGCAAAAGTTATGATCTCTTTTCTTTGGTGTCCCAGATAATGTACTTTCATATCGCTGACAATTTTTACAAGACTTTTCTTCCTTGTTTCTTGGGAATGGGCAAAGGCACATCACAGGCTGAGGAAGGACTCCATCATCATCTTCCCCTCCTTCCAGCTCTTTGTTCCATGTCTCGTTGTGTAACAAACCCACTGCAAAATTAGCCTGGCCCTTCAGGCTGCCTCTCTCTGTTATAACCATTAGGAGAAGCTCGTAGAGCCTAATGCATCTCATTTCATGGGAAACACTAAAAGTGTTTTTTTGCTACATCCACAACCATTTTATTTTCCTGAGCATCAATTCAAGGTGATAAGGCAGAGTGAAAATGTAAAGGGACATAAAAATGATTTGGTTTTTTTTTTCCTCTGTGCAGCCAATATTGGAGGTGTGGTTTGGGGGGCCCTTCCCATTAGGTTTAGGAAATAGGATCTCAGCACACTTTGTGCTGGTTTTGGCTGGGATAGAGAGAATAATGCTGAGAGCACGCCAATATTTGGGATTTTGCTGAGCAGGGCTTACCCTGAGTCAAGGACTTTTCAGAGTCCCAGGCTCTGCCAGAGAGGAGCTGCACAAGAATTTGGGAGGAGCAGGGCCAGGACAGGTGACCTGGAGTGGCCAAAGGGATGTTCCACACCTTACAATGCCATGCCCAGTACACAAACTGGGGAAACTGGCTGGGAGCCACTGATTTTTGCTGGGGGACAGGTCCTGAGCAACTGTTTGNTCATTTTTGCGACAGGTCCTGAGCAACTGTTTGTGCATCACTGCTCTGGCTGGGGCTTTATTCCCCTCTCTCTCTCATTTCTTTATTATTATTATTAAATCAAGACACTCTGTAAAATATATCTTGTTACTCTGAGTGAAATATATAGAAGTTATTTTAGCTTTTGTCCTTTAGAATAAATGTTTTAAAGCCTCTGATGTCAGTCAAACACAGGAATAGTCAGAGTCCTTGCTCACACTTAATAAGAACTGAAGCCTGATGGCTTGAGCATGTACATTAGAGATTCTCCAGCCATTTTATCGTTCATTTATCTTTCATCCAGCAGAGTTTTGGCTTTCTGTTCCCCTCCCTGCAAATGGGAGGGAAAAAACAGATCCACCTTAAACACCAAGGTAGGGGGAAATGAATACTTTATGGATTTCCCGCCGTATTTTCTAAGAAGTAAATTATTTCTTACCTTTCAAGCTAAAATAAAAGTTGGTTGAGGGAGGAGAGTTGGCAGAACTTTGACATTTCTGGAGCTCCTCTGCTGTATTTATACCTATGGCCTTTGAGCACTGACTCACCCCCGTGGAATTCCCACATTTCAAGGGAATTCATGGATGTCTCCAGCCTTCCCTGCTGGCAGCAATGCAGTGACCAAGCACTAACAGCCCCCATCCAGCCAAGATTTCCAGAATTAGTCCCCATCCCCACACCACGGAGCAGTTTTAAACCACTCCTGGAGCAGACTGGAGAAAAGGTTCAATTTCCATCCTGTTTGCCCATCGGGGAGGCACGGCCAGTCTTGTTTTGGTTGAATACATCCAGTGGTTCAAAGTTATTGTCTGGAGGTCCTGCCTTTGTGCTGGGAGGGTGCAGGACCTGCTGGAAAAGCCTCTGCCCAGGTACTGAAGGGAGAAATTAGGGAGAAATCCATGATGGAAAGCCCTTGGCACTCAGAGCCCATCAGCTGTTACACTCACGTTGCTGTGGCCCCTCATGGCAGATATTTCTGTATTTAACATTTGATGCAATGAATTAATACACTGCAATTTTTACAGTTTTTCCAGAAAAAAAAAAAAAGATGTGTACTTCATCTTACCACCCTTCTATGCAAAAGAGAGAGAGAATTTTTTGTTATTGTTAAAGGAAAGCAAGAAATCAACAGAAAGGAACGGAAAGGACAATTATAGAGAAGTTCAATAGATTCAATACCAAAAGACATCAATGCTATGGTGAGGAAAATAGAGATCTGATGTGTGATGTTGCTCATTGTTCCAGTGGCTCATTGCTACTGTCGGATTTTGCCAGCAGGAATTCAGTGTGGCTTTTGCAATTTATTTGTAATACCTGTCCTTAGTTACAGACTGCAGGATTAGACCTAATTTTGCAAATATTATGCATAGATTGGATTTCACAAGGTGTTTTGCTGTGAATTTGGGGTTAGACAGAGACAGCAATGTGTAAGGAAGAAATGCACAATTTAGTAGCACAAACATTTCAGTTTCACTGATCCTGGTGTTTTATTGCACGTGAGCTGTACCCCTGAAGGAAAGAAGGGATCCAAACTTTTTGGGAAGCCACTTATAATAAAGGAATTCATACCTTTGAAAGGGCAAGGGCTCTAAGAGCCAGTATGACTGCAAACTTTTCAGAAATGCTGATTGCATTTGATTAAAAAAAAATCAAAAATGGAAGAGAGATTTTCCTCTCATAATCCTTTCAAGTGAGGAGAAATCTTCACAATAAAAAAACAGGGGAAAAAAGACACATTGCTCTCCACGTGATACCCGAAAACATCTGCCATCTCCTGGGGGCTTGAAGAGAAAGAGAAAGAAAGAACTCATGAAATATAAAATTACCCTGGAATCCATATTAATGACTGCAGCTTGTTTCCAGTGGCTCCAGCGTCCTCCTCACCCCGTGCTGCTGCTCAGAGGCAGCACAGGAGCTGCTGAGGGGCCCTGGCAGCACAGCTCTCTCTCCTCTGCAGGAGGAAAGCAGCAGCCAGGGAATATTGGGAGAAATTCTGGCTTTGCTGCAGCAGCAATGAAGGAATTGTTCCCTGGGAGGGTGGGGAGGCCCTGGCACAGGGTGCCCCGAGAAGCTGTGGCTGCCCCTGGATCCCTGGAAGTGTCCAAGGCCAGGCTGGACGGGGCTTGGAGCACCCTGGGACAGTGGGAGGTGTCCCTGCCCATGGCTTTAAGATGAGCTTTAAGGTCCCTTCTGGTCCCAGCCATCCTGGAGTTCCATGATGGATGGAGACATTCAGCCAACCAAGTCCGACCACGATGCTGGAGTCCCAAAGCAGCAACGTCATTTTCAGTTTCAAATTCTTGTCTCAGGCCCATCCCTCACCAAATCCCAGGCTCCTACCAAGGAACCTTTAGGTACAGATGTGCTGTCTCATTTTCCCAGTTGGGAAGCTGAATCTTTTTCCAGTCCTCTGATACCTCAGGGATGTTCATTGTCTCTGGAGGTCCAACCAAACCCAAAGGAAATGGAAAGAATTTCTCCTCATTTAATCTTATTCTACTAAAATATCCACAGATGTGGAGCTGTGTGTCCTAAATAGCACATCCATCATTCTGCTTTTCCTTGGATAAAGTTTATCCTTAGGGACTGCCAGGAAATCTGTCTTAAAATCACAAACCTACTGTCATCTGAGATGATGCAGTTTGTGAGCTCCAAATGGGAGAGGAACTTCAGCTTCCTTCTTGTTTTGCCCCAACTTAGCTAAGGATGAGAAAGGTGCTTTGAAACTATTCCAATTAATTTTAAAGTTCCCTGGAAGCTCTGTTCTTTCCCACTTGGGCCAGATCCACTTCCACTCATGGGCTCATAGAATCATGGAATTATTAAGTTTGGGAAAGACCTCTGAGATCAGTGAGTCCAACCATTGACTCAGCACTGCCAAGGCCACCACTAAACCATGTCCCCAAGCACCACATCTTTTGAATTCCTGCAGGCATGGTGACTCCACAACTTCCCTGGGAAGCCCATTCCAGCTTGACAGCCCTTTCTGTGAGGAAATTTTTCCTAATATCCAATCTATGGATGTCCATGCAGGAGCAACAATCTTTCCTTGTCCATGTCTTGTTTTTTTGTGTCTCACAACTCCCAGTCTCCTCTGGAAGGAGGGGACAGATCTGGGGGCACGGCTGATTTTGGCTGTGGGAGGGATCCTTCCATGCCCCTTTCCAAGGTTAGTTTTGGGTAAATATTCCTTCAGATTTCACTGGAAAAATGATCTCTCCCTACCTTGCCTTAAATGACCAAAGAGTGCATTCATAACACTTCATAAAAAAATATAATCTGAAATAGTTAGAATAGATAAGAACATGTAAAAACATTGCTGATCTAAAAAAAAGGGGAAAAGTCCTAAAATTTTTCTGCCTTCCACTCAACCTTTTATTCACACCACTAAGAATCATTTATATTCATAAGAGGCAGGAGTAATGAAGACATAACACATAATCCTGTAAGAGGAGCCGCAGTGCTGCTGCCAAAAACGCTCCGTGTGGGATCTCCTGGCTCTGCTCAGCACGAGGTGGGGCAGCCTTGGATCTCCTGAAGAGCCTGGGAAGGTAAACTGGCTGTGGGGGTCTTCCCCTGCCCATTCCTGCCCCTTGTCTGCTCCCACTGGAGCCCTCCTGCCTTCCCCAAGGCAGCCTGGTTGAGTTTCCACTGACTTGGATGCACCAGGAAATCCAGCCCTAGGGATGAAGGCTGCAGGGATGTCTCCTGGTCGACAGGAATCCTTTTTCCCGACAAATATTTGCCCAATGTGTCATAAAATAGGATAAAGGAGGAGCAATTATGCTGCTGAGTAGCCCAAGACCCCATCATCCGTAAAAAGGTGCTGGGTGGGAAGCAGGAGTAGGAAAAAATGGGGAATTACAAGTGCCAGGCGTAGGAAGAGGATTTTCAGGAAACAGCACAATTCAACCTTGCTGAAATTTGATGGATTTATGACTTAATTCCAACTGACCAGGACAAGGATGCTCATATCAAAGGTCAGAGTGAGGCAGTGCCACGACACAGGAAAAGGGCAACCAACAGTCACAGTTTGACTTTGAGAAAGGAAAAGCCAAAATTATTCCTGAGGAATTCCCTCCTTACATGCCCGAAAGCCACAACTAAAATAGGAGCAGAGAGCAAAATACAATTGAAAATATGTTTATTATGACATTGTGACCATGCCTTGAGAAGCAAACTCCTGAAGGACCAACCCCTAAATTTCTTTCCATTTAGGAGTGCTTACTGATGGATTTGCCCAGTGTTCAAAATGTAATTTTAATTTATTCAAGTGTCAGAGAAACCACAGAAAATCCAGCCACTGACCTAGATTTATCCATTCCCATGCCTGAAGTTTGGCTTTCACTGATAAAAGATAAAAAGCAATTTACTGTTTCTTGAACTTGGCCCTATATAAGAATAGATGATTAATTATTGCAAAATGCATTTAGTTTAAGCACCTTTTCATTCTCCCTCCAGGTCAGGAAGGCTGTCTGTTATGTTGGTGATAGGATACAGAACAAGATACATAAAAACCTCTCTGGCAAAATCACCCTGAGGTTCCTTTCTTTCCAGCTGGAGTAGCTTTCTTTTCCTAAAATGAGAAAACAAAATTAACAGTTGTTTCCCATTCATTGACATGTGTTATTTGAGGATTTTAATTTTTTTAACAAAATTTAATTTATTGAAACAAGTTCATGTGGATCTCTGCTGAAACATCAACGAGGGCAAACACAGATCTTTAGGCTTTTCTAAAGGATAATAAGCCAATTTACATGGAATAACAGTATTACAGAATTGGTTATATTGCTCAACTGGAGGCATAATGTTGCCCAAGGGAGCAGGTAAAGCTGCTCTCTAATTCTCTGGAAAGATCCAGGGTCGTCAGCTGGAATAAGGACAGGCTTTGACATCTGTGGCTGGTACCCCTCAAACCACGGGACACGGGGACCACGTCAGAAAATAACTGTGCACTCTGCAGTTTTGGGACAATCCTTTTCAGTGCTTCTCCGGTGGCGTTTCCTGAGGGAGTTTCAGCAGTTCTGTGCCATTAAAAATGTGTAGGGATCAGGGAGCTCTGTCCCAGCAGGCAGCCTGGAGGATCCCGACACTCCTTATCTAAAAGGGTCTTGAATTCCTGACTGAAGCCATGGGCGAATTCTGTCTGCACGCTGCCCACCCTCCAGGCTGGATTTCCACGGGGTCCATTAATGCAAACTGTAGGTGTCCAAGGGGTCGGATGGGGCTTGGAGCAACCTGGTCCACGGAAGGTGTCCCTGCCCGTGGCAGGGGGTGGAACGAGATGAGCTTTAAGGTCCTTCCCCACCCAAACCATTGTGGGATTCTATAAAACTGCAGGTAAAGATTTGTTGTTTTCCTTGCAGGCAAGAGAGGGGAGCTGCAGATGGAGAGGATAGGTGGAATCCCTCTTTAAAATGGAAAGGGAAGCGAGTCAGGCAAGCATGCAAAATAGGTTCTTAGAACATCTGTGCATCAAATATATTTATACAAACTGCTACAGTCAATCTTTTCCAGCTGAGTGTTCAGCAGTTCAAATATATATCAAACCACAGTAACTGCTACAGGAGACAAGAGGAACCTTGTGTTGTCTAAGGGGAAGAAATTCCAAATCTCACAGGGAAAAACTCCCTCCCCAGGTAGCACAAGTTCACCAATGGAACAAGGACGTGAGCTGAGCTGGCACTGATGCTTTTTTAAACACTTTAATTGGGTTAACAGGAACTCAAGTATTTCTTACCACTGATGATGATTTTACATGTCTGTGTTTTTATACCCACACTCCCGTCCGTGATAGATCTTGCTAATTAATTATTAGCCTAAATGGGGCTGACTGGCTTGGGGGATGGATGTGTTCAGTGCCATCAGGATAATGAAAAGCTGATAAGAATATCTGTGCTGCTCTGCCCAGCAACCTCAGCTATATATAGAGGAGTGGGAAGGGGATGAAAGCCTGCAAGGGACCAGATGAGTGAAGCTCCTCATCCCTGCTCATCAGTTCCTGGAACTCCACAAACCCAGCCAGGTCTTGTGGACCTTCCCGTGGCAGTGTAGCCATGCCGACCAACCTTAATTGATGCATCTATAATTGCACCTAATTACTGACTCTGAATTATTTAGTGTAGCAAGAGGGAGCATAAGCAGAAGTAATGGGATTAAATTAAGACAGGGAAAAATTAGGTTGAATATAAGGGAAAATTCGCTGGCAATGAGATTCATTAGGATGGCTCCCAAGGGAAATGTTGGGCACTGCTTTGCCACAGACACAGAAAATTAAGTTAAAACCCATATTCAGGAAAATTACCTCGATAATTTGGTACGTCTTTTCCACTTTTAAATTATTGAACTCTTCAGCAACTCAAATGCTGAACAAGTTTTTGCAGGCAGTTCAGGTGCCAGCCCATCCTACCAGCTGATGTCTCCGAGGGGATCATTGCCCTCAAAGCACTTCCAGGAGAGCAGACCCTGTACTTATTCAAAGCAAGTCGTACTTAAACTTTACTGCAAAGCCAGCAACGCTTAACCCATGGTTAAGTAGTGCTTAAATGCTCCCCAGGGTGGCAGTGAGGAGGTAGACAGCTATTTTCCCACTCTGAGATTATAATTATCTCCTGCTCTCCCCGGTAGGAATCAGCCATGGCAGGACATGGGGAGATAGGAGAACCCTTTCAGAGGAGGCATCCTCAGCACCTGCTCTTTCATCTCCTTTTATCAATTGACCTATGAGAAGTTAACTGGAACAAGCTCCAGAAGGAGCTGTGAGCACAGGGAGACATTTGCAGAGCCAGCTTTTATCGTGACATGATTAATGATGTTTGAGAGGGCTGTGAGTGGCAGGAAAGCAAAGGAATCTAAACCAGGGAATGAAGACACATCCCGCTGCTTACGTTGTGTAATTCCACCTCAAGGCAGGCAGGGAACTGTGAACCTTTGCAGGCTTATTCTCTATAAATCCTAAATACGATTCCTTTTGAATTGCCTTAAAACTTCAGTGCAATGACAGGACTCAGAAAAAAAATAACTCTTGTGGCCACTGGTGCTTGCTGTGCCTATTTATCTTCATCTGTTTAACAGCTGATGGGGTTTATTTGAGCCTTTCTGGTATTTAAATTGTACACCAGCAGCCTCAGCAGAAATTGTGTGGGATTTTGGGGGGAGTTCAGCCAGCCCTCCCTGCCAGCAGGATCCGGGCCTCCTTCTAGCTGTTCCAGGCTGGAGAGGAGATGGTGCCCACTCCAGGAATCATCAGCACTTCATCACAGCCCTCACACTCCACAGCACACGGGAGGCCAGGCTGGTTCCAGAGTTTTTCCGTGGAATCATGGACACTGCACCATGGAGTTAAACCCTGATATCCTGCACAGCTGAAAGTGAAGTTGCCCCTATTTGGAATGAAGTTGCAACTAAGTAGGAAAGAAGGCACGCTCAAAACCAAACAGGACAAACCTCGTTGGGTTTGTGTTCTGCAGCGCTGGGAGAAGCTCAGATAAAAACAAGGAAAATACTTCCAGGTCTTAAACATTCCCATACCTACAGCTGCAGAATAAATGCCCATTTTACCTTGTTCCTCTAAATGTAAGGTATGTCAGCAAACCAAAGCAATCCTAAACCCTTTTGCATTATTTTGCATTTCATAATACTCACAAAACTGAAAGGAAAACATCTTAGTTGTTGTACCCAGTGCATGAGTTAACATTTCCTTCTCCTGAGTCACTGACGTCTGCCTCTCTGGAAGCTGACACACATCAAGGTGAGTCAGGTTTGGAGAGATATTCTGAATACCTCTTCATTTACAAAGACAACTGAGATTTTTCAAGGTCCAGACTGTGCTCACAGACTGCAGCTGCTCCAGTCCTTTCCTATCTTTCCTCAGAACTGCTCCTGATCAATTAGAAAGCTAATTTAAAGAGCCTTTTTTAAACCTTTATTGATGAACTTGAGCACGTCTCTGTAATTCATAGCGGCACACTCTCCCAGTGAACCCCCAGTACCTCATTTTTCAGCTACAACCACCAAAGTTGCAAAGTTCAGTGATCTGTGACTATTTGCAGAAGTTATGATTCACTTTACCTTGTGCAGCACCGAGGGCCACGTCTCCCCTTAACCAGTAACATCCTGTCCTGTGGTTTAATTGCACTTACGTGGGGTTGGACGCACTGCCAGGGACCTGCTCTCGCCACGGAGTGACTCTGCCTTTCATCTGCACTGAACGTGGAGTTCTGAATTCCAGCCTCAAATCCCCAGTGGGCTGCAGTAGGAAAGATGAGTGGAGCATAAAAAACTTCAAAGACAGCTACTTCAAACTCTTGCCAACTTGCATCTCTCCCTTTCTCGCCCTTTTTCTCTCCCTCTTCTGGTGTAATGTTAATGTTTTAATTTCCAGCTCGGTTCTCGTTTCCCCCACATGTAGAGGAAACCAAGAGTGGTTTTCTGCCCCTGTATTAGGTTCCCCCGTGGTTATGTGGGTCAAATCCGAGGAAAAAGTAGGTACAAAGCTAATAACCACCTACAGCACCCTATGCTGCCTGACAGCTCTAGGTGGGCACCTTTCCAAATATCCCTGGGTTCTTCAATCCACAGTCCCAGCACGGATCAGATCATGTGGAAATGATGAAATTCAACCAAGCTCAGCTTCCTGCAGCTTTTATTTCTGTTTTTGCATCCCAGCCTGATGCAGAGGCTGACAAAAGGTGAGGAATGATATTTTATGGCGCTGGTTTCCATCGTGGAGCAGGTACCTTTTGATGCCAAAAAAGTCACTAGGAAGATTCCCATTGGCTTCAAACTGAGAGAGAGCAGGGTTAGATGGGATATTAGGAAGAAATTCTTCCCTGTGAGGGTGGGGAGACCCTGGCACAGGGTGCCCAGAGAAGCTGTGGCTGCCCCTGGATCCCTGGAAGTGTCCAAGGCCAGGCTGGACAGGGCTTGGAGCACCCTGGGATAGTGGGAGGTGTCCCTGCCCAGGGCAGGGGTGGCACTGGGTGGGATTTAATGTCCCTTCCAACCCAAACCATTCCATGGTTCTGTGAAGTTATGGTTGTAGTGACACTGAGAGCTTTTGTCAAGGAATATTCCCACTGACACCAGGGAAACCAGATTCCAGTTTTGTTTCTCAGCTCTCCTGAAGTTTATTTAAATAGAGTCAATAAAGTTCCTCTATCCTGATACCCTCTAAAAGACCAGGTCTGAAATTAACTACATAATTAGAACCACGACAATTAAAGAGTGTAAGTCCTTATTTATTTGCCCAGCTGTTAACAGCAGTGCTCAAATATTGAGAGTTACAGAGATCTTTTAACTTTATCTGGCTTTGTTTGCCCAACGTTCTGACTAAACAGTACCAAGGTGTGACACCATCCTGTGTCATACCTGCCGTGTGTGGGAGGGAGATGAGGGAAATTTGCTGCTCTGAGAACGCAAAGCCCACGAACTCCCCCGATGATGAACGGATTTATTTCTTCCATAACTCAGACTGTCACAGAAGAGCCCTGTAACGTGATGCAGTTTTATTCTCAATAAATATTTACAAGAAATTTAAAGATCCTGTTTCAAAATATAAATGATGATGCCTTGAAAGAAGGTAGGATTTGAGGGAGTTAATTCCCTACAGCTGATTACTCAAATTGACTTTACTTTTATTTTGTGCACAGTCATATTCCCCTCCTTCCCATTTGCTGTTTCTCTCCTTCCTACTGGAAATCAGGGAATGTACTGGGATCCTAATGGAGCCTTGCAGAAGAACTGATGACATTTTCAAACCCTAGGAAAGGGTGCAAGAGGGGGTTGTGTGGTGTGTGACACCACTGGTGGCCCCTGGGGACAACCACCACATTCCCAGTGGCCCTACAGCTTGGTGGCATCAGAAGAAGTCCTGATGCTCCCATTCCAGACCTGCCATAGGAGGGGTTTTTTTTCAGGATCAGAAGGAAATTCTGGGCTGTGCATGATCTGAGTCCAGAGATGGAAACCCAAAGAATGTATTTCTCATTTTTGACTTCAAAATGGAACCAGCTGTTATTAGCCTACAATAATTTTTTCCAGCATAAAAGATGGGTGAGAAAAGATAAAAAGGACTATGTACAAAGTTACAGTTTTCAAATAAAAGAATGTGCTTAACCACCATTTTCCAGCACACCAGTAGGTCTCTGCTTTGAAGGATCTGTTTAATTATCTCCTTTGTTTAAACCCTTGAGGGTGCCAATTCAAGTGTATTTTCGGGAAGAGCACTCCCAGAAAAATCAAAAACTTCTGGCAAAAAGTCAATTCCACTTGTATTTTCAATATATGACTTTCAAAACTATTGTCACTCTTTTTTGGTTCCCACCAAGGCATCCATCCCGAAGGCAAAGGGGTGAAAAACATCAGCTCCATGAGCAATATTGGAATTCCAGCTCCATAACGATCACGGTGAAGGGCAGGAACCCTGTCAGCAATTAAGGAATAATGAATTTACCAGAATAATGGATATTGATTAGGGACATTTATTTCTGATAAAAATGAGGAGAGTCAGCAAAAGGCAGAGATGTTCAAACTAATTACAGCCTGAGCAACCCACGGAAACAAAGTCAAAGCAGTCATTTGGACCAACTAAACGTGGGACAAAGAGGAGGAGCGGCACCACGGACACCACGGACACCCAGAGGAGCTCTGGGGCAGAGGGAAGCTCTGTTTAACCTAAGCCTGGGTTTTGCCATGGCAAAGGTGCCTGGATCAGGCTCACAGGCTCATTGTGCCTTCCCTCCTTCCCCTTTGGGGCCATCCCTGATCTGGCTGAGCCTTCCATTCAACACCAAGGGGTGGACATTGTGTTCTCTGTCCTTTAGCACTTGGGGTTTGTTTTTAAGAAAAAAACCCTAGAAATTGAGGCTGGAATGTGGAGGGAAGTTTTGCTGTGGAGATTTTGGAAGAATGACCCATATCCCAGAGAGTTAAAGAGGTCTCTGCAATGAGACCACCCCGCCCCAGAGGGGGTGGAAGAAAAGGAGAACTGACTGATGGAAGTGGAAACTTCTGATCCCAACCAGAGGGAGAGTGAGGGCACAGTGACCTGACCTGCCCACGTGTGCTGGGGAAAGAAGGGATCTTCCACCAGGAGGAGAGACAAGGATGGGGAATGCTGTGGTTGTGATCCCTGTGAGCCTCATGTCACCTTGGGCTCTACCCCTTCACCCATATTATGTTCAACCAGCTAAGTTTTAAACTTAAATATTCCTGACTATAGGATAGGATATTCCCTGCAATGTTTACTTTATGTGTTTTTATAACCTTATCTACTGTGAGGGAGGTGAGGCCCTGGCACAGGATGCCCAGAGCAGCTGTGGCTGCCCCTGGCTCCCTGGAAATGTCCAAGGCCAGGTTGGACGGGTCTTGGAGCAGCCTGGGATAGTGGGAGGTGTCCCTGCCCATGTCCCCAGCTCACTGGATGGGCTTCAAGGTCTCTTCCAACCCAAACCAATTCTGGGATTCCATAATTCTATGAAAATCCCAAATAAAATATTCTGGAGATTGTCACTCGTATTTTTTCTGTTCTAATTAGACTTATCATATACATAGGGTACCACATTTTATAATGAAAAAATATTTTCCCCATTAGCAAATGGTCTCATTTTACATATAGAAAGGCATAAAGGCTGTAAGTTTAAAAGGATATTAACCTTTCACTAAAGAAAAATAATTATTACAGTGCCCTCTGCCATATAAAGTAGAATAATTTATTGCAGGTGACTGCACTAAAATGACACGTTGAATTACATGCACTGCTGCAATATTTTAATCCTATTTTTAAAAATTTGGATATAATTTAATTCCCTATTTACTTTTTAATTTTGATGTGGTCCCTAGTAGAGTAACCAAAACACAGAGAAGCTTTCAAATGGGAAAACCCTCGAAGAGTGAGCCTGGAGCAGGGAATGTCTGTTCTGTGTGATTTCCTTCAGTAAACAACTACCAGCTCACTCCATTTGTCCCTTGCAATTCCTCCCAATTATCCTGCATTGGAGCCTCACGGGGACAGAGGTCCCCTCACTCCTCCACGGCACAAGGCACCTTTACCTCATTTTCAGTGAAACCTCACCAGAGAAGCAATTAAAGCCATTTCAGCCCAGAAAACCCCTGGGAAGGTGCCCACGACAGCCCAGTTTTGCAGCTGCTGCTGAAAGTTTTCCATTTGCAAACAGCTCCACGAGGTTTTGGTTACAGGCTCGGAAATCAGAGGTGCTGGAGCTCGCCAGGAGCCACGTGCCAGACCTTGTAATTCCCTCCCAGCCACGGGAGAGGAATGCTCGAGAAACTCCACTTTTATTCCCAAAAGGTTCCTTTTGTATGTGGGTAGTAGCAATCTTTCACTTCAGAATTAATGCTTCTGGTATCTTTGAAGTCACAGCTAATTTTCTGCAGATTCTTTCCTAGGCGTTTTTGGATGTACTTGCTGGTGGTTAGAGCCCTCTTGGGATAAAGAGACATTCTAAGGGATATTAAAGGAAAAAAAAAAGGTAATACTTTTAAGATGAAATAAGTCCAACAAGGAAAAGAATAAGTCTGTTATCCTTGCAAAGAATCAAGATACTTTTTCAAACATTTAATCCCCTGTACTTGCTTGAAAAAGATATCAAGGCTAAAACAAAGAATTGTGATTTTGACACAAAAAGGGAAAAAAGAGAAATCCCTTATTTTGCTAGTAGGCACCTTGTGGCTTTTTGAGGTTAACAAGGGCCCTGAAACAATTTAGCTGCATTACAGTTATGCATATTCATAAAGATATGCTGAACAGATAACACAGCAAATGATTTAATTGAAAAATCAGCCAGTGTGAATATTTTTTCCTGTGAATCATGGAAATGCGACAAGATCTGTTAATTAACATAATCTCATTTATTTGACATTATTCTTGTCACTTAATATAATCTTCCTCCACAGAGTGAAAAATGGAAATTACCAAAAAAAGCAAAGAGAAAAATATAAATGGCGAAAAGTAGAAAAGAAAGAATGCCCCTGGAAAATGTAAAAGGATATAAGTTACATTAACCTCTAATATGGAAAAAGGAATAGAATGAATAAGGAAAAAAGCAAAGAGAAGGCAGAGATAAAGAAAAGAGAAAATGGGGAGGAGAAAACCTCCAGAATATTCAGAAAGTGCTTAGCATGTGTAAGAGTGAGGTCAGAGCTCAAAAGATGCTGTTTGTACCAGACCTGGCCCTAACGAGGAGAAATCCACCAGAACAGGTGAACTGCAGCACTGCCTTCCTCTGGCAATTCCTGTGGCTCTGCTCTGTGCTTCCTTTTGTTGATGAAAACTGATGGTTATGGAAATTTGGGGAGTGGAAGAGCCCAGCTGATATCATTTATCTGGGGCTAAAGAACACCACCTTCGGGAGTTTGTTCTTTGTGCCACTGCTTTTTGTACTTCATTTCCAGGGAACAAGGGACAGGACAAGGGGAAACAGCCTCAAGTTGCACCAGGGGAGATTTAGGCTGGATATTTGGGAAAACTCCTTCATCAAAGGGTTGTCCACCTGCCCTTCTGATGCTGCATAAATAACAAAAGGGAAATAATGCAATTTATCAAATGCTCAAGGCTGAAAACTCATTTAGTCCTAAATTACTTCTGTTACTATGACCACAGACATTTAAATGTGAGATAAATTCTTATAAACCAGTTGTTAATAGGCACTATTAACTAAAATTTATATTAGTAATTGTAGATATTATTAAGTGTGGGAACTGATAAAAAAAGCAAAGCCTAATTGGAAAGTGGAGATTAATTTCATTAGAAAGAATGTATTGATAGAACAAATCTTGTTTGGCTTCTCCAAATAACTGGACGTTAGGCCAAGGTGTTTGGGATGAATGTGTTGCTCCCAGGGCAGGATCTGAGCTGCATCCACATCCTTCTGCTGAGCAACACCCACAGAACTCACAGCTGGATACATGGAGAGGAATGCCCTGGAATTCAGTGGGAATACAGACATAGAAATCCCATTTTTAGTGCCACTGGAAGGAGGGAGGGAGAGAGGGATGGGTGATGGGTGGATGGATGATATGTTTTCAAATTGTACGGGAAAGTAAATCTGAAAAACCAAAGTGGAATGAAAGAAAAATTAAAGAAAAATGAAATAAAATCCCTGCACGACAGCCTGGCAAACAGACTCCCCTGAAAGCACTAAGCATGAGGGAATTCTCTGATTTATTTTACAAATACTTGTTAGTACAAGTGATCAGGATATGTAATTTTTCACGGATGTTTATTATGATACAATGTTCTTTTAAAATCCATATAAGCAACGTGCAACAAACAAACTGTGAGAGCTTTATGGCTGCTCCCTGCAAAGCCCCATTTATCACTCAGACTGAGGAGTGATATCAGAATGAACAGGCAGAGGAGAAAATAAAGAATTATTTCTTTATTTTGTTATTTTCCCAAGCAGAAGGGAAAAAAAAAATAATCAGGAAATATTTGTTCTGTCATTGACAGAATTTTCATAAAAGCAAACAGTAACCCACAGGATAAACCACAGAGCTTTTTATTTTGCAGTATTTTCACTCCATTGAAATAGATGCTTGTAAATGTATGTTCTATTTTTACCAGATTAAAACCTAATTTCAATCAGGACTGCTTGGAAACTGCTTTCATAGTCCCAGAGTTAGGCCCTTTTACTTTCTTTATTTTATGGCTATGACTCCACTATTCACGTTTTATGTTCTCCCTGTGAGCCCACCACACATGAAATAGGATTAAAGAGTGAATTTTGGGATGTCTGTTTAAACAGAGCCTTCTCCAGCCTGCACACTGATGCAAGAGAACATCTCAGTGCTATTTAATCATCCAAAGGGAAGAGGGAACGCTTTGATAGAGATGTAAAACCTTATTTTTAGCAAATTAGCAAAGTGTCCACTTTTCAGGTTCATTACTCACAACTGTGACCATGCATTGCTCAGTGCTGCTTGATCTAGAGATAAAATTGAAGAATACAGGAGCATAAAAGGTCCTTATGCTCTTGATTAGGGAAGAGTGAGGCAGTGCAATCATTGAAATCCCGGGAATGGCCACATTCACCTGTGTGGGCCAGCTCAGGCCTCCCCTCGTCCCCTTCCCAGCCCAGGGGGAGCTGGTTTGCACTCATGGGATTCAGCTCCCCAAACCCGATGCTTTTCCAACACCCTGTGATGACTGGAGTGGAATATATTGATGGAATTGATTGAAATGTTCTGGCCAAATGCTCTCCTTTTATGTACAGAAAACATTCTCAGCTGAAAGGCTTCTTTCCACCAATTTAATGCTGGTGGATAAACTCCCTGAATACCAGATGGGAGGGGACCTCAAGGATCATCTGGTCCAACCCTTTCTCAGCAAAAACCTGGGAAAGACTTTCCTGTGGGAAAAAAGAAATGTTTTTTCTTTCATAGAAAAGTTTCAAGTGATTTCTAAAGTTTGACCACTGGAGTCAAATCTACTTCAAGGCCTCCAACGTCACTCCCTGCACACAGAAGGGGAGAATGGCAGAACTGGGTGTGCAGGTCGGACAAAAAATGTAGGGAAAAGGCAAAGGAGGATGTACCGGTGCTTATAAACTTATTAGGAAGCAAACCAGAGCTGAGGAGGGTAACAAAACTGTCGGGTTTTGAGAATGGCCCACACCTCCCTGTTGGGTGCAGCTGCCCAGGTTAAGTGTAGTCGGTAGGAAAAAAAGGGCTGAGTTGTTCTACCTACGTGACCTATTCTGCACATATTTCAAAAAGAGATGTATTATCCTCCCTTCACTGATTGCTGGGGGAGACTGGATGAAAACACAGACTAAATATTTAGCATTTGGACTATTTTAGGTAGATGAGCTATGTGGCAGCCAAACTGTTCTGACAGAAACAAGGAGAACAGTCCCGGCTCTTCCTCTCCAATCAGAGTTGCTCCCACAAAAGCTGATAAATTTTCCTGAAGGAGCAAAGTTAGCCCTTGGAACAGAATAGAGGGTATAGAATCCTCACCCCATCCCATATAGGATGCAGCATTAATTTGTCTCCATTATAACTGCTGGAGCACTTGGATAAACATTCCCAGCTTTCTGTGCTGCGATGCCTGAGCAGTAAGACAAAGCTCTGGCTTCAATTTCATCTATTTATATATTCCAGAGAGCTGACTGGGGTACTTTTCTATCCCACCTTGCTCACCTAAACACGCTGTATTTGCAGAGCCAAACTCACCACCTCTGCACCTCTCTAACCATTCACACCAAAGACAATCAGGATCAAGGAGAAACTGGGAGACAACCCCAAAATGCAGCACTTAGCCCTCCCTTTTCAGGGCTACAACAAGACACAGAAGGTGCATGTGGGAAATAGGCCAATTATTGCTTTCACCCCAGCCTGTTGCTTCCTTGAGCTGTAATCCAAGCTGGTGTTTCACTCGGGTTTGCTCCTCACAGGGAAGGCAATTGCTCAGCTGACACAACAGGGACTTACACTTATTTCTCCTTAAAGCAAGGAAAATTCTCTCCTCGTGATTAGGGACATGGGTCAGTGGTGGCCCTGGCAGTGCTGGGTTAATGGTTGGACTCAATGACCTCAGAGGTCTTTTCCCAGCTAAGTGATTCTCTAATTCCCATCATCCAGTCACCAGGGATATGCCTGGCCAGAGAACCCCGAGATCTGCAGGTTACTGCTGCCCTGCCACGAGCAAATGCAATGGTTTAATTTGTGTTTTCACAGGTGAACTGTGGGGGAACAGCTTCAAAAGGTGACAGCCTTGCACAGGAGGGGATGTGGGGCGCTGGAGTCTGCAAATGTTTCTCTGTAAATCAGAGAAATTGTTGTGACTCAGTAGAGCTGCAGGTGCACTTGTGGCCAGAGCCAAGCTGTATATTTTTGCTGCCCACCAGCACCTCCAGCTAGAGAAGGCAGCAGTGACCACAGGAAAAAAAAGGACAGAATGTTTGTCTAACTCCTTGAATCCTCAGTTCTGCCAGGTACACAACCCCATGGGAAAGCTAAATTGCTGCTGCAACATTATCACCAGAAGCCTCCTTCCTCAGGGTGTAGTGAAACCCTAAAAACGTCCTGCGTGGGCCCAGGATCCCACTCCCATGTTGATCATTATTCCTTAGCACATTCTTTAGCCAATTACTTGGGCTCATAATTGCATTTCTGCGTAATCCATTTGGATTCATTTATCAAACACAATTTTGAGACGCGCTGTGTCAAACGCTTTAGTAAATTCTAGATGCTTTAATGTAGTTCCTTGCCTTCCCCCACGAATTTAGAATTTAATTAAAAAAGGAATCATCTTTGCGTGACATGATGTGTTCTTTGCACACCCATGTAAGTGATACTATTTCTAAAATTAAATACAACTGTGAACCTTGCAGAACCTCCAATGTTTTCTCTGAGGATTCACGACATCTCAGTCCTCAGTGTTTGCCTTGAGAGGAAGAATACTTCAGATCCTGAAAGACCCAGGATGTTCTTTCTATTTTTGTGCTTTCCTGCTGCATTTCTACCACTCAGCTCAGATTTGAAGCCAAGGAGCAAAATGGCATCTTATTATTATACAATTTTTATATCATTTTAGATTTTTTTACTCTATATGGCCCAAATATACACAGATGTATGAAGAATGAGATCAGACTCCTTTTTTTTTTTATAATGAGTGAATATCTTTTTTTTTAATAATTAAGTTAAATATGGCAAGCCTGTGGTTTGCCTGAAAGTATCTGCTGAAAATGGGATAATTATCAAGGTGAGTTGAGTCCACCTGCTTATATCTGTATAATATTTAATATTCCAAATATTAGCACCAAACTTTAACACTTTTTTGTCATTTTTGTCCTGAAATTGAAACATTAGCAAACAGTGTGTCACTGAAGAGATTCTTTATGCAGAGCATCGCCAACTTCTGTCAAAATAACTTGCAGTAAATACTTAAAAACCCAAAGAATGAAAAAATACATTGTTAGAACTCCAGTGTAGGAGAGGAGAATCAATATCATGTAGCAATGGAAGGTCTGGTAAATCATTCCCTCCACACCAGTTCATATTTACTTATAATTATCATTCACAGGAGTGCATTCCTGCAATCAAGAGACAGGGGTGCACAGCATGAAAAAACATTTAGCACCGAGCAGACTGCATGAATAATTGCCTGTCAGAGTGGCTTATTAAAGGGAAACTACAATTTTACAAGACAATTCTTGTATCTGCTTGTCTAATCTAAAGACAGAGGGCTGTAGAAATACAAGGAGTTCAAGGAAGAAATACTTCTTGCTCCGCAGTTGAGCTAAAAGTTGGGTTTTTAAAGCATTAAAAGAACAATCAGAGTGTGGCAGTTTTGACGCGCAGACCTTTCCCGGATGGGAACGTGAATCCTTTGTGCTTAAGGTGGCGTCGCAGGCGGGGAGATGGAGGGGGTGGAAGTGTGGCCATGGAAACCACACTCCCTTCTGTGAGCCAGGTGATGTCATCCATGGCATGGCCTGGAGAATGTCCCAGCAGATGGACCCAGAGGGTGAGCGGATCCCGGGGAGCTGCCGCATCCCGGGGGATCCACCCGCAGGCAGCACTGGGAGGGCTGGAGCCTTGCAAGGTGACGCTTTCCCTCTGAATGCTTTGGTAGGTTTGGGATGAGCACCTCGTGTGTCCCCCCCACCTCAACCCCATCGTGTGGTGGGCAGGGACAGCTCCCAACAGCCACCAGATCTGCGGGAGGCAGGAAACTCAGGATCCTGGAATGACTCCTTCTGCTTTATTCTCCCCATTAGTGACTTTCACTTCCTCCTCTCTCACTGATGCAGAGGTTCTTAGAGAACAGGCAGACCGAAGTTCTCTTACAGAGGACTAAACTTAAAACAATCTTGCCGGCACTAAATTTAAAATAATGCTGCAGGGGAAGGTTGTAAGGAAAATTAACTTAAAAAACCCAAACAACCCAAAGAAAAGGTGTCGTCAGCGAACCCATGGCCTTTGGTGATAATTCAGCTTCATGCATCTACTTTGGCTTTTTAAAAGCATCTTAGCATTTTTTTTTTTTTTTTTTTTTAATGCCTTAGAGGTGATTGAGGTGCACACCTGGCAAGTGGAAGAAAATAATACTTCATTAATAAAGTGCACTGGAAAACAAAGGAAAACGTAACACTGCAAGCCTCAGGAACAGCACCTGCAGCATTGTTGGAGCCAGTAACATTTTGCCAGGCTTGCTTTAATGCTTGTGATTCAGAGGTCTAAAATCTGAAACCTATTCACTGGTCTAGAGCTAAAGCCAACCAAAATCAACGTGAGCCTTTCCACTGATTTCAGGGAGCTTGGACCAAGGCCAGGGACGAGAGGACAAAGGCAGCAGCTTTAAAAATGCTGCACAAAAAGATCTGGGCCTGCGTTCCAACAAGCACTGCTGAGGCTTTAAAGCCACGTCATGGTCCCTGCCTGGGTGCTGAGACTGCCCCAGCAGAGGTGGGCTTGATAATGGTCATAATTCGGGTTTTCCACTGTGAAATACACCCAGTCAATTCATATATAGCAACTCATCACAAAAATCATCAGGTGGAAACATCCTGCAGTCACTGAAAGAAAGCTGTGCTCCTTTCCAAGTAATACACTCGATAATGTGTCACTTAGGGAAAAAAAAACCTAATAACTTTCTCAATAACAATTTGAGGGAACTTGCAGCTGCGGATTCCCTGAGAGAACACAGATTCCAAGAATAGGGTGCTCGGGTTAGAAAAATTATTACCAGCTCTGAACATTGTAAAACTGACACAGTTTCCAGAAAAGGTTGTAAACAAATTATTAGGATCTTTTCTTCCAAGAAATACATTAAAAACAACCAAAGTAAAAAATATTAACTTGGCCACTGAGAAATGTGTCTAGACAAAGCTTCCATTATATGATTTAACAATCCCTGGCAAATGCTGCTTAAAGATAAAATTGGATTCCTGTCCAGAATATTAATACTTTTATTGCGGTTTACAGAAATATGTGTATTTTAGAGATAAAAGTACATATTCATATCCAGATAGACGTTGAACATTGAAAATGGACTGGAACATGGTTTGTTTTATCAGTATTTCTCTCTCTGCCAAACAAGTAAATCATTGCTTTTCAGGTGGAGGTTTCTGATGAGGGGGAAGATTTTCTCATTTTCAGACAAGGGCTTCTGCATTTCCATTTCAACCACTGTCACCACATATTGGTGAGTAGCTGCTGTGGGTGACACAAACAACTTTTGATTACAGAATGAGGAGCAGCACTCACAACTTTCTATTTCCAAACAGCTCCACATAAATTGTTTGTAAGCTGAAGTTTGGGCAGAGCCGGAGCAGGCTCAGGAATACAGATATCAGCTTTATTGTATTTGACTCATCTCCGTGCAGTATCCTCATGGAAATAGAAATGTGACATTTTTTCCAACATGACAGCAGAGAATTCTGAGATGTTTTTCTGAGCCAGACAAAAGGAAGGCACTGAGCATTAGATCAGCTCCTCTCTTTCTTCCAAGGAATAGCAAGGCACCGTTTCATGTTTGGCAGCCAACAGTAACTGCAGAAGAGCTCTGTGCTCCACGTGGAGAACTGAGCCTCCTGCCACTTGGGCCTTGTGCAAAACACAGCAAATACCTCCCTTCACTCTCCCAGAATCCTGGATCCTACGAGATTGGAAGAAAAATTCACCTGGTTTCATAGAAACATGGAATCATTTGGGTTGGAAGGGATCTTAAAACCCATCCAGTTCCACGCCCTGCCATGGGCAGGGACACCTCCCACTGTCCCAGGGTGCTCCAAGCCCCGTCCAACCTGGCCTTGGACACTTCCAGGGATCCAGGGGCAGCCACAGCTTCTCTGGGCACCCTGTGCCAGGGCCTCCCCACCCTCCCAGGGAGGAATTCACAGAAAATCAAAACAAGAGGTTGAGTTCTTGGTGTGCTCAATGTCCCCAGGTGAAGAAATAACACCTCATTTTGGAGAAGCCAGTTTGAGCTACTTCAATCATTTGTCAGCGACAAGGTTCAGTGAAGCTGTTTGGGTTTTTCCAAAGGGAACTGGACCTGCCACAGCAACCCATCCGGAGGGTGTGGAGTTGCCATCCCATCATCTCCCCTGAGAGGGGCTGAACTGAAGACTCCATCCAAAGGCAGGGGGAGAGCAAAGGCTTTGTTCTGTGGCACAGCTGATAAAGTCCTTTAAAAGGCCCTTTAGGAAGCCAATCCCACTTGGTAGGAAAGCCTGACAGAATGCTCAGTGAGAAATAAATTTAATAACCCTGTTTTGGAGGCTGTCCAGCAGCCAGGGAGAGGTAATGGGCACCACTTGCCCCCAGACCATGGCTATCAGTGCTGCGCAATTCCCCGTGCAGGGTTTGCCAGCTCCTTTGGATCAATACTTTGTCAAAAGTGCTGTCAGCTTCTTGCACTGCATGCAGCCTCCTGGGCGTCCTCCCATCCCTTCCTAACCTGGCCTTCTAAAGGTTCAGATGGATAAAATTTGGATAGAGAGTTGATAGGATGTGTTTGTTTCTTCTTCAAAAATCCACATTCTGTACGTAGAGGCCATTTCTGTGAATCCCACCCGCTCCTTCTTTCCCACAAAATCATTTCCAGCGTTGCTTCAAGTGCTCCATATTTCAATAACCAGTTTTTCAAACCTTGTAACAGGTGCTGGTGCATCGTGTTCTCTCGCTGTCGTTTCTCATTGTCATCTCATATCGTTCATCAAAGGATGAGAGGGAACATTGTCTGCAGCCCCAGGAAATCATCAGATGTAACCCTGCCCCAGCTAACGTGTCTCTTTTGGCCTTAGGAAAATCACATCATCAAGAGGTGACAGAAGTGGTCTGGTGTTCTGAGTTTCTCCATTTCTGAATGCCTGTCACATTTTTAAAAAGCTGGCCCCGTAACTGGAGATACAGAAACCTCCCCGGCTCACAAGAGGGAGTTAATATTTGTTCAGTGCTTTCAAAATGTTAAGTGCAACATAAGAGCTGAGCCTTATTACCAGGAATAATGTATGTTTGCAACTCGAGCTTGTGCTCTTCTGGGTAATCATTATTTGGCTTCTAATAAGTAATACAATCCCAGAAAACATCTCTCTACTCTCCTTGGAAAATTTTTGCTGTGAGGCTCGAACATGTGTCAAATTTAAAATCACAGGTCTGTTAGAGCTGATATGGTTAAACTTTATCAACTTTCTGGGAATGATTCATCCCTGCCTTGTTGCATCCAGCTTTTTGCTTTGCCAGTTATATTTGAATTTGTCACAGAGCTTGTAAATTGAGTTCGTAATCTTATTTGGAGTATAGTTACCAAAATACATGAAAACTGTACCAGTAAACACCAAAAACCACAACCACACAAACCCTTATACTGTTGGTTATTTACAGGTATTGCAAAGAGAAACAGGTTGCCACTAATCAACAGCTAATTTGTATTTTAGATTAATTTGTACTACCTGCTTTGGGCCTGACTGTAAAATTTGCAAAGATATTCCCGAGTCCTTACTCAGAGATGTGAATCCGTCGCTATTAATTAGGGTTAAAGCCCAGTTTGTGCAGGGAACTGATGAAAAATTACCTTTTCGTGCTCTGGAATTTACAACGTAACACTCACATGAGCGAGTGTATCTTCCTCCTGGCGGTAAGTATTTCAGCTGGGAATAAAGAAGTGTATTTAGACCGGGTGAAATCTCGGGCTGCAGTGGGTGGGAGAAGCCTGCGACTGCCTCAGCCCTGCAGGAATGGAGATCCTGCAGGGAAGGGTGAGGGGTGAACACACTGAACATCCTCCTGGGAAGGGTGAGGGGTGAATAAAACCCTGCAGGGAAAGCCCTCGTGAGCCGGGCAACCTCTCTGAGCCCACTAACTCACCATGTGCCGACGTCCAACACACCCACACCGTCCCCCAAGTAAAATGCTTTGAGGAGCTGCCTGTGATGGTTTCGACGGGAGATTGGCTCCTTATGTAAACGGTGTTTGTGCAGAGCACACAGAGACAGCCCTGGCCCACCGTAAACTCTCACTGCACTTTCTCCCTGAAGGAGGTAAAACCTGACACTCTGGCACCACCAGAAAACAGATTTTCCCCTTTTGTAGAAATGAAGCTGCTTGCATTTATTGCAGCATTGTAAACCACTTTTTATTATGGTGCACAAGATGAAATACCAGGGTATAAACTAAGCTGTATCTATAATAATCACATCCTTCCAAAAACACATCACTTTGGAAACCCTGGTGTATTTGCAAAGAGTACCTGGGAGATGTTCACACATTTGCATTTAAACATCCAATCCACTGAAGAATTCTTGCTCATTATATCACTTTTAGCATAGCACAGTCTGAAGCAAACAATCCCTTTCATTTTGTACAGCCAAGACCCATTTTTTTGGCTAAAACATAAGCAGTTTAATAAGAAAATTACTTAATAAAATAGTATATTTAGCTCCTTTCTGAACGATCTGTCTTCTCTCTTCAGGAACAATTAATCACCCTTTAAATTCTAATAGCCCCATAATATCGGAATATAAAACTTCAAATGCAAGAGGGAAGGGACTGCTGATGGAGTCAGCAGAATGGAAGGAGAGACGCTCCCTTTCTCCCTTCTGAAGGACCCTAAACCAGTGCAATGAAGGCAATGAATGTCACAGCAGCTCAATAAATTCAAATGTTGCCTTTGAACACTCCTGCTGGCAGATGGAGCCCTGCATGCAGCACGTTGGCCATCACAAATGTCACCCTGCTACGGGAAAAGCTGGTGACGCAGCCACAGATCATCAAAGTGCTTCCATAAAAGTGAAAGGAAGAGTAAAGATTAGGGAGCATCCTTCCAGAACACGCGGGCAGAGCCTGGAAGAGCACACAACTTCCCTCTGGCTATTGTCAAACTTTGTCCAGGTTTATAAGCGCCACACCTTGGCTGACTGAAGCCAACAGGAATGTCACAGGAAATGCAGTTTTGGCTTCTTAATTCTCCCTGAAAGTGGTCCACTTTTCTCTGCCAGACTTCCCCAAGTCACCCAGACATAGCAGGGATATGCCAACCCAAGCCTGAAATCATTTTTGTGACACAAACTCATAAACTTCATTTTATTTCCATTCTGATCCAGAGCAATACATTGTAAAACAGAGCAGTTATTAAAAGTGTCCTTGCACCAGGTATAAAAATCTCTGACTCTGTGTAGACCCAAGCATGGGACATGCAGCCAGTGATGATCTAGAGCAGGGAGGCCATTCACCCCTAATGGAAATTACAGCAAGAAGGGATGGTGAGCAGCTGGAGTGGGAGCAATGACATTTCCAACAGAATATCTTCAATGGAAAGAGAAAAGCCAAACATGTATTATATATTTTTTTAAAAAGCCGTCCCATCTCCTCCTGGGAGGAATGTTTCCAAATGGAATTTGCATTGTGGGTGTACAAGAACTATTGATATGTTTTGTTTGAAAATGTTGAGTTTACCTACAAGGCCTGACGATGAATAAAACTTATCGCAAAACGTTGTGATATTTAACTGAGATGGAACAAACATTCCCCCTGTGTAGTCGTATGCAATAACTATGAAACAAATCCTGATCATATCGGTACATTTACAGAGTGTCTCTTATTTATTGCAAACCTGTCTCAAGCAGGGCAGCAGCTCTGTTTCCATTCATCCTTTTGAAAAGATTCTGTGACAAGAATTTCAAATATCATTCATGGCCAAACACTGCAGTCAGATTGCTTGGAACTGATGTTGTGAAAAGGAATGTTTCTTTGCTCCAAGAGACGTGCCTCCAATTCAGTGTGATGCATTAAAAAAAAATTAGATGAGGATCCAAAGAGTTGACATAAGGATGTGATAAAACTTTCAGGTTTTATGGAAAGAAGCATTTTTCAGTTTCCTCTTAATAAATGCAAAACATACAAGCACAGTGTGAAGAAACATATCGTGCCTAAGCATGTAAAATGTGTCAGCTTGGACATTTTACAGTTTAATGAAAAATGTTTTTCAGGAGGATAGCTTACATTATGTTTGCTGGAGAAAAATAAAAATCTTTAATTTTCTCCATATTACAGTCCTACCCCAATGCCATTTTTTCCTAGCTGTAAAAACCCAGCATTGGGATATTTATGCTTTATGAATTAGAAATATTTTTTACTGGCTATCAAAATTTTAAAGGCACTAGCTCTATTTGTAGCACATTTTCATTGGAAATAAAATAAATATAGACCCTCATCAGTAGCACTGAGGCTTTATGGTGGTCATGGGATCAGCTGTGTTTTATTTCTTACAGATCATGACCAGACAACTGGACAATCCTCTTTTTTTTTCACTGACATCAATATAAATATTGCTATTGTAGGGATTTAATACGTAGAAGTTGTAAGTAATTCTTTAACTTTCATTTTATTGGATCTGGTGCTTCCTGCCTTGGGCGTGTACTTAATCTCTGGTGGATATATAATTCCCATTTAGTGCAGTGGGAGTGCCAATCTACAGGAGAATTTAATTTAACTCTTCGTTAACACCTGAAGAAAGGTTGGCAGCAGCACATTTCTCACGAAGGAAACACAAGTGCTTCCTTATCCTCCCTCAAAATAGAAACAAATACCACAGTCTGGCTCTCAGATGTGAACCTTGAGGCCCAGAAAGGACAGAACCCAGCAATAGCTCATTTATTAACTAATTGCAGCCATCTGCAGGTTTAAATTAACATCAGTGTCCTGCTTAGTGTCCCCTGCTCACAGCCAGGGCCTGCAAAGCCGCCACGGTTCCACGGAAGTGATTCCTGGTTATCAGTGAGATCACTGATAAGTCAATCAGCTTCCCTGATTTACAGATTGTTGCAGGAATAGTCTTAAAAATCCCTAAACCACCTGATGCCTGAGCTGCTCTGGCAGTTTTGCTGCATATCCTTAGAAGCACCACAAAAATTATGCAATAGCTGCACAAAACCACGAAACATTCATAGCTGGAAATAAATATTATCACTTTCCACTTTCCCTGGTGAGGAAAACCAAAGGGGACTCCAGGCACAGAGCAAGCGCATCCATTACTTCAGGCAATTCACTTTGATTCACCTCACAGAAATAACGGTGTGATATCGAAGAGCTCACTTGTAAGTTGTCTTTGGGAAGGCTCTAACCATTGATCCATTAGTGCAGGATAAAGGTGACGAACCAGGACTTGGGAAACCTTTTGATGGCCTCACTCCCAGGCAGAATGCACAAAGGTGCAGGAGCTGGCTCCATCACAATGGCCTTGGGATTCTGCAGGACACGGGCAACAAAACTTGGATTGGTTTGGACGTGTAGGTAATGGCCTGGGAAATGAATCCCAAGGATAGAAGGGAAGGTACATGGAAAGAGGAGCAGACTCCTTAAGGTGTCTGAGTAATTGATCTCAAAACCTGACAGTAAAAATGCTGTTGCAGAAACTGCTCCTTTGCCATTCACATGACACAGGAAAACAGGAGAGAAAAGAGATTCAACGCCGGACATATTTTAATCCTTAAATTTGTAGTACAGGGTTTTCCCTTTGGCAGAGGACTGATCCTACCAAATGGCAGCCCATCAGATGTTTCACCTCTTTATTTCTCTAAAGTATTATCCCTCTGCTTTCTGTTGACTTTTACACAGTTTGTTTCCTAAAGGCTTTTTATAAATTTTTGGTTTTAAATCACGGTCCTGGATATTTCCAAGATTTTGGGGATTGGGAACAGGAAGTTCATTTCTCTTGCTCATTCTTTTGCAAAGTCCCTCTCCAGCTCTCCTGGAGCCCCTTTAGGCACTGGAAGGAGCTCTGAGGTATCCCTGGAGCCTTCTCTTCTCCAGGTGAGCACTCCCAGCTCTCCCAGCCTGGCTCCAGAGCAGAGGGGCTCCAGCCCTGGGAGCATCTCCGTGGCCTCGCTCTAGCACATCCACATCCTTCGCTGTTGGCCCCCAGGGCTGGAAGCATCTCTGCAGGTGGGCTCTCACCTGAGCGGGGCTGAGGGGCAGAACCTCCCCCGCTCCCTTGTTGGTCACACTGCTGGGGATGAGCCCAGGACTGGAGGGTTCTGGACTGGGGCATGTCCAGCACTCCCAAGTCCTTCTCCCGAGGGCTGCTCTCCATCAATTCATCCCCAGGCTGGATCGATACCGGGGGTTTGCCCGATCCGGGTGCAGCGCCCGGCCTTGTTACAGGGTGAACATATAGACCCTATAGACCCACTTCTCGTGCCCGTCCAGGTTCCGCACGGCAACATCCAAACGCAGAGCCTGCTACAACTATTAACCATTAGCAGAAACTTTGCTTTAGAGCCGCATCTCGGGGAAGGAACGAGCCGGCAGCGCCGGCTTTGCGCAGGCAGAAACTTTTCGGCAGAGCTCAGCCAGGTGCGCCTGGAACACAACCGGGGGGACGGCGGGGAGGCACCTGGAATAGAAGCGGGGAGACGGCGGGGAGGCACCTCCCCGTCGCGGTCCCTTTGTGTGGGAGCCCTCGCCGTGCCGGGGGTAGCGGGGCCGGGCCGGGGCCGCGGCCGGGCGCGGGCGGGATGCGGAGGGCGGGCGGCCGGCGGCTCCGCCCGCACCACATGACTCCGCCGTCGGGAGAAACTTTTCCCGTCCCGCGGATGGAAAATGGCGGCGTAGGGAGCGGGGCTGTGGCATCCCAGCGCCGGCGGCTCCCGGCGCCATGACCCGCTGGGTGCCCACCAAAAGGGAGGAGAAGTACGGCGTAGGTGAGGACGCGCCCGCCCCGCTCCCGCCTGTTGCGCCGCGGGGGGACCCCCCGGCCGCGGCCTCCCCGTCCCGGCCCCGCTCCCCGCGCCGGGGCCGGGATGGAGCGCGGTGCCCCCGGTGCCCCCCGGTCGCCCCGTGCCCCCGCCGGGCTCGCCCCGCCCGGCTCGTGTTCCCCGCTCCCCTCCCCGCCCGGCTCCCTCCTCGCTCCCGGGAACTTTCGGAGTTGTCCGGGAGCGCCGGGCGAGCCGCGCTCCGGCCGTGCCCCGCTGGGAAAAGTTGCCTTTGCCTTTGCTGCGCTGTGTTTCTGTCGCTCCCCGAGCGCTGCGCGGACAGAAGCAGCTTTGGGGGGTTTTCACGTGGGTTCCTTTCTCCCCCGCGCTCCATCCCGTGGAGCGGGATGCGCTTCCAGAGCTGCGTCCGTGGTGGGAGCTGCTGCGAGCCCGCCCCGTGTCCTGTGTCCTGTCCCTGCTTTGGAGGTTTTAAGGAGCGAGGCTCTCGGTTCTGCAGGGAGTGTGATGTTCATACAGATGAGGGGTTTCCCTGCGCGCTGGGATCCATTTCCTACTCCGCTTCTTCCGTCCCTGTCGAACAGAGGGGGATTGTTCCCAGCTGGTGCTTCAGACGTCTCCGCTGTAACTCAGCAGGACCAAAGCCCGGTGGGTTTGGGCAGGGTTGTGCCGAGACGGCCCATCTTGAGTTTAAAGATGTTTCTTTTTGAGCAAAACGTTTTATTTCGGGGTTGCGGAGAAGAAAATTTATTGGCATGAATGAGCGTTCGTCTTGGGGAAGGAAATAATAAATCTGACTGTTCAAATTGGAAATACGAAGTTCAGTGTCCACCACAATTCTTGGAGTAGATTGAGTGGGATGAACAACTTTTCATATAAACCCACAACCAAACCTCATACAAACAAAGCAAATAGGAAGAAGGGAACTTCTTGGTCTAAGTAGAGCCCGAGCGAATTTTAGGAATTAATTTTAAATTCTTTGTGTGTGTCCCTAGAAAACACAGCGTGACTTTTAAATTCTGAGCAAATCCCACTGGTCCCACACAGTGTAACTGGGTAATTTCAGTGCCGAGGATGCAGGATGACCACAGGGAAGCAGGAGTGCCACTGATGGCAGTGGCTCGTTAAGTTTCCAAATTATCTCCCTCGTGGTGTGGGATGAGTATTTTGGAATGACTGGATTGTCACGTAGCATAAGCTGATGTTGCAGACTGGTGACACTCGAAAGCAAGTTCCTCTTTTGCAGAAACTCCATGTCTGCTGCTCTGGGGGAGGCGGCTGCCCTGGCCTGGCTTTCCAGGAATGTCTTGGGATTGATTTTGAACGGGTGAGGTAGAAGTGTGGAATAAACTGACAATTTTCAAATATGCTTTAGGTACACCTGGATCTCGAGTGTAGGGGATTGCATGTGCAGTAAGAGAACTGCACTTAAATGTAATTTAAGAGTAAAAAATCCCTATCTCCCAGTTTGAAAAAGCACCAGATGATGCTCTCAGGTGGTGCTTAGTTGGTATTTTTTGTTTGTGTCCACTGCTCTGCAGAGAAGTTGGTCATGGTTTTGTAATAGGTTTGTTTTCCTCTGATAGTTTGTTTTCTTTTTCCTGCAAGTAAACCGAGAGGGACAATCCTCACCATACCTTTCTCTGCTGAAGCACTGGGGTGTGAGAGTTGACAGTGGCTGTGTTGCTGCGAGGGGATAAAATCAGGTTTAGGACTAATTGAACGTTGGATTCACTGGCCAGTGCAATGCTCTTAGGTGCTGTTTTGGGAGGGATCTCCCCTTTTTGATGTCCTCCTGAGGAAAATGAATATTCAGTTTGGTTTACACGTGTTTTATGGGTCTTTATGCTGTTAAAAAAGCGCAGTGAGTCTTCTGATGTTTTATGTTTTGCCGCCTGTGGAAGTTGGAGATTGTGGAGAATTGATGCAACCGTTACATAGAGTAGTCCCAAACAGAATTGGAGAGGGCACTGTTGAACTGAAAATTTAAACTGAAAAATAAGAATATTTTTCTTCCTGTTTACTGTGGCCAGTCCTGGAGGCTGACGTTGGCTCAGTGTTGTCTGACAGAAAATCCCAGACAGGGTTGTTAGTGGGACTGTGTTAGTGACACAGAATGCCACAGACGTTGTGTGTATCTCACCGAGCCACACAAACATCTCCAAGGGGCGCCAGGAGGATGATCCCAGGCTCTGCTCGGTGGTGCGCAGTGACGGGATGAGGAGCAATGGCCATAAATGAAACCACAAGAAGTTCCACCTCAACATGAAGAAGAACTTCCCCTGGAGGGTGGCAGAGCCCTGGAATAGCTGCTCAGGCAGGGCGTGGAGTCTCCCTCTCTGAAGACGTTCCAAACCCACCTGGATGAGTTCCTGTGTCACCTTCTCCAGGTGACAGGGGCTTTGAACTGGATGATGCCAAGAGGTCCTTTCCAACCATAACTATTCTGGGATCCTGTGTGCGGGCTTCCCTAAAGTGGGAATAACAGGGAGGTGTGTGGTGGTGTGGTTGTGTTACTTCTGTCACTGCCAGAAGTGTACGTATATGTCTGTAGAGATGTACATATATAAAATGTGCACGTGCCTGTGCAATACATATATCTCCCTTTCCCCCCTCCCCTAGTAAATTCCTGTGCACAGCAGAGTTTTCTTAACATCTCAAGACCTGAAGATGTGCTGGCTGTGATGCAGCTGGACTCAGTGAAGCCACCAAAGCTGTAGTGAAAGCGTGGTAGGGCACAGGTGTGTTAGGGAGCACCCCCCTCCCACGGCACAGTGGGATTTGCGGATGCTGCTGGATGCCCTGCACTCGGGCGAGGTGAATTCGCTGCCCCAAACCCTCTGTGCAGAGGCATTATCTCCGCAGGCAGTCGAGAGCGTGACTCAGCTCCGCTTCCTGAGACGGGCTGCAGGAGGAGTGGGTGTGGATATAATGGGATAATATGGTTCTTAGATTAACATATGGGGAGCCGTGCGAAGCCGGGACGTGATCAGCTTAATTGAAGAGGCTTTTCCCTGCTCCTGATGCTGGGGATCCTTCTCCTTCACCCCAATCCTGCCGTTCATCCCTCGCCCCGAGCCGGTGGGCAGGAGTGCGGTTGTGTTGGGGGGACCACGTGGGTGTGTGGCTTCCCCCACGGGGGCATCAGAGGATTCCAGAGAGTCCCGGGAGCTGCTCGTGCCTGCCCTGTCCCCTCGGTGTCACAAAGTGGCCGTGGAGTGTGGCTGCTCAGTTGCACATTTCCTGCTTGCAGTGGGATGTGACAATTGTAATTTTGGTGTTCTTCCTTGTGCCGGCGGAGAGGGGATGTCAGGAGCTGCTTTGGAAAGTCTGTGAGCCTGAACAGCACCTCTGAGATAGCATAAAGTGGCTGTAGTAGCTTCCAAATCCTCCTGACTTCTGCTGTTCTCTGACCCTTTTCCTCTGGGCTGAGAACTGCAGTGAGAGGTAGAGCTGGTGCTGTTGTGGTTACTACAGATAATTGCATTTCAAATGCCTTTGTGCCCAAAGGTTTGTGTCCATATGGAGTAATTAGACCACTGCTGTGGTAGTTAAGTTGCTTTTATTTTAATAAATGTCCAGTCATTCCTTGGACACCTCCAGGGGTAGGTTCTCCACCACTCTGCACTGAGTAGGGTGTGTGCATTAGTTTAAAAAAGCGAGAACTAAACAAAAAAACCCAACCCCCATACAAAACCACTTTTTTCTCTGAGCTGCATCAGTTGGGGGTTCTGCTATTTTTGTTTGTTACTGGTGAGTTTTTGTTGTGTGCCATGACAAAATGAGCCTGATTTTAGGTAGGGACACTGGCCACGCTTCAAGGTTAGGGTGTTTCAGTGCCTCTCTGAGGCTGGGATAGCTTTTCCAAAGGTGTTTATGGAAGCATCTTCAAGCCAGGTACATAGAAATATGTATATTTTATTATTAGGGGGGCTTTAAGGAGTTGGTGGGCTAAGTGATGATGCAGTGATCATGATATATAAGTTTTGCAGCTGAGTTCTCCTCCTGTAGTGGCTCTTTGAATGGGGAAATAGGAATTTGGGAAGAGGAATGCTGGTGAAAGCACAGGAAATCCTACAACCAAGCACTGCTGCTTCACTTCTGCTGCCCCAGGGAGGGCTGGGATGCTTTAGGACAGATGTGAGGCTTTTGTGGACCCCTGGAGTTACAGGGCATGGCTGTGGTGAGGTGTGGGGACACGTGGAGGCTCCTGTTTGTTAAGTGGATCATCCTGTGCGTATTCCTGCCTTAAAGTAGGGAAGGAAACGTTTGAAGGAAATTGAGAAAGATGCATCTTAGGAATGCGTCTTAGGGATCTTAGTGCTGCTGCGTTGTGAGGTTTGGAGCTGCCTGGCAGCACAGGACGGGTGGCAGTGCCACATCCCAAAGCCAGGGAGCAAAGGCGGAAATGGCCCTGCAGGGTTTGCTGCTGGATTGATCAGTGATTCAGAGACAACATATCCCATGGACACCCAGATTAAGGTTTTATTTGTTATTGCCCTCTGCCATGAGGAAAGGCTGAGAAAATTGGGGTTGTTCAGCCTGGAGAAGAGAGGCTTTGGGGGGACCTAATTGCCCCTTCCAGTACCTGAAGGGAGCTACCAGAAAGATGGAGAGAGACTGTTTACAGGGGTCTGGAGTGGCAGGACAAGGGGAGATGGCTTTAAAATGACAGAGAGTATGTTTAGATGGGATATTGGGAAGGACTTCCTGGCTGTGAGGGTGGGGAGGCCCTGGCACAGGGTGCCCAGAGGAGCTGTGGCTGCCCCTGGATCCCTGGAAGTGTCCAAGGCCAGGCTGGATGGGGCTTGGAGCACCCTGGGACAGTGGGAGGTGTCCCTGCCCGTGGCAGGGGTGGCACTGGATCATCTTTATGATCCCTTTCAAACCAATCTTGGAATTCCCTGCTTGCTGAGGGGATGCATTTCCGTGCTGCCCCATCCCGGGCACCCCATGAAGCAGAGTGGGGGGCTGGAAGATGTAGCACACTCCTTCCTGCAGGAACGGCCTTCATTTCCCTGCAGACATGTGCTCCACTGCTCCCAGTTTACTCAGCAGCCACTTACTGTTCTCTATCAATAAACACTTGTTGCAAACAACAGATTGGAGAGGGATAAAGATACTGGATGAGGGGAGGCAAGTGTGTACTCCTGTTTGGTTTTGTCCAGGTCAGCGACAACATTGCAACCTGGGATTGTTCTGAGAAATGATTCCTATAGGGATTTACCAGGAATTACTGGGTTTTTTTCCTCATGGAGCACATAGTGACTTTCAGTAGGCAGCTGGCTGCCTATGGCCATAATACAGAGTGTTTATTTAACTCTGCGAAGTAAATTTTCAGTCAGTTTAGGGAGTTTTCATCTGTTGATTTTATTCTTGTTCCTAGAAAATAACAGAGGAGGTAGAAAAAACAAGGTGAGGTTTTACACTTTTCGTGGTACACAAGTCTGTCCGTGACAGTAGTCAAGGGGCTGATTTTAGGTTTTTGGTTTGGTGTTTCCATCCCTGGGAGTGTCCAAGGTGACGTTGGATGGGGCTTCGAGCAGCCTGGGATAGTGGGAGCTGTCCCTGCCCGTGGCAGGGGTGGGACTGGATGGGCTTTAAGGTCCCTTCCCACCCAAACCATTCCATGGTTCTGTGATTTCAAGCAGCACCTTGGTGGTTTTTGCAGTTATCCCCTTTATCCCTTGTATTGTAAACGCTTGACTCAGGTGCACTGAAACAATGCTGATTTCGGGCTGTTTGCCATACTGGGCACAGGTTTCTGTGCGCTATAAATGCATTTTCCTTTCTGCAAAGGCAAAGCTTGCAGGGAAGGGGAAAATAAACTGGAGGCAACTTGAAGTTCAACTGATATCTCCAGGAAGCCCCTGTGTCAGCTTGCAGCTACAGGCAGAAGGGTTGGGATAATTTTTCCCTTAAATATTGTTGTTTCTGGAGCTTGTCCAGTGTTGGCTGTGGAGCACGTGGAGGATGCATTTCTTTGTCCAATCCCTCAGCGTGGTCCTGCAGGACTGAAATCCAACACCTCTTGTTAAACACCTGTGGATGTGTGCAGCTGGAGATAAATAGCTGGGGCTGCCTTCTGGTCAGGAATGGAAGCTCCAGCAAGGAACGGCTGCTGATCCAGTTTTAAAGTGTTTACTCTGTCAAAGACTACAGTCTGGCCTCTCCCCTTCGGGTGCAGGTCCAAAACTTCCTCAGAATATTCAGTGGTGGCTGCTCCTCTTCATGGGTTTTCTTTGACAGGGAGGCGGATCCCTGACAAGTTAGGGTTTTTTTATTTCATTAAACTTAACAGTATTTTCAATTCTGCTTTCTAGCCTTTGGTATCCCCCAAGGCTGTTCAGACAACAGTCATTTTCTGAGTAAGGCTTTAATGAATTCCTTAATGAGATATTGGAATACTTTTCTCCTCTAGCTTGGGGAGGGGGATTGAAATTATGCTCCATCTAAACCAAAAAAAATGTCCAATAAGAGATAATTCTTGTAATTCTGAAACTTCATCTCCCTTTTCAGGCTGTAGTTGTGAGAACATTTATATATTTATGGTATTATCTGCCTGTGTTTATGTAATTTGTGCATTAAATCTGATTTCTGATGTAAAGATTTGTAACACACGAGAAGCAGCAGTTGCTGAATTTCAGTTTCATCAGCAAAAATATGAAATATCTCTGGAAATACTTTTCTGCTCCATATAGCTTTGTAACTAAACTGAAATAATTGCATTGAGAACTATTATGTGCAATCATGGACCATATATGTAACAAAACAAACAGATGGATGCAGAACTGAAGCAACTATTGGCTGCCATACATGAATTTTGGTGTTTTGGTATAATATTTCTTCGCACTGCTGCTTTATTTCAAGTACTGCTTCTATTATTTCAGCAAAAACCTTTTTATAGCGTGTTTTTAGAGGGTTTTGGTGGCTGATTTTGCCTAAGGGTGTTGGAGTAGCAAAACGTCTTTCTGTTCCCCAGTAGAAAACACCAACAAGTGAGAGGTACAGGATTTGCTGTGTAATTTCTGAACGTGAATGGCAGCAAAATGGTAGATAATCAATGTGTGTGCTGTAGGCACTGGCTTTTTTTAAGGCACTCTGTTTGTACATCCTTACTCTTGTAGTTTTTGTGCATTTTTATGTGTGTGCTGCACAAATTATTCAATATTGAGGTTGCAAACCTGCTGGGGCAGCTCCCGGGCTGAGCCAGGTGTGGGGATTTGGGGAGCATCCTGAGTTATCCCTGAGGAGTCCCACGTGTGGAGGGCCTTGGTGGTGGTGGCACCGTGAATTGTCTCCCTTAGGGAAGAACCTCGGGGCTTCACCTGGGGAGTTCCTGGCTGATGCTGGCAGAGCTTCCTGGAGCATTTGGAAAACGCGCCTTTGGCAGTGCAGGTGGGAAACCTGGGAGTGGGGAGAGCACAGGGACTCTGAGGTGCCTGAGAGCCTCTTCGAGCACCCAGATACCTCTGCAAGTCCAGCCTTAGGTGTTTGTGTTTGCTCTGCCTTCCTTCTGCTGCTTATCCAAACAAAGCACGGAAGCGCTGGCGTCACTCGGTTTGAAGTTGGATGTAGTAAAATAACATCTGTGTAGGGAGTGGGGCCCGGGTGTCCCGGGAGGAGGGAACCCTCAGGGGGTGGATGAGGCCACTTATCCAAAACTAACTCTCAAACACCTTCAACTGTGCTGTCTTAGGAGGGCTTTCCCAATTTCCGTACATGGAATTAAAATAATGAAGAGAGAATCCCCCGGGTGCTGGTGGTGCCTGTGGCTCCGAACCAGGGAAGGGGCAGAGATACAGGATCATGGAAAGCTCCACTCTTACCTGTGTCCCCAGCAGCTTGCCTGCCTCCCAGCTGGTGCTTTAGCCTTCAGCATCCTCCTAATCATGCCAGCTGGTCTGCAGGATAAAATGCCGGCAGTAGGGAATGGTTCAGGGGGTGGAGTTGGGTTTAATTGAGGAGTTGCTTCGGTGCAGTGTGTGTTGTGCGTGCGTGCATCAGAAATGAGGTGAAAGCCACTGGTAAAGTCAAAAGTGTTCCTGTAGTAGACCCTGAAACAGGAAGTCTCTCAGTGCTGAGCCAGATGGAAGTTGCTGCTGATAATTTGGGTTTCTGAGTCTTGAGGCAGATGGTGAACGATTTAAAAGGGCGCTTGCTTTCACAAAAATCTGCTGTGCATATGACTCCAGTGAACAGATCCTGACCCCGACGTGGCCGGGGATTATCGAGGCAGTGGCTTGGAATGTCCTGTAAATGCTGTCCTCTGAAGGAGGGCGTGCACTGCGCTGTAATGACCGTGCAGCGATAAACTTGGGCCAGCAGAGTTACAGATAAGGCTCTGTGGGAACTTTTCTGCTGAATAAATGTGAAGTTAATCTCTCCAAATAGGAGCATATGAGTGAAAACCAACATGAAAATGGCAAGAAGTGGATCTTTAATTATTGCTTTTGTAAGTAATGGAAGGAACTAAAAGACAATGTGTTCATCAGCTCTTTGACCTGACTTTGACTTGACTTTGACTTCTTCCTCTTGCTTTGGGATGATGTAGGAGCATTTTTGTTGTTTTGCATCAGACAATTTATGGCTCATTTGTAGCTCTGCTATAGAAAGTAATGTTTGCAGTGAAGCCTTCATTATATTGTGTCTAACCTGAGGTTACCTGGTGATGTTACCTGGTGTCCAGCCTCTTTTTTTTCCTTTCTGTCTCTTATTTTGTCCTTGCACACAAACGCCCACCAGTTTTCTGCAGGCATCACCTGCTGTCTTGTCATCCCTGCTGGAGTTCCTTGCTTCCAGCTCACCTGGCTATCCCTGTTTCCCATTGTTGTGCTGACTCAGTCTTGCCTGTTATTTTTTCTTGCCATGACTGGTAGGGGTCGGTGTCTCCATCAATCCCTCATCTTCCTGATGCTTCTTTGACCAGGAGTCTTATATGGAGTAGGTTTGAGACTATTTTATTTGCTCCTGTCTGGGGCTGGCGTGCCTGGTGCTGTGGGCTTGGTTTTGGTTTGTTGTTTTGTTTTTTCTCCTGTGGATTGTTCTCTGAAGTTTCCAGTGCAAAGGGTAAATGGTGTAACTAAAACAGCGGTTTTAAAAAAAGTGGTTTGTGGCTTTAATTTTAATTTTTTTTTAATAATTTTGGAGGTATTTTGGCTTCTTTTTCAAACCTGAGTTAGTCTGTAGAAGGTGTGTGTTTGGTATGGCAGTATCTAACTCTGTCCTTCCTTGACAGCCTCTCAGCAACGCCTCTGTGGCTGCTGACAGTCTGTGTTCCACCTCTGTGTGACCTCCACTGGGCTGTTCTGCACTTTTTTGGTGCTGCTCACTGACAGTTGGGCACAAAGAATCCAAACTTTTTGTCCTGGACTTCCCAGACAATGGGCAGCAGTCTGCACAGGAGCAGCTCAGAATTCCCGTGGTGCTGGGACCGCCTCACAAACCCTGGCATTGACTCCTTTTAAAAATTAATTTAGTGGCATATGACAAAGCACTGGAGGGGTGGAAGCAATGGATAAAGACCCCTTTCCCAGAGATCTCAGTTATTGAGCCTTTCTGGTGAGAAAACTGTTGTTCTTGCTCCCAAGTTAAGTGGCTGGAGATGAGAACTGATGTTTTTTGTGGTGCAGAGGCGTTTCTTAGACGGCAGTTTCCATAGTGTGTGAGTCAAACAGGACAAAACACCAACCCCAAACTTGTGATGCAGAGCCAAGTATTCCTTTGGTGTTTATGACACTGCACTTTGTTTGTATTTGTTGGTTTTATGCTTGAGTGTTTGGCTGTAGCTAAGACTCCGAAAGGATTAGAAAAGCGCATTAGATGTTTGTCTGGATAATGGGGACATCTGCAGTTAGGTTGGATGGGATTGCTTTAATGCTGAACACTGCAGCCCTGAAGAGCTCCAGAAGGTGCTCCTGGGTGAGGGAGTTTTTTTCATGAGGTCTTGTTCTTTCTCTAAGGTGCTGATTATGGGAATTGGACTTTGGATTCTGTCCAGTCTGGTCTCTCTCCTGCTGAATCCCACTGTTCCCATACTGGGAGTAGTGGCCCATCAGGTGGTGCAGTCCCCATTCCTGGAAGTGTCCAAAGCATGTGTGGATGTGGCACCTGGGGACACAGTGGTGACCTTGGTGCTGGTGCGGGGTTGATGGTTGGACTTGGTGATCTTGGAGTCATTAAGGGTGGAAAAGAACTTTCAGATTAGCAAAATGTTTTTGGGACAAATACCCCAAACCTTCTTTGAGAATCATTTGAGTCTTCAGGGAGTCCCTAAAGTGTCCCTCTCTGAGCTCTGTGGGGTGGGAATTCTTATTCCTGAAAAATGAAACAGTGGACTGGATATGGCCAGATAAGCACATTTTACTAAAGACTTGAGGGAATTACTCGGTTATAGTGCTGCTTACGTTGTTGGGAGTTCTGTGTGGGTTCAGCTCTGGTTTGATTTTCTAGTTGAATTGACAGATTTTTATCAATCACTTGTGCTGCAGAAGAGGCCTCATTTTATTTACTGGGCTGTGATGAGTGATTTAACAGGTTCAGATTTTTGCCTTAAACACAGAAAGTACAGTTTGAGCTTCCTGCAACAGTTGCAGTTTTCCACAGTTAGGGTGTATAAAGATGAAGATGTTCTTTGCTGCAAGCCCGTGGTTTTAGGGCTTGAATATTAAAAATATTGGGATAACGGTGTAAGCTTTTACAGCCCGGGTGTGATACCATCTATAACACAACGCCCTGGTCTGGGAGCTGTTCTTAAATCAAGATACAAACTTTTAAGACCAGGAGTTCATGTATTATATTTATAAAATACTGTCTCAGTGCTTCCATAACATTTACATAAGGAGTGTGGAAAACATAAAATAATTTTGTGGAGGGGAAATAAATAATTGCGTTGCAGCTCAGGTGTGGAGGAGATGGATGGTGAGAAATGCATGGGTAAACTTCATGAAAAATAAAATTTGGTGATCATTACTGAAGCCTTGGGCTCTACTATCATGTTTCCCTTCTTGCTGCATCTGCACATCCCAGGGTTTGTGTTGTTACCTTTGCGTGCAGCAACTCCTGCTCTTGGGACATTCATGGAGCAAGAAACATTTTGAAAGTTTCAGCTGCTTTTTCTCCAGAACACCGAAGGCTGATTAGCAAGAGGAATAAGTTATAATCCTCCAGGAAAATGGCACAGATGCTCTCCCCACCTTGTCCAGCACTCCTCTGTGGACACAGATCTTGGTGTCTCGTAGGATGCTTTCACCAAACGTCCCCAAGGCAAATGGGTGTGGATTTATACAGCAAAAACGAGCTGGTTTGCTGGACATGGCTTGTCTCAGGTGTGCAATGTGCTGGCTCTCATTAGTTTGGTTTTTTAACAGTTCTGTGTTGAGGTAGAGGTCCTGAAAAGTGGTGACGAGTCGAATAGTCGAGAAATAACCACTGGTTTTTAGACGGCTGCAGTATTTTTACAGTGAGGGGAGCACCTGTCTGAAGGTGACAGTGGTTGTGGAGCACAGACACCCTGCCCACTCCAGCACAGACTTGTGCTGCCTGCTGGACTTGCCAAACACAAACATTTGAGCAGAGTTCGGGAATCACGGCAGGGAAAGAGGTCCCCTTAAGCCGTTCTTTCCAATGGAGCGGTGCTAGAAACAGCAGGGATCAGCTCCTGAGCCAGGAGCTGGCTCTGGCCTCCTGCTCTGCCCTGGCTGCCAGCGGGCGTGGGCTGGGTGCTAATGCCTCACCTCTTTTCAGGGAATGCTAGGGTGGATGCTGGGAAAATAACCTGGGAAAAAGGAAGAGAGAATAAGCAAAATACTCCCGTTCTTCTCACAGCAGAGGTTAGCAAGTTGCTGCTGGGTTAAGCGGCACCTTTCCCACCCTCCTGGTATCAATATATGTGACCGTCAGGGTGTGTTTAAAATACCTTTTCTTGGGATGATTTTGCTCAGGAAGAAAGGAGTTATGGCTTTGAACTATTCTGAGTTAACAGGGGTGATTTTGAGGCTCAGGGGAGTGAGGGAAGGGGTTATAAGGGTTACTTTTCATGTGTGTCAGTGGCTGAGGGGTGCCCTAGCAGTGGGGAACCAAGTTCTCACCTGGGAATTCTTGTATACCTTTGGGATTGATTCCTGGGCTACATCAACTTTAAAACATTAATTTATTATAATATATACCTTTAAAATTATTGATTAATTTAAATGATAATAAAAAAGTGTTGGACTTGATGTTCCTTGTGGGTCTCTTCCTCAGAATAATCTGTGATGAGACTAGAAAAGGCTTTACAATGTTTAAATTAATTCGTGATAAAGTGTTGTGACTAAACAGGTAGGTTCTTACTGTGCAAAAATTGTGGAGCTCAGTGTCTGGAAGCAGAGATTTAAGTTGTTCCTCTACTCTGGTTCTCCCCACTTCCCAAAAGTGTGTAAATTTATGGAGTAAAATGCAACGCTGGGTCTTTAAAGGACAGGGATCAGATTAGTTACTTTTCCTTCTCCTTATTTCTTCCAGAATGAACGCAAAAATTGTGTGTGGGTTCAAAGCATTCCCCTTGGGTGGGAAACACGGATTTGCAGGGACGTGAGCTCCCTCTGAGAGCTCCACCGGTGCTGGTGGAAGGGACTGGTGCTGAGGGGGAGCTGGAGCGAGCTGGACAGTGACCCTTTGTTAGGGCCAGTGGCCGAGCCAGCTCGGCTGGAAGGGGCCCAGAGCATGTGATTGCCACTGGTTTGCAGAAAAACAATTTTTCCCCTGTTTTTGCAAAATGCTGCTCTTATCTTCCATGCATTCAGTGCTGTTTGACTCGCTCCCATGGTTACGTTTTCCCCTTACAAAAGATACAAAATCAGGAAAAGTGTTGCTTATTTCTAATTTCTGCCCTTGCCTGGCTGTTTTGGGAGAGAGTGGGAAAGTACTGGTGGATCAGACTGGGGCTCTTAGCAGGTCATTCCTCTCTGTGAGTGCTCTTTTGGAGGAAGCAGAACGAGTTCCTCAGGGATTATTTGACTCGGGATCTGTGCTCCTGCTCTGTAGTTCTTGCTGTTGGAGGCAGCTTGAATGACTGTCAGACAAAGAAGGTGATGGCAAAAATAAATGCATAGATTAAGGTTTGATGTGTGAAGAGCCCCAAACTCCTTCATCTCTTTTCCCCCACTCCAGAAGCTTTCCTGAGAAAACAGCAGAGGAATTTTGATTTTTGTTTTCCCTTGTAGAAATACTGAGGAGGAGGAACAGTAGGAAATGAAAGCATCTTCCCATCACCTCATTTCCTCCTTGCTTCAGGCTTTTTGCTCTGCATCATCAGCAGTGAATAGTGTCATTTTTTTTCCTGTTTCAACAGCAGTGCAATAGGAGTTTTAATGTGTTGAACTTGATTTTTATAGTCATTGGAATGACTATTAAAATATGGCTGTGACATTAAGCTCACTGCTGTAGTAGTGCTTAGTAAAAGACACCCTCTTTGCAAAATTATGCTGCAATGGCAAGGGAGAGGCTTGAAGAAGCAGGGACTGATGCCTCAAGGATGTTCATAGGGAGCTCTGTGCCCTCCTGGAGCACCAAATTGTGCCTGCAGGGGCTCTGCCACCATTTGTGCTGGTTTAGCCTGGAGCACTGGAGTGGGAAGGACCTCAGGGTTTGTGCTGTGCTCAGGAGTAACACAGCCCCTGTCACAATTTGGATTAAAGAGTGAGCTTATGGCATTTGGGGCATTGCACCTGCATCTGTGTTGGCTGGACATAAACTAAACCACGAGAAGTTCCACTTCAACGTGAGGAATTCCTTTCCACGAGGGTGGCAGAGCACTGGAACGGCTGCCTAGGACAGTGGAGACATCCCAAACCCACCTGGATGCATTCCTGGATCGGCTGGGCTGGGGCAGGAATGGCCGTGGAGCTGAGCAGGGCCAGCTTTGGTCACTTGGCATCTCTTGGGGGGTCCGGCCTGCCTCAGCCCAGCGCCTGCACGTCTGGTCCTCTGCCAGCCCTGACCGTCAGCTGGACGAGCTCCTCCTCCCCTCCAGCCTTTAACTCTTCTCCCTCTCCTGCCCAGCAGATACCTGGGTGCATTTTCTACACAGCAGTAGTGAAGGTTTTGCAAAAACCACGGGTAGAGGCGGTTTTGAATTTTGCTTAATCACTTGCACTGAAATCCTTTCTTGAGACACACATGGGTAAGCACAGAAGCTCAAAAGCTGTCCTTGCCTTCTTAGAGGATGCTGCCTGTGGCCCCACCACAACAAGAGCCAAGTTACAGCTTCTTAGCGGCCCCCAGTGCAACGTAGGAAATCCAAGAGAACATCAAAACTCACTTACTTTGTGATTCTGAGTTGCCAGAAGACAGATGCCAAGACATCTGCCTCTGGATAATGTTTTCTGTTGGTCTAAATCAGCATCTTGCTGCTTCTGCAGGAGCCAGTGTTAAGAGCTTGGGGTGATGTGATTACTTCTTCCATACAGGGTGTTTCAGTTAATATTAAAAATCTTAATGTTAAAAATCAATTTGGATGTTCTTGATTGTGCTTCTTGTTAGCTGTGCATTATGGCACATTAATAATACTGTTAGAGTCAATAATGATATATATATATATATTTTTAGCACTAGTTTCAGCTTCAGACCCTCAGTACTTTGTGGTGAAGTACTCTGAATACAGATTAGCAGGAAGGAGGAGGGAGAAAGCTGTTAAAACAGTGAGTTAGCGTCTTACTTCATTAACTTCCTAAAAACAAAGTGTCTGGCTGAGAGTGGGGAGGAGGAAAAGCAAGACCCTCAACTTGTTTCTTGGAAGTCTTGGCTTGGTCCAGAACTTTTTCTTTCACAGGATCCCAGAATCATTTAGGGTGGAAAAGATCTCTGAGCCCACGGAGTCCAAGCTGTGCCTGATCCCCACCTTGTCCCAGCCCAGAGCACTGAGTGACACATCCTTGGACACCTCCAGGGATGGGGACTCCAACACCTCCCTGGGCAGCTCCTTCCAATGTTTTATCGCCCTTTCTTTGGAGAAATTCTCTCTGATGTCCAACCTGCCCCTCCCCTGGCCTAGCCTGAGGCCGTTCCCTCTCCTCCTGTCCCTGTTCCCTGGGAGCAGATCCCGACCCCCCCTGGCTGCCCCCTCCTGTCAGGGACTTGTGCAGAGCCAGAAGGGCCCCTGGAGCCTCCTTTGCTCCAGGCTTTATTTCTTTCTGTGTTTTTTAATTAGTACAGAAGGGACAAGTGACCATCTTGTTCTGTCCCCACTGAGCTCTGCCTGCAGGACTCAGGAACGGGGTGGTGACACTTCTGGAAGGCAGCAGGGCTCAGGTTTGGGAATTGTTCTGGATTGATGAAGTTTCCTCAGCTTTTTAATTGATGTTGGGTGGTGAGTGATAAGACACCAAATGTGATGCAAGACTACTGCTCCCCTGTTGCCATCTGTTGTGAGACCTGAGGTGTCTGCTTGTGTTTGGTGGCCCTTCACTCCTTTTGTGTCCTCACCTTGGAGGAGGGAAGGCAGGCTGTCATTGCAGGGATTTCAGTCTGAGGGGTTCCAGAGTCCACGCTCAACAGATTCCCTGCGTAGTCCATGGAGAAGAGGCACTTCCCAGATGAACCTGTGTGTGTTTCTGGAATTTGCTGCTCACTTAGAGGAGGAGGGAAAGTGAGAATACATCCTTTCCACCTACTTGAACTTGGTGGGTTTAGTCTGATCCTGCGATAAAAGTCACATCTATGGATTTAATCAGGAAGATGCAGAGCGTTGCTGGGCAGGAGAAACCACAAGCTGGATTTTCACCTTTTACCTTGGTGGTAAAACTGTTCAGGTCCACGAATTTCTTCAGGCCTGTCTTCTCTTCAGGAAATTCATTTTTGGGGGATGTTTGGATAACAGGATAACTAGAATTTTGAGAAAGAACTCTTGAGTCAAGCTTGCTGAGGAATGACAAAACACAAGGTGAAGGCAAGAAGTTCTACCCTTGGTTAATGCACACATGAAATAATTGTCTTTAACAGTTCTCAGGTGCAACTCCTGACTAAAACACTTCTTTTTTCAACTTGCTTCTGCGTTAGCCTCAGCTGTAGAAATGAGAAACTCCTCTGGGTAAGCAGCACAGGACTAAGAAGTCTCCTTAATACTGAAAGCAACCACTTCCGTTTTAGGGAAAACGGGAGGAAAACCTTCGGGTGTCTTTCAGTGCCAGAGAATTTACAAAAGACTTTGCTTTCACCTCTGCAGTCTGCTTTTTATTGAAAAAGCACAGTTATGACTTGGGGATTTTTGTAAAAGAGTGTAAAATAAGGCAGATAATGTGGTAAATGCAGTTTGGTTTCTTTTAGGAGTTCAGAAGGATTAATATGGCCTTTAAGGCAAAGTAATTCCAGGAAATATTACTCTGAAACATCTTTATGGTATCTTAAGATATCTTACTTTCCATACAGTCAGAGAAAAGCTTTTTAATATAAATTGATGTTACCTTTGTTTGACTCTTCCTTTCTTCCTCGTCACCTCTAATTTTTCTAGTGTTGCCCTCCTCATTTTTCCAGAGTGTGCAGATTAAGGAGTGCAGCTCACAGAGGTGTTTGTTTTGTGTTCTTTAACAGTGAATGGGGCTTTGGTGCAATTACTGTAATGCCCTGTTCATCGTTCCTTTCTTTATCAACTCGTGGAGTTGAAAAATTGCCTCTCTCTGTGCCCTCACTAATCCTTTGCCTCTGGCACTTCAGGGCTCTCCTGTGGATTCTGTGGTTGTGGAGGGAGGAGGAGAGCAGGGAGAGCCTTTAGCCAGAGAAACACTCGGCTGGGAGCAAAGCTGATGTGGAAAAACGTCTTTGGTGGCCCCAAACCTTCAGTGCTGTGGCTTGGGAATGAGAGGTGGCTCCAGGATGGTCTGTCACCGTGGCTTTGTTGTGTTTTCATAGGGGCACAGAGTGGTTTGGCTTGGAAGGGACCTTAAAACTCGTCCAGTGCCACCCCCCACACCTCCCACCATCCCAGGTTGCCCCAAGCGCCGTCCAGCCTGGCCTTGGACACTTCCAGGGTGGATATTCCTAAGGCTTCCTTTAGCTTAGAGGTCTCCCAGCTGAACGTCTGTCACGCTCAGAACTGGATTTTCCAAATTAAGCAAAACATACTTCAGTTAAAACAAAAAAACCCAAAAAACCAAAACAAAACAAAAGGGAAGTTATACCTCGCTTTTTAAATATTTTAAGTGGTGGCTCAGGGTACAACTGATGAGACAAAATGTAAGCGTACGAGTTTCATGCTTTACTCCTCCAAGTTTTGTCTTTTCCTTTAATTAAAGCCTTGTCATTTGCTCCAATCATTTTCTCTGTCATAACATCTTTTGATGTCACTGTACATGAAAAAAGTGCCTTGAAGAGGAGTTATCTGCTACCTTGCATAGGAGTTTGTGGTGTAGTTCAAGCCTTGCTTTGTAATCACAGGGGTGGAATGCACTTTATAGTTATTTTGGTTGTTTGCTTCATGATCTGTCAATGCTGTTGTAAGGCAGGAATGTGATTTATTTTTTCTTGCAGAGTTATTTTTCACACATCTGTGTTTTTAAAGATAAATCACTCCTCCATGGCTGTGGCTCCTCAGCCAGTTCAGGTCAGTGGGAGCAGTAATTACCACTGGCTGCCTGTTTGTCATCTTCTGGCAGAAGAATTGCTCCTTACTTTGAGGCTCCTGTTGCATGACCTTCCTTGTTACGACAGACACCAGTCAGCACTCTCGGGCATAAATTTTAGTGTTTTTTATTCACAGCTGCCTTTGATCCTTAGTGTTACTTGATTTCAGTGTTTGAGAAGTGCTTAGCCGAAGTGTGAATTGAGTACAGGACTGGTTTTTAATCTGTTATAATGTGAATTTTTCCTGACTGGCATGTCTGGTGTGAGCCAGTGAAGTTGCTTGTCCTGAAGGTGGGAGACTTGACTTGGATTCGTTTGTGGATGTGTGAGCATCCCCTGTCCTCTGGATTGAGCTGAAGGGATGTGAGCAGACACCCAAAGGATGGAGTTGGGTGTTGCCCTCCAGGCACACAGGTTGGGAGGAGTTAGGACTGTGTAGCTATGTGCAGTAGCTGAACTGAGAGTATTTCTGGGCTGTGTTACCAAGCAGAGTGTCCCACGTGCTGTGTGCTCACCATTGTTATCACCCCTCTGCTCAGAGCAGTTTAAAATGATCATTTTTGTTAATGTGTCTCAAGGAACCTCCTTCTCCTGCAGGGTGGCATTTATGGCTTTCAAATATCCTGTGCCACACACCTGGGAGGGAGGGTTCTTCTCTCTTTAATAATGACAAAATTAACAAAAACATTAAACCGGCAGTAGCTGGGCTTGTTTTGATGTCTGTAAAAATGCTGTTACTTTCTAAAACCTTCATTTAAATACTGGTGATATTGGTCTCTGCAGTGCACCTGACCTTTATTCTTTTTGCCCTGTAGTGTCCTTTTATTCCATTCATAATCCACCACCTTATGCTGTGTTTTCTCTTCCAAACCACTTTTCCATATTTTTTTTTCCACTTGTGCACTGGGATATATTTATTTACCTCTTAACTCTCAAGTCTGCTGGGCAAGAGGAGCTGTGCAGAGAAAAGGACTCAGTTAGGGATTTATTTGTTGGTGATGGTGCTGTAAGATGGAATTCCAGGAGTTCTGGGGAGAACAGTGAGTAACTCCTGGAGGTGAGAAGAGCAGTGGAGGCCAGGCTGGAGGCAGCACCGGGCACTGTGCCCCGTCCTCGTGGTGGGATTAGACCTTCCCACGTTCCCACTTGGATGTTCCCAGCCTGTGAGCTTGGGGATAAACTGATTATCAGATTTGAGGTCAAGGAAGGGTTTTTTTCCTCCAGTTACCAGTTCTCAGAGACGTAATTTGTGTTGCTGATGTGTGTAATACAGGCTCGTGGCTGCTTCTTGGGGTAGGAGAGAACTGGACAGGTAAGGGAAGGTGTTTCCTGGATCCCACCACATTGCTTCACTTATAACTCTGGCCGTAGGTTTCACGTTTGAGGGTTTTTTGGGAAGTGCTTTGTGCCCTGCAATGAGTATGGAGCATGTTGAGAATGTTCTGTGAACTCTTCTGGTCTGAACATTCCCTGCGAGGAGTCCCACGTACCTTATCCAGGTCTTTCTGTTCCAATGAAACATCCTTGGGTCCTGCCCACCAGCCCTGGTAGAAAGAAGAGCAGTGGGTATCTGAGGATGGCAGGAAGTTTGGAGGGAAGTGTTGTGTTCTAAAAATGATTTTGCTTCCCAAAGAGTTACGACCAATAGCGAGAAATTCTGATTTTCGGGTGCTTTTGATCTTGGGAACTTCGTTGGAGGGAGGAGCTGCAGCTGCACATTGAGGCAGAAACTTTTGTGGATCCACCTTGACTAAAGTTCCTTAACTTCAGTTCTGTGCAATATTGGAGTCAAAGCCTTTGGTCACGAGGATGCTGCTTGGTATTGGAAGATTTTTTTTCCTCCCAAGAATTTACTCCATATGAAACATAAGAATTTGGCTTTAGGAGTTGTAACTGTTTTGGTTTTCAGATCATGAGTATTTTTTTTTTCCCTAACCAAACCTAGTTTGTAGTGTTATTTGTCAGATGAATTTCTGGACACTGCCAATCCCAGTGCTCAAGAGTTCCCAGATTTTCTCTTGGGAAGGGCAGGGAGGAGTGGTTTTTGAGTTACTGTTCTTTTTGGCTGCAGTTTATTGTACAGTGGGTGGATGCAGTTACCCCTGGCACCCAGGAATTCTGAAATCCTGTTTTTCAGTGTAGTGAATATGCATGCAGTAAATGAATGAAGTGTCTGAGAAGTCATTCTTTAGTATTAGCATGGTAATTTGAGTTTTCTAAAGACACTTTGTAAGTTTTCTGTGTGTTGAGCTGACAGTGGAAGACAGTGCAGTTCATTGTAGAACTGCCTAAAATTGACACAAAGTGCTGGAAGTCTGGCAGATACAACAAAAATTAATTGAATGTATTGCCACGAAGAAGCAAAGCCTTATAAACGGTGAGGGACAGCTTTAGAAAATGAACTCGTGGCTTTTTTTATTTTTGTTGTTACAAGGGGAAATATTAACGGATTTAAGGACTTGGCTGAATTTTTACAGATTTTTTTTTTATTTTTTAAAGTTCTTTACAAAAAGGTTCAGAATGGTGACCAATAAAAACAATTATGTGGAGAAACCAAATTGTGGAAATGGTGTTGTCTTGCCTGTACTGACAGCAGTGTTTCCTCTGCCCAGCTCTCTACAACTACGACGCCAGGGGACCGGATGAGCTTTCCTTACAAATTGGAGACACCGTGCACATCCTGGAAACGTATGAGGGTAAGGTGGCAAAAATTCAATTGAAAAATGTGATTTTTTTGGCAATTGCATTCCTTTTCTGTCTGTGACCTTCTCGTGCTACCAAGGTGGAAGCAAGGGAAGACACGTGTGGTCGGCGAGCTGGTGGACAACCACTGGGTTTTGTGGGGAAGAAGAATGTTCACACAGCTGGGTTTGTGTGGATCAAATGTAGCATCTGCCCTCTGTTAGAGAAGTGATAGATGTTTTTTGGGTACCCTCAGGTAATGCAAAAGAACCTGCTGCTAAAAGAAGTTTAATCTGAATTTGAAAGTCGCCCGGGTGCTAAATTATTTATGTGGCACTTCTGAGACGGGTACCTGTGTTAGAGAGCTGCGACTGATTTCAGGCTTTCCCAGATGCCTGTTTGGATACGAAACTCTACAAATGTCACCTGTACCAAAATCTTTCCCCCTTGATCCACGTACAAGGGAATTTGAATGCTGGGTTTGATAACCAACAGGATGTGGGAATTGTCACAACACTTTTCAGCTCCTAATCCAATACTGAGCCAAAATAAAACTCTTTTTTTAATATCCTTGAGGTGAAATTTTATGGCATGCTGCAGTTTGGAAAGGTGTGAGCAACACAGAACTAAACTCTGTGTGTTGAAAATATTGTAGCACCTTTTGTCTTGTGGAAATGTGATAAATTGATTTAATTTGCTTCTCCAGACATTGATCTTTTGGTAGTTCCGTGTGATATATTTATTTTAGTTATTGGCTTAATTGGAATTTTTTTATTATTATATTTACTGAAACAAGCAATGCTGTTTCAACAAGAGTTGATCATTACAGTGCAGTTGAATTTTCTCATTATTCTCATTATTATTATTCTGGCATTTTCTTGGAAGCTCAGTTTGCTGCTGCAATGCCAAATTTGACTCTAAGCAAAGCAATCTTTCCTCCATCTGATGTTACATGCTTTAATAAAAACCTCATAATGCAAAGATTTGAAATGCAAATGGAACAATTTAAATATTGCCCAGCTTTGTGCTTTTATATATAAATAGATTTATTTAATGAATGTGGGAGAAACTCTGAATCCTGTGAAACCCTATCAAATGCTGACTGCTGCCAGCTAAAGTGGGACACTGGGAATGACTCACTTTTCCCCTGGACTTGGCTAATGGAAAGACCTTCACCCTCTCAGGGCTTGGAGCACGTGGGATGAGTTCATGCTAAAAGAAATGCAAATAGGTTCATGTTCTCCCAAACTTGTTGGAGGGTGATTGCTCATTCCCTACCTGCTGTGGTGGGGAATTAGATGCTGTCATTCTTATCTCTCTTGTTCACAGAGCTGCCATTATCAGGTGATGATTTGAGTTGTTTGCTCTCCCAAGTCTTCCCTGTATAAAATCTGTGTAGGTTGTAACCCCGGGAGGTTCTGTGCCATGCACACAAATATCCAGGTGTGTGCCTGGGATTTACCTGCCCAGGTGAATCCTGCGCCAGGCTGAGGTGGGAATGGGCCCATCCAAAGGAAGAAAAAAACCCAACCCTAATTATATGGCCACGGGACAGAAAAGTTTATTTGAAGAGTCGGCAATGCCTTTTTGCTGACAATCTGGGATTTTGCCTCTCCAAGGTCTACCCTTCCTCCCTGTGGGGAAAACGATTGGGTTCTTTCATGGATACCTTCTGGAGAATGCATTCTGCTCCTCCCATCCTGCTGTACATTGGATACTATTTTAAAACAGTTTTTTTTGCAATAATTATTAAGTTTAGAGCAGTTTTGAAGACTGATCTGTGGCCTTGGGCTTTGAAGTGGTAGAAATTAGGTTGGTTTTTTATTTTTTTTTTTTCCTCTGAATCTGCATTGCCAAGAAAAGTTGATGAGAAATCTTTACTCAGTTGATTTCTCAGCAGAAGACAGAGAATTTGGGAGGGCTCAGTCTCACAACCATGGTCTAGGAGACCTGTTTTTAGGACCGATGTGGGATTGCATGTTGCCACCATGTAGGGGATTGATTGCTGAGATGAACTCTGACCCTTTGCTTAAAATAATATTTACTTTTTTGCCTGTGAGGGGAACTTATTTTGGAATTTGCTTTTATTATTAAAAAAAAAAAAAATTGACATTTTCAATTCTAATCAAAGGAATTTATTTTTCCCTGAAATGCAGGAAAAAGTGTGTAGAAATAGTTCAATATGCAGATACTGTAAAGTTTCAGTCGTGGTGAAAACATCCCCTATATTTATAGGAGTGAGGAGATTGAAAATGAATGTGTACATCACTAATTAATATTAAAATTTGTGTTCTTACAGGAACCAAAGTAAAGATGAAGCTTCTTTCTAGACTAAGTAATGTTGAAAATAAAATGAATATTTTTCTCTTAGGAAGTATTTTAGACAGTTTATTTCTCAGTTAGAAAACTTTCTCTCAGCCCTTCTAATCTGAGCCTTAGAGGAAAAGCCAAACAGCAGAGCCATATGAATTTCTAAGTACCCTTCTCTTCAGGAGAGAAGGATGGAATTTTGTAGCAGATACCCTAAAAGCCAAGTATTTGCCACATTCTGGATTAGGACTTTCCAGATCTTTATTGTCTTAATTCTGTGTCTTTGCATTATTTGATAGACTGGGCAAATGGAAGATATGATCAATAAATGTGGCTCATTAAGGTGAATATCTGTAAAATGTAAGAGAAAATCAACCTCCAAACCAAGGTTTTGTGTGGGAGCATCAATTAGTTTCTAGTGCTGCTGTGAGAAGGGAGTTTGAGTTCCTAAATATGGATTTTCATGTAAGTTATTCCTGATACTATGAGAAAATTTAGTTTTTGTTGCAGTTCTTTTGTTTATTTGTTTTTAAATGCAGTGTAACTGTGTAGGAAATAGATGCGTTGTTCAAGAGTAACCACAGCAAGTTTTTGAGTGTCTTTTGAAGCTTTTAACACAGACACAAATATTTCATTGGTCTCTTTTGGTTGGGCATTTCCTTGAATGCATTTTTCCAGCTTTTATGGACCATAATATTTGTTAAGGGCAAGGCCTGGGCTTGAACACCTCCAGGGATGACGAGTCCACAGCTGCTCTGGGCACCCTGTGCCAGGGCCTGCCCACCCTCACAGGGAGGAATTCCTTCCCAATATCCCATCTATCCCTGCCCTCTGGCAGTGGGAAGCCATTCCCTGTGTCCTGTCCCTCCATCCCTTGTCCCAAGTCCCTCTCCAGCTCTCCTGGAGCCCTTTTAGGCCCTGGAAGGGGCTCTGAGGTCCCCGTGGAGCCTTCTCCTCTCCAGGTGAGCACCCCCAGCTCTCTCACGTTTTTGGGTTGCTGATCCGAGATGACTTCAGGTGTTGAAATGACACTGCCCTCATCCCTGTGTGTCCACGGCAAGACCCGGTGTCTCCAGTTGGACCAGTGAGAGCTGCATTTGCAGACTGGGCTCCCTGCGTGGCTCCAGGCT
>WBMZ01000030.1:0-99831 GCA_013400975.1 Atrichornis clamosus
CTTCCCCTTCCCCTTCCCTCTCAGTGGAATATGAAGGGAGGTCAGGATGATGTGGTCTGACAGAGATCTCTTGCTGTTGCGTTCCAAAGTTCGAGATGAAGCTCTCCCAGAGCCCTACCTGTACATCAGCTATAAAAGAGCCACTGGAAACTGTCAGCTCTGGCTATGAACAAAGATCAGCCTGCTTAAAAAAACCAAACCAAACCAAACCAAACCAAACAATACACGGGGAAAGATTTGTTTCTGATGAGGCAACCTAGAAAGAGTAACAACACTATTAGGCATCTGGCAAATGGTTCCTATTAGAGGGAGCAGTAAGGACAGGTCAATGAATCAACCAAGAGAAATTAATTTCCTCACAGGAAGTGTACTGGCTGTCTTTTTAATTACTTCTGTTTCAAATGCTTCCATTTTATGACTTTGAAAATGTGCACTTTATTTTTATACTTCAGTGGGTGATCACGCGCCTATGTAGACAGGCAACTGGAGTGTTATCTAGAGTGTTTTTTCAAGGCTGGAAAATCCCCCGAACCTCACAGTATTTTGGAGAACTTTTAGTTTAATTGGTATTTTGGTTCATATAGGCACTCTGTGGAATAATCTATATTGGTACAGAACTTTCAGGGCATCACCCCCAACCCAATATGCATGGTTATACTGGAATGTAGCTGCTTTTATGTAGCCACCCTCAATCTTCTTGTATCTAAGTCTGTCTCAAAGGTGCAGTAGCTGCCCCAACTAACCAGACATAACCTGAGAGAAAGTAGTCCTTGAGTAAAGAAAAGAGGCTCAGAAGTCCTCATGACTTGGAATGTTACTTATAGAACTGAGTGGGGATTTTTTGAATATACTGTTTTGCCATAAAATATTTATTTTAAAAAGCAAAAAACATTTGCAGGCATATTTGTAATGGTTTAGACTGCCAGTCTCCCACTTGCGTCTTGGTTGTTCTCTTGGGTTTTTTTGGTTCATACTTTTCTATTCCACTGTGCTTTTATGGCTCATTATCTTTGTGCACTGATGGGATACATGCCTGGGAAACCATACGAGCACAGGGCAAGCTTGCAGCCATGCTTCAAGTTCCCTAGTAAATCTTCTCAGCTCTCAGTACTTCTTAACCCGAAATTCCCAGTGTTTTATTATTTATTGTGTATATCAGTGGATTTCACACAAGACAGGACCAGCTTCAAGTTCAGTCTTATCTCTTCCGAAGTATAGCTCATCATAAAGAAAGTTCAGCTTTCTCCCTGTGTCCTCAGGTTGCAAAGATGCTCTTGTGAAATCTTGGCAATCCTGGGAGCTGTCAGACATGTGAGTATCCTAGAGAAAGTGGAATTTGCACATTTTTTAGTTTCAAAATGCAAATTTCTCTACTGAGCATGAGCAATCTGTGATTTTTAAGACTTTACAAATCTAACAAGAAGGAAAAATTGACTGTCTGAATATTTTTTCATCTGTGCAAGATGGACCTTTTTAGTTCAAACTGCTGGGGATGTGCAAAGCTACAAGTAACAGGGGAGAAAAAATCTATAATGGAAAGTATCAGCTGACCCTGACAACTGTGCTGCTCTCTGCCTCACAGTCATCTGCAGACCTATAGGGCACAACACTTGTAGCACAATGAATTAGGTATTTGAAATGTTGTTTACCTACTTGCTATAGACAAAACCAACATTCTACCACTGTATTAGGAAAGCATATTACCCTACTTCCTTCTCTTAACACTGGAAGTGTTGGATGTGTGCAACAGCTTGACTTCCTCCTGCCACCTCCTGTGATCTCTGCTCTTTCTGCCCGTCACTCAAAGCTCAGGAATGATGCAAGTCTCATTCACTGTGGACTTTAAGCTCTTGCCCCAGACCCATCCTTCAGCTTGTAATGTGGGAGGCACACTCAAGTCTTAGATCTGGTCGTAGCAGTTTTGCATCCCGGCCACTTCAGTTGATGTTTCATGCATGAGAGGCTACACGTAACCCTATATTCCTACACAGTATCATTTGCTGAACCTGGGACTAATGTGAAACTAGCCTTGAAACCAAGGAGCTTCAGCAGATCCAGCAACCCTCATCTGCATCAGGAGACGCTTCATGTACTGCCAGTGTAGACATTTATTAGAAATGCAGACATGGACTGGGAATGCTGGTGTTTGTGCTGATATCATGAGGCAGCATAATATCCAGAAAAAAATATCACAGCTAGTATCACTGATACATTTTCAGGGTAGGGGAGGAAGTTTCAATAATGGTTTTCATCACAAATTTTGCAACTCTGTTCTCCTAGCTTTTTGAAGAGTTTTTCTAGCACGTGCAGTTTTGGGCACCACAGTAGAAAGCTATTAGAGAGTGTCCAAAAGAGAGCCGTGGTGAAGGGTCTGGAGGGAAAGCGCTATGAGGAGTGGCTGAGGTCACTTGGTTTGTTCAGCCTGGAAGAGACTGAGGGGAGACCTCATTGCAGTCTTCGACATCCTCACAAGGGAAGCGGAGGGGCAGGTACCGATCTCTTCACTTGTGTGACCAGTGACAGCACTTGAGGGAATGGTAAGAAGCTGAGGCTTAGGCTGAATATCAGGAAAATGTTCTTCTCCCAGACGGTGGTTGGGCACTGGAAGAGCTCTCCAGGGAAGTGGTCACAACACCAAGCCTGTCTCAGCTTAAGAAGCGTTTGGACAATTCTCTCAGGCACTTGGTGTTATTGTTGAGGTGTCCTGTGCAGGGTCAGGAGTTGGACTTGATGATCCGGATGGGTCCCTTCCAACTCAGCATATTCTGTGATTCTGTAAACCTACGATTCTATGTTCTTATCCCTCACATCCCTGCAATATCTCAATTAATGTATTTGTAAACCTTATAATTTCAACAAAGTCTATTTCCACGAATATATACCTCATATTACGCTTTATTGCAACCTGCATATCAAAGCCATGCAGCTAACAGAATACTGTACTTGCTTTTAACCTTCCTCCTATATTAACAATTGCATGTAGAGAAGCAATAATTTAAGAACACAAGGGATTTTTGTCTACTTCTACAGAAGCCTGTACAGCTAGCTAGTAAACTGAAAACTTTAAACTATATCAGTGTCTCTGATAGTTTTCAGGATGGATGGTTATTACAATGGAAAATCAAAATATACTAAGTTACTACCAGTGTGAAACACTGTTTGCAGTTCATGGTCAGATAATGTTTTATTTGTGTAAAAAAAAAATAAAACCACACTAAAGACTAAGTCAAATTTACCCAATAGTTCAGTAGGTCTCAACTTCAAACTTAGCATCAGTGGTGTTCTACCAAGTGTAGAAAGATGTTGTACACCTTTAAATTTGTTTAATTTTGTTTGATATTAGCAGTTAACTAATAGAATATTCCATATGAAAGGATTTTGCTTACATTAATACAGATATGTTGGGTAAAGAGAAAGACAAATGGTGACACAAATAAGTTAGCAGAAGTTAGGAAAAATATGAAGCAGAACATTTGTTCCTTGGATTTGGACAGTGATGGCTTACCACATTTATGAATAATTCCTTACAGTTTTTTATCACTTTCTTCCCCAGAAGCCAAATTAGTTTTACAACTATTAATTGAATTGTCTAACTTCACTACACACTGGGAGATAGAAAGGATTATTAACTCCACTTTACAGATAAGAGAAAGGGAGAGGAAACGATTAGCTGGAGGTCACACAGGGAATCAGAGACAGATAAATCCCAGGTCTCTCTATCCAATGCATTAAGCACTGAACGTTGCTACTTCTCCACACAAACAACCATCAGAAAAGAGACACATTTCAAAGAGAAACAATTAAAGCAACATTTCATCAAAGATAAAAGCTTCTGAAATCCATCCTACGCTGGTGATCCCAAATGATGTTCTCTTTTGTCTCTGTCACATTGTTTTAAGTGCAGATTATCCCCCCCTTCCTTGCTTCCTGCACCATTAGGCCAGAATGTGCAGCACATGCACTCCCATCCCTCCTGCAGCCCCCCTGCAAATATCTGCCCTACCTACACACTGCACACTGCTGTGCATTCACGCAAGCACCCTTTCCATTGTACAGAAGCTGTTTCCAAGTACAAAAGCTGATCATTCCACAGCACTCGCAGTACATGAAGCACATGTCTGCCGCTCCAAAGAGACAGTCTCTATGCAGATGTAGGGCATATTTCTGTTAAGAAGTTAATGGGCAAGTTTAAAAGTAAGTTGTGCGAGGTTTAATTCTCTGAGAGAATGGGGAATGAAGGACAATAAATAAATAAAGGAATAACAACATACTTTATATTTCTGAGATTAGTTTGGCCCGATGTCACTCATGCTCTGGGCATCTAGGAAACCTCTGGCGTACTCGTCTTGCACAGCGCTTTACAATTTCAACTACTACCATTCTGAACAAGGTACTTGATTAAATTAATTAAAGTGGTGTTTATTAGCTGACAGCCATTAATAAGCAAGCTGATTAAACACTTGCCACAGTGTTTCAATCAACAGATTAGAATTTTCTTTGTTTTACGGTAAGCCTACATGTCTTTGTTATAATTACCTTAGTACTTAGATCTAATCCTGAAATTCTGTAAATCAACAGATATGTTGCCATTAACTTACACAGGAAAAACACCAGAATCTCTATGAAAACCATTTTATAAAGCACTGTATGTGAGCAAATCAATTCTCCAAAAGATTATGGTTTTGAAGAACGTTAGTTTCTGGCTTTAGCACTTCTCTGCATATTCTTATTCCAAATAAATACTTATACACAAATTATTTGCTCCATTTCTAACAGAGTGAATGAGGTCTAATGACTTTAGTTTAACAGGACAAGTCCATGCTACTAAAGAAGGAAATTGAATTATTACATAGTAACCATTAGGGCAGGTGTGTAGATTCATATCAAACAAAACAAAATTATTACATAGTAACCATTAGGGCAGGTGTGCAGATTCATATTAAACAAAACACAATTCTTTAAAAGATAGCATTAACTATTCAAGAAATCTTATTTGAGCTACAGCATTGTTAAAACCCATTCTTCCGTTTTGTTGTGCAAGTAAAGTAAATAAAGTAAAATAAAGAGTTTCTACATAGCAGCATGGATCAAAACTCAACGTATTTTTAAAATAGTTCCTAATAACTGCTAATTTAGTGTGGAACTACAAAAATTTACAAAGTTAAATAAAAGTATGTTTGTCTGGATTGATTTTTGTGGAATCACTGGGAATTGATCTGGTGAAGGATTTTCTTAGTATTTGAAGATTAAGCTTCAAAAAACTATCTGGAAATCAAGAACATGCAATTAGAAAAAATTAGAACGACTTACTAATAATTCTTAGAATGACTTACTAATCAACCACTACAACGGCTGTCTGCCTATTGCCTTCTATAATTATAAATAGTTTTCTACTGAATAGTCCTGGTGTCACTTACAAGGCCTACAGCATGAACACATTCCAATTTACCTATGACATTCCTTAGCTAAAAAGTGTAATGCATTATATTTTAACATTTGATCTAGATATATAAAAATGTCTTTATTTTGCTTGTGAGGTGAATACTCCTCTTACTGACTTATAACTGTCCCTGGGGCCAGTTATATTTTGTTGGAACAAGCTATAATGTGTGAGAATGATAGATGAATACTTCAAAAATAGCCAAAGTGAGTTTGGTTTATCATAAGAGTTTTTCAGGGTATCTAAGAAACAGAATTTGTAATTAAAGACTTTTGTCTTCTTAATAGCTATAACAGCTATAATAGCCCTTTGTAAACTCAAAGCCACATGTTTAGACTGCAGCTGTAGGCCTTTACACACCTGTGACCTTCTCCCACCAGCAGCTGAGGATCTCAAATTGAATCTTTACCTAATGGCAACTGTGTAGTAAAAAGAAAACAGCCCTCAAACAAAAACAATAACAACAAAAGCAACCAAGCAACCAAACAAGAAAAAAACCCCTATACCCAAACCAAAAATTCTTGAATGAAGCACTGCCACTATTCCAAAGGCCACTGCCCCTGTTTTTCCAGGCCAGGAGGGGCTCAGAAACCCAGGAAGTTCTTCGACCAGTGTTACCCTACAGAGGGAATATTTGCAGGGTGTACGTTCTCATGAAATGCCTAGAGCTGTGTCAGGGCACTGGACTGTCACATCTGCACATAGATTAATTTTCAAACCCATCTCCAGAAATCTTTCTCATCCTTGCCCCCCAGGTCCCAGTGCAGAGGCTTTGTCTGCTTCCGTTCCATTTTAGGTGCCAAGAAGAACTGAATGTTCTGCCACAAAATCCAGGCTACAACTGCATCTCTATTAGTGCTATGTTTTGAGGCAATGCAATTACAGCACACTGGTTCAGTTTACAGAACACTGCTCACACTAACTGGGTTTCCTCTCAGGGGTATCTAACCTGATGGTGGTGCTCCATATGGCCACCAGTTGCACCTCAGCCCCTCCTGGGGACACATTAGTCTGTAACGATGCTTGGTGCTCCAGGGCACAACGACACTGCAGTGAGTCAGTTCCCATCACAAGTGTGGCTTTCAAGAGGATCTCCTGGCTGCCCCATTTAGTCTTTGATTTGCACTGCAGAGGAGTCTCAGAGAGCCTTAACTGGATTCCTTGTAGGTGAAACTAGGAAATGTACCTCAGTTTCTGCTAGGGCACTGCAGCTCCTACTGCATATTCAGTGCATAAGACCGGATGAGATCCAATTTGAAATACATCCTATGAAAAACAGTGTGGTCATCCAGCTACTTCCCTCTGCAGGCCTGCTTCTCTGGCAGCACACTATCTGCTAACTTAAACACAGCCTCAGGCAGTTTCAGACTGCATGTGTGGTGATGACAATTGTGGTGTTACCAGAGTATAACTTAAAACTGCTCCAAAGTAAAACCCCTGAACTGCACATAATGTACAGGCCTCAGTACTGTCCACTTCATTAACTGTAGCTTTTATTGCATCAAATTATTTGCTAATGTGAACATAGCAGAGAGCTATTTGCCATTAGACAGTAGCCTCTGATGCTTAGTCATGCCAACCAGAAGACAGATATTTTAGACCTGTGAAAAAATATATGCAGTTTTATCACAACTTTTACACCTGAACACTTATGTTCATCTCTCTGTTGCTTTAACTCAATGGCATTACTGACAGTAAGGTCGCAAGAAGGGAGAGGTGGGAGACTTGCCATCATAGAGACCCTGAAATGGGCTGAGAAGTACTGTTGGTTTTCATAGCTCAGCTTAGTTAAGACTAAAATTCCATCATACAGCTTTTACTGATGGTTTATTTAAATCCTGCAAATGCAGTTTTATTTTATTAATGTACTGTATATCAGATTAAATTTTGCATGTTTCTTTTTATCTCTGTATATCACCTAGAATTAAAAGTGGAGACTGAAACATAAATAAATACATAAGTGAACCCAAATCTGCCATAATTCTGCTGGTCTGATTCCGATTTTATGCTAATATTAATCAGAACTAAAACAACTGAAAAAAAATCAGAGCCATATACTTCCAGAGTTGATACTAGTGCAGCTCACAGTAACAGAAGGTCATCCTCTAGCAGCACAGCAACTTCTGCTGTTGCAGATTGCAAATACTAAACTAAAGAGGAAATCATGATGGAGCCTAACATTAATCTGATGCAAAGTCCAAGAGAGATCCTCTGTGGTCCTTGTCAAAAGGGAACACAAAAGACTTTACCAAGTATTATTGTTCAGGATTTAAAAAGTAGAAATGAAGGTTTCCACATACCTCTGACTTCTGCCTTGTGACTGCAGTCTGCAATAGAATCAACCTACAAAAGAAAATAAATTACGACAGAACTACGGACACAGACAAAGGCTGCTTTCAATTAAGTTACATCAGGGATCTGCACCATCTGTTTTGTGTTGAAAAAGAATAATATTTTAAGGCACGTTTATTACAATATACTAAGCATCTTAAGAGCGCACATACTCCTTTAAAATATATATTGAAATTAAAGACAAAGTCCAAGAGTGGAAACTGAGGGTCCTCAGCACCTTTCAAGAGACATTCAACAACTTCATGATAGCTCTGTAAATGGGAAACAACCCTAATATATATGATTCTTGCCTGCATCCTGTAAAAATAAACACCATTAGTTATACTGTGGTACTCACATATCTTACATACGTATCTTGTAAGTTACAAAGAATAAACATCAGTCATAATATTTACAGATAAATTTCTGTTAAAAAATTTTATGGAGAACTTTATAAAAACAAAGTATTTGGGTTTTTTGGTCATGGATGGACTTACTGAATTTTCATACACTAGACTTCAGATAAACTGGATTTAAAATACATACAGCTTTTTATTTATGCACTGGATATGAAATTCACTTTTCTTGTTGGGTTTGTAAACCTTCTATTATTCAGATTTCACAAGGTTCTTGCATTGTATGCCTCGGTGAATTCACTAATTTCAGGCTTTGTTAGCAAAAAAAAAAAAAATTGATGAACCACCACATATTATCCTTGAGCACTACAGTTCCCGTTTCCTTTATACAATTTAGGCTACTCATCCATGCTAGGAGAACTCTCAGTTGTCTTTTTAAATGAATTATCCAACATAATGATAGATATAAAAGGACCCTAATGGGATCTGGGGTTTTTTTATGGTTCTCAGAAACTAGAGTTACAAAGCCCACTTCTCTGCAGCTTCCCTGTTTCCTGTTTCTGACTGCCAGTGCAGCAGCAGTGCTAAAGCCACAGCAGGCTGCACTAGCAGCAGCACAGCCATCTGGCTGACAGAAGGGAGTGGTCCCCTCTATCCCACACTCACGTCCAGTTTTGGCAACCCCAGTACACGAATGATGCAGGCATACTGCACCAAGTCCTGCAGACAGCCTCCAGAATGGTCAAGGGATCAGAAACACAGCATACAAGAGGAAGCGGAGGTATCTGGGTTTGTTCAGTCTGGAGAAGAGATGTCTAAGTGGGAGTCCAGCTTCTGCTTTGAACTGCCTAACTGGGTTTACAGGAAAGATGAAACCTGATGCTTCTCAGAGCTGCAGAAGGAAAAGATGACAGCCAGGTTGCAATAAAGGAAATTCAGAGTGGATATAGAAAAAAATTCTTCTGTGAGAATACTTAAGGACAGGAACATGTTGCCCAGAAGGAGCAGGAATCCATCCTTGAAGGTACTCAGAATTCAGCAGGACTACATACTGCAACTTGAAAGCTGATCCTGCGTTGAGCAAGGGGCTGTATTTGGTGACCTCCAACAGTCCTTTCCAACTAAATTTTAAGCCTATGTGCATGGGTTGCTACTCCTACCACAGTAATACTTATCATATCTAGCTTCTATATCTGCATCTATACACTAAATCTGTCATCTAGATCCTCATAATCTTGCATCCTGATTAATTCAAAACTGCTGCTTTCAGGCCATCTGTTATACATATTCCTCCCCCCTACCAATTGAGTATATACGAGATACAGTGGTTATGATATTCCCTGACCACAATTCTAACGTTACTGCATTTTTGTGTCTCATCACAGCATTGCTTATCTCCCCCCACAGCACAGCAGATTTGCTTGCCCATTTGTCAGATTCTGCCATTGGGATCTGCCTGTGCTGGCAGACCTGCGTGGCAAATCACACGCCGTGACCAGTCCTTCTGAACTGGTGCATAAATGCCTTCCAGCCTTCCACATTCTTCCACACAGAGTTCAACTCCCGTGATTTTCTGAAGAAGCTGCCAGACGATGCGTAACTGGAAGGGTCGTGGCGTTTGTCAGCATCTTTCTTTAAAATGATGTGATACAGATTAGAAGCTTAGGGAATATGCAGAATCTGGTATGTCAGAAATTAAATTCAATTAAATAATTACATGAGCCTAGATAACAACGTAAATGACAAACATAAATAAACAGTTTTTCAAAGTCTATGAGTTCCCACAGATATAGGACATGCTTGGCAAAGAGTCTAGAGAACAACAATAAAAATACTGCAAAGGATCTTAATTAATCTAAGTTTGTTTTCAGTCCAGTGTGGTTTAGGCATTTCCATGATTGTGTTTTTGGAGAAGACTGTAGGATGTTGTGTTCTACATAGATACATAAATCTGCAAAATAAAGTCCATCACAAAGGTTTGATTCACCTGTACACAGGCACCTGGTGAACTATTTGAGATGTCCTAGCTTCTGGCATACCCCCCATGGCTTCCATCTGGGCACTATAGGAAGAGAACTAATCATACACTACATTTGGCAGCTACCTGAATCATTGGGGGATGCCTGAAATCTTCTGAGATGTCTGAAAAGATATGGAGTACCTTTAAATATAGGCAACCAAATTGGAGCCCCTAGACACTAGTTTGTATGCAACTTGTAAAACAATACAATAACAAAGGAAATAATTCTAGAAAATACACTGAAATTATTAAAAGAAAATGGTAAGAAATCCAAAGGAACAGCAAAATCAAAAAAAATCACCATCAAATCACCATCACCATTCAGTTTCAAATGTTGGGTGTATCACTACTCGGCACTGGAATGGAAAGTGCTTTCAGTGTTGGTGAGTCTAGTCCCTGCCATCATTGGAACAACCTATAATCCTCTCCAAACCTACAAGTTTTATCCTTGAGCACATATCACCTCCCACTCTTCCAACTAAGAGCCAAACATTGTAATCAGTTATAACCCATAGATATATGTGATACACATATGGATTATATTTTCCTGGAAAGACGTAAATTTTGATTGTTTCTCACACTCTTTCCATTCTTTTGGAGTGTGTCTAGACCATGATTTTAAAGAGTTGTACTAGTCAAGCTGGATATCAAGCTGCCAGTTATGGAATACTTGTCTCCAACTATCTGATTTCCATGTTGCTAGAAAAAGCCGAAGTACTTACTAGACAACAACCCTATACTTTTCATGTCTTTAGGATAAAAACTACAAATAATGACATCTCCTTTTTTGTACTGCCTCTGTCCATTTTGGACTGACAATCACCTGTCTTAAAACTGACATTTGGTTTATATCATTCCATATAAAGAGAGCGGAAATAAATTCAGGACTAATACATCCACACAGAAAAATAAAATCCTAATTTTCAAAGTGGTCTGGCAAACAACAGCTTCAGTAAGGGAAGATTAATAATGCAACTAATAAATTAGGATTTTACTGGACTTTCTGAATAATGGGAAGTTAGAAACATTTGTGGCTGGACCTCAAACTACACAGTCAGCAGAGCTCAAACCCACTGACTGGAACTGAGATGTGGATTTGATTCTCTTCTCAAAGGAAGGGAGCACTGCTAACTTCCCATATTTTTGGTCATTTTTTTGCTTGAAACTCTTCACTGGAAAGTTCAAAATAAGGTAGAGGAGGAGGACTACAAATTTAGTGTTTTGAAAAAATGAATGTAGTGTTCATCAAAATTATAGAAAGCCTTGTCCAGACAACTACGAGGTGCTAGACCGTAAATAACTGTATAACTCTGTGAATATAACCACTGGCAAAATCTTAACTAATACTGTCTACATTGGTCAAAATATTTGTATATTGAATTCACCAAAATACCCCTAAATGCATCCACATAATCATTATTCAGCACAATATATTAATTACAGATTGAACTTGACAGCTATGACCAGCTTCGTAAAAGCTTTCTGACATGAAGTTTAACCCCTCATTTTACTTATAGTAAAGGACTCTGTTCTGGATTTAGAACACTTGTTATAACAGTCTCTCTATATATTTTTTTAATATTATTACCATATTCTTTCCTTTCTTAGAAGAGAAATTGAAAATATCTGATGGTGTTCTTTTATTTTGGTGTATGTTGCTTCTGGCATAATAAGCACAATGTGGTTACAACCTTCAATTTTTTTAATCCAAAAGATGTGAGTGAATGTTCAAGATGCCAATCTGTGGTAGTCACATCCACTACATAACTGAATTCAGACTTCAGACCTGCCAAGTATTTCACACTGCTTGCAGGGCTCACACAGTTGGCTCCCGCCGGGCCTTCTCTTGCAGCTGGGGATCCAACACACACATGTATTCAGCATTTACACAGATCCTTTGATTGGTACATGAGATCATGGAGCAGGAATGAAGCTGTTGCAAGCCCATGCCATCTTAATGGAGCCTTCTGCTCATGGAGGTCCTGCTAGGGGATGTGCTCTCTGGATGCAGCCCAGTTTCCCAGCGGCATGTTAGCCCATCACTCAGTGCTCCCTCCGTCCCCTGGTCTCACACAGCATTCTCACAGGTACTGAAATAAAAAGGACTTGAAAGCACTGATATCTGATATCATACAACACACAGAACTTGCAGTTTATTATGAAGCAGACAGTGCAATAAATCCCTCTGTATTATATTTAGTAATGGTATCATTTGTGTCATTCAGGAAAGTGATCTGGATAGTTTTGTAAAACCCCACAGCTTTGAATAAATCACTTCCAGAGTGAAGTATTTGACTGATGAGACACTAACTGTCCTACAGCGAGAAAATTATTCAGGCTGGGAAGATGACAGGTTCAGAGCCCGAAAAACAATAAGCCATAGAGAGGCTAGAAAGAACAACATGTACAAAAGACCAAAGGGCAATTGTCACTACCCCTGAGTAATGACCATAACAACAGGTGCTAAAACACACAATACAACTATATAGTACTAGCCAATTTCTAAACTGGCAGAAAGCTCAATAGCCAAGTGAAACCCTTTATAAGCAAGAGAGTCTCATTAGCACAATGAAAGGAACAAATAAAAATGACTAGGTTTTGTTTGCAATACCCATTACAGTCGCCTGCAATGTGAAAGGGCTTCCTGTTTTCTATTTATATTTGATCTTCCTATGCCTTAGCTAATATAATGGTTGCCAAGTGGAAAATAAGTAGAATCTGTAGTTAAAGTTGTCTACAGCCTTGGTTATAATACAGGAAATGGTTATAATATTTTCCTCATCTTTCTTTCCAGTGAGATCTCTGTCTTACCAAATACAATATATAACTATTCCAATTTTCCTTCACGAAGATGTTTATCCTTTCTTATCTAGCCTGCCTGTCATATCTTATTATAATTTACAGAAATCTGAAATATGCTGTTCTGATAAACCTGTCAGAATAATAACAGAAACACATATAGTTAATCATTGCGATAGGGTTTCCATATTATTCTGAGATAGAACTGAATATTATGAATAACACTAAATGTAATTTATATGAATATATAAATCCTTACCAGTGGTTTCAATTTTCTAATAATCTTGAAATTTTATCAGATACTAATTGCTAATAAGCATGATTCATTATGACTTCTATGCACAGACTGTTCATGACAGTGAAGTAAGACAACAGACATGGGCATGGAGTATTCCTGAAAATGAAAAAAAAAAAATTTAAGTATCTGTAGGTCCACCAATTATAAAATAATACTTGTTCTAAAGAATGTAAGTATGTCTGTCTTGATCTTCAGTAACTATGTTACTCTGAGCCTTTTTTTTAGTATAGTATGCAACCAGACTGAGGTAGCTAGAGATAAGGATGGGCATCAAGCCATCATTTGGGGAAATATTGCATCTAGATTCTTTAGGCCTAGTCATGGAGACCTGAAGGGAGATTCATCTTCTCCTGTAAATTGCTAATGACTTCAGCATTGAATTCACGAGTCCTGAGAACAACCAGAGAATAAACCCCAGAGAATTATTTTTTGTTTGAAAGGCACATTAGCTGTAATCCTAAGCATTTGTCCCTTCCCCTGCACAAACACGGGAAAATCCAACAGAATAAGCAAAAGCATTCTTTGATTTATTTCTGACTGTTCATGCTTCAGCTTTGTCATCAAGCAATCCATTTCAGCCTCCTCTGTGCACCTTGCATCTCTTTTCATTTTGCTGTTTTTCACTGCAGCTCTTCTTGCTGCTACTGCCTCTTGAGTTACACACAAATAGATTTAGGCATGAACATTTAATGGCAAAGGTCTTTGAAAATGATAGAACTAATTTTTTTTTGTCTAGTTGATAGATTGCAGCACCAAACAAAACAGAATCATTAAATGGTTCAATGGAGTAAGATCAAAGGCAGACACCTGTAAGCAAAATCCTCTATTATCCTTTCACTGTCAAAAGTAATTGTTGCTAATTGAACAAGTTTGTTTAATTGTAATATAGCTCAAGAGACCATATCCTGAGCTGCTGGAAATAGATCTGGTTGTGCTGAAGTCAGCTCTGCTAATCTACAGCAACTGAGGAACTGTCACAAGGAAACAGTTAACCCATTGCTTAACTGCATGGGCTGCATGACCCGCTTTTGCAACCAAAATACGTCTCAAAAGTTGGGCTGAACAACAAAAAAATGATCACATTATTCTTTGCCTAATTTTATTTGAGAAGCTATTAAATACACACATTGGTATCAGTAGACTAAAAGACATCCAATAGAATTTTATGAAGGCCAAATTTAAAATATGCCAGAAAATCTGCAAGCACACACCAGCCATCATTTTGTAAATGCTTTTCACATCTAATTTCCTTTTGCAAGAAAGAAAGTTTCTCTCCTACCTGCTCAGGTTTAACACACTACCACAATCAACCAGCGAGCAACAAAAAGCAGTGCTACAGTATGAATTGAAAAGTTTAGAAAGTAAATAATAATAAATCCAGCACATGCTCAAATCAGTCATCTTTACAAAAAGAGCTTGAAAGAAAAGTGCAAGTCTATCTGCCACACTTTAATTCCTGGCACAGTGAAAGTAAAAAAAGTGGTTGCACTCGTGACCAGACACCAACTGGCTGCAACACCATTCACCACCACTCTCTGGGCCCAGCCATCCAGCCATTTCTTAACCCTGTGCACCTGTCCAAGCCATGGGCTACCAGATTTTCCAGGAGTATGCCATGGTAGACAGTGTCAAAGGCTTTCCTGAAGTCCAAGTAAACTACATCCAGAGTCTTTCCATTAGGGGGGTTCCCTAGTCAAAAAGGAGATCAGGTTGGTCAGGCAGGACTTGCTCTTCCTAAACCTGTGATGGCTGGGTCTGATCCCTTGGGTGTCCTGATACTGTGTGGTGTGCCACAACAAATTTTCTGCAAAAATTGATCTATTAAGAGCACATGAAATGATAAGAAACTATTTTAAATGGTATCCCGATCACAGAGACATACAGTTAGTGAGTAACTTTTCAGATCCTGCTCTATGTTGCAGTAACAGAATGCTGCACAACACCAGGCTCCCAAGAACAGAAGTCCTTGGAATTGGTACAGGACCAAACCTTATTAGTTTGAAACAGGGCCCCAGGAATACTTCTGAGCTCCCTGGTTTGAGTGTGCTCAGCTTCATGTGTCTTGTGTCAGGAACTAAAACTCATGAACTCTCCAGCTTGCATCTTGCCCCTTTCTCACCCCTGCTTTGGTTTCTGCAAGACAGTTCCTGAATCTGAATGGTGAAAAGAAAAAGATCCTGAGGTACTGCAAAGACAGCCCTTGTTCCATCTATGTATAGTCATTTGTGTATCCCACTAATTATAAGGAAGGTAACAAACCACAATTAAATACTCTAAAAGCCCCTTTCAATACCCTTACCCTCTGCATTGGAAACCATACCCTCAAGTCTGGACTTCCCAAGCTCTTTGAAAAGTTTTTGCTGTGCTCTATAAATGAACCACGTAAGGCAGCTGAACTTGAATTACTGCTGCTCTGGACAATAGTGATTTTTCAAAACCACATAGCATTCTATTCTGATTTAAGCATAGCAAAAGGTGCATTAGTAACTAACTACTCAGAAATCAGGAATGAACAAGTACTAAACCTGCAATTCTTATGGAGTCAAAGGGAATGCAAGATCCACAACCCCTAACTGAACACAGGAAATGCAGAAGACAAAGGAGGGCATTGTTGCAGAAAATGTTAGTTAGCATCTTATTCAGTATTCTAAACCAAACACAGCTCTGAAATAATTCCACGCAGAAGCCCTACCAAAAGCTCCTGAATGCACTCTGACAAATACCTAAAATGACTGGGCTGATGACCAATTCCTTAACATCCAGAAATAGGTAACATTTTGGTAGGCTGACAAAATGCCAAGGTAATTTTCAACACAAATAATGCCAAAACAGGAACTGGATAGTAATCAAGCTGGGAAATGTGTGAAATTAAAAATGATTTCAAGTAAAAACAAGAGTCTCATTCCTTTCCAGTGTTTCAACGTCACTGACTAAAGCACAACTTATCTTGCCTGTTGTGCTTCTCTTCCACTTTGTCTAGCATTTACAGGAGCAAAAATATAAGAGGAGTTTGGCTGATAGATCTTGATGTATATCTAGATCTAATTCAAGAAGTGCATTACACTATTCTAACAGTAAGGCCTGGCACTGCAATCAGGCTTCAGAGACAGCAGTGCTGGCTCCTTCCAAGTTACCCATGGGCTCATTAAGGAGTTGGCCAGCAAAATGCTGGATTCTCCTATCTGGTGTGAGTCTGGAAAAAGTGCTCCAAAAGAAGCATTCCTTTAAAAATTAGTAGGATGCGAGAACAAATAGATGCTCTGAATTTTGCAAAAATGCCCCTAACTGATTGTGATGGGGAAAGGGAAGAAAATAGCTTGAAGATGCTTAGATATCCCTAAATACATGTATCTGACTTTAAAATTTTTGCAGTATTAACAGGCTGTTTACATACTCTCACAACTTAACATCAGAAAGGACAAGAGAGAGAGGTATCCTAGGTAAAATTAAGGACAGTAAAAAATAATAATTAAAAGTAATATATAGACTGATAGCTTAAACAATTTTAAATAAGCAGACACAATTTCTCATTTCTGAACTCATTTTCTAGACATAAAGGGAATTTCCAGTTTAAAAAAACCCAACAGAACGGGACTTTCATCCAAACTAGTATCTTTCTCAGGAAGATTTATTTGTATGACTCATGTGCTTAACTTCAAGTTTTAAAATGTTTGTTTCTTTTCTGATTCTCAAATTTAAAAAAAATCCCACCATAGGGGATTTCTTCCCTCTCAGCTGCAGGGTATTTTGCCTTAAGTTTTTAGAAGTTGCACAGTAAGAAAAACAAAAATGCAACTGTAATTCTGTACTCTGCACTGTTTTTTGAGTTGAGAGATTTATGTAAATTACAGAGTAGATTAATGAAGAGGGATTGAAGAAAAGTGAAAAAATTGCCCTATTTCCCCTACAAGTCTGAAAGAAACTTAGGGAGAAAAAGAAAGGGATCAAACCCTCAAATTCTGAGAATTCTAAATCTATAATTAAAAGAGCAACGACTTCGATAAAGAATAATTTTCATTTTGAATGCTGCAGTATTGAATCGACTTAAAAATATTAATTAAACTGTCTTCCATATTTTGTGACTCTAGCCTTCAAATCCAAGATAAGAAGAGAGTTGTCATTCCTTGCTGGAACACAGCCTTTGGCAAGGCTTCAGAGGATCGGCGCTGTTACAAGAATGGAAACAATGCAGCACAATTTATCCTGAGGACACTACAGAATATTTCATCTTTGAAGAATGAAGTTGTACACTGAAATTTGGGCAAGAAAAGTCTCTGTTTTTTAAAACACAATCTGTGTATTTCTTCATTGGCACAGGAGATTGTGGCCTCTGGCAATACCTGATATCGAACAAAGATGACACTTAACAGTATCCCAGAGAACTGATTCACTTTAGCCTTTAAAGGATCTATATCTTGGGAAAACAAGTTTTAAAATAAATTTACTAAGAGACTGTGAAAATATTTAGGCAGAATTATGTGATGTCTGTTAGATGTAAGGTCAAAAAGGTGATTTCTTCAGTTTCTTCCCTTCCTTCAGTCATTCCTCACAGTCATCCTTTAACATCTCTGATAACATCTACAGTTTTCAAATACCACTTTAAATGAAAACCACGTTTGTGTATGTTAATTTATGTTAGCTGACAGTGGTCACTCCCAAACTACTCTTTTTTAAAAACAAAAAATGTGATAGTCATGGTGACTTAAAACGCAATCTTATTTTCTTGGGATACATATGCCCTAAGAAACAAGTGTGCCACCTATTGATTTCCCAGGTACCGCTTAAGCATATCCTTCCTGATTTTGTAATGCTTATATTAAGCAACTAACTCCAGCAACTATTTTTGAGGACTTTAATGAACTTCATCTCAAAACTGTATATAATGAGGACTTCAGAAGTTCCCAGTTTCATAGGCAGAAATTCAACTACAGAAATACTAAAGTATTTGGTCATTTCTGTTAAACAACTAAATTGGTTTCATTTTAAGCAGCTTATTCAGGATTATACAGAAAGTTCTGTGGTCTCAACTCCTGGCTTAAAGCTTTCACTGATGAACCACCTGTCCTCTTCTGAGGGTCCCTGAAGCTATTAAGAACAGAGGCAGACATGCACTGATGTGACACACCATGACCAGCACTCAGAGGTCTAGGTACAAGCTGTGGCTGCAAGTCAGCAGTTTCTAAATGGTAGTGCTATGCAATTTGCTATTTGCAAACTACATTTGCTAAAAGTTATAATTCATGAACTTAATTTTATTGCTTTATAGAAAAGAATACAACTATATTGGGAGAACATTTACAATACTTCCGCACCATACACTTGGTTCAGGCAGGGTGCCTATGAAAAATGAAGACTTACAGATCTCACTTGCAAGTCAAAAGAAGGAAAGGTTTGTTCTTTGTTTTGATTTCCTTTTTTTCTTTCCCTAGAGAAAGAGGTCAATTTACATTGATATTGAGTATTTTAATGTGTGAAGTAATACAGAAAACTGAAATGCCAAGATGATATGTTGTAAATTCATCACTCCTTAAGCCAGCTGCTTCTTGTCAGAAAAAGAAAGTTCCTTTTAAGTATCTTTTGAGACTGATATAAAACAAGTTATATAACAAGACTGTTTGTACTGTATGTCATCAGGTATTTCTTAAAGCATAAATTATGACTGATTTTTTTTTTAATGGAAAAAAAAAGAATTATTTCAGACAAGCAATCCAGCAAATACTAATTCTACTTCTGATGATACAGGAAATGAGACATTACTCCCCCAGTGGTAGTTCCAGAAAAAGTAGAAAGATAATCTCAAACACCTCAACATGAAAATTTCCAACACTTAAATTCAACAAGTACTTTGGTTTGGCAGTAGCTTACGCATTTAAATCCCTTTTGAAATGAAATATTTAAAATGTTCTAAAATGTTGTTCCTCAATATTCTTTCAAATATGTTTCTAATTCATACTGGATTAATTTTTTTAGAAGCCTTAATTTAATCAAACTGATTGGCCCTGTTCCTTCATAGGACATCACACAAATACTATAGGGGCTTTATCAAAAGCTTAGTCATGAAATATCATTAAAATGTGTAGTTAATAAAGTCCTTGTAGTTCATAAAGTCTTTATTCATTTTATTAGGTATTTGGTCTCTAGAGAGTTCTTTAATTTCATAATCTCCTCTCTTTAATGCAATTTGTATTATTTTTGTTTGTATATTTTTTTAGTGTTACAATAAAGTATATTTCAATAAAATATTGAGTTCAAGAAGTGTTTGGACAATGCTCTTAGGCACACGCTGTTATTCTTGGGACTGTCCTGTGCAGGGCCAAGATTTGGACTCAGGGAACCTTGTGGATCCCTTCCAACTCAGAATATTCTGTGATTCTGTAATTTCTGTCATTTGTGACTATTTGTCTGTTGTGAATTTGCATTACATTTCATAACTATTCTCTTCATTCGTCCTCTTCCTTTGCTTCCTTATTAATAAGTTGTTACTTAATGACATCCGCAGAATATTTTCACAAAATTAAATTTAAAAATAATTTTCTTGATATATTTGCATAATTTTGCCAAAACACAGGTAAAAATGCTGCAATTATATGTCTGCCTCACGGTGCCTGATTGCCACTTCTCATGGCAAACACAGATAAAAGTAAAGACAGAAAGCCGTTATTCTGTCTCTTCAGAATTCATTTCCATGGAATGATAAGGCCATATTTATTTAGACTACGGGGAAGGTAGTTGCTCACAATGTGCTCATGGTCCTTAACTCCCAGGCACACAACTGAATAGAAGATAACACTGGCCTGAGGAACACAGAAGGAACACAGACTCAACTGGCATGGAGTCAAAATGCACAAAAGCACACACCTGGGGGTGCTTCTGGGTCCTGAAGGTTAGATGTTTAAACATGGCATGAATAACAGCGCTGGGAAGGGAAGAGGGCTCAACTTTCTCCCAGTTACCTGCTGTTGCCCATCATCCTTTCTGTCTGTTTCACACAACAGATTCACATTCTTCACAAAATTTGTGAGCAGGTGCTGGCTATGAGTTTGAGACTACCTGTGCATTTCCTATCTGTAGGGGACACTTCTTTAGCCTTCAAGGACAACTGAACCCATTGTTCATGAGTGTACTGAAACACGGGGTGATCGTGTACCTAATTACCATGTCTTCACTCACAGGGACTCTGCATCATCGTATCTCTTTTATGTGACCATTTATACAAAATAAGGAAAATATCTAACCAACTAACATTTAGCCAGAATTATGTTTGAAATAGCAATAAGAACTACCATTATTGAGGACAAGAAAAAGAAAAGCTTTCCCAGGAAATGTTGGGTTCAGGATGAGTAGATCCCAGCCAGAAACTAAGCACTGGTGGGCTGCTTGTTCATTATACCTCCATACCCACAGCAGGATGGGGAAAAGAATCAGAAAAGTAGAAGTGAGAAAACAACAAGTGGCTCAAGATAAAGACTGCTTAATAAATGAAGAAAAAGTTTTAAAAAAACACCAGAGGTTTGCAATGGCAACCACTCAGCACCTCCCATCAGCAGTAAAGTGCTTAGCCAGTCCCCAGGCAACAGCTACCTTGGGAAAAGCATCCCCCAGCTTTATTGCTGAGCCTGATATTTTAGGGCATAAAACACCCCTTCGGTCAGTCAGGGCCAGCTCTCCCAGCCGTGTCCCCTTCCCAGCCTCCTGCCCACCCCCAGCCTGCTTCCTGGCAGGGCAGTGTGAGAAACGGGGGTGGCCTTGACATTGTGCAAGCACTGCTTAGCAATAATGTTATCAACACAACCTACAACATGGCAACACGCAAGCTGCTATGAAGAAAACTATCTGCAGCCCAGCCAGACCCAGCATGGAGTTGAAACCAGATCTTTGCCTTTACTTTTTACATTCATCTCTTACATTTATTGCACTGCCTGTCACTGGAATGCCTGACTCTCTTTAGAGGGAAGTCCACGAAGAGGTTTGGGAAGCAGGTGACTTGACTCTACCAAAATTGTTTTCCTTCCTTCTCAGCCAGTGTGAGACTCTACTAACCACTGTAAACCCAAGACATCCATCAGCCAGACTCTGTGGAGTGTCAGTCAGTCACAAACTTCAGCATGGTTTCTTCTGTCTGTGGAGATACCAGTCAGTATAAATGGTTCTTGACTTGTCATCGCAGTTGCTTTCCAAGGAAGGTGACTATAAATCTCCATAAATTTTGTATACGAGTTGTGATGCTAAAAGTGGAATGAGATACCTTCACACGTGGCTTGCCTATGGCTGGAAAGGACCCATCAGCTCTTCTATTATGATGGTACATGTTTGTCATAGTGTGAGGCCAGGACCTGTTTGTGCTATGATCTCAATAGATTGATATGGCTTATAAAAATAGAGTTAAATTTATACTTGTAGTACAATGTTGCAAGAAAACTGGGGAGAAAGCAACAATATTTTTGATTAAAAGGAATCACAGGAGAGAGATGATCACAACTGTAACTTCTTTACCTATTACTACCTGACTTTGAGACTCCAAAATGATTATATTTGCCTGTTTTCTGTTACTTCAGCAGCTACTGACAGTAATTAAGCTGCATTTCAAGTAGAAAAAGTTGATTTCAGAATTCAGCTTAGGATTCCTTCCAAAATAGCCCTGGCTGGCAAAAAAGAACACTAGAATTAACTATTTGTTTGAGACTAGATCTGCCTGTGCCTTGCTTTACGTCATGGAGAGGTTTCACCTGTTTCTCCTCAAAACTGATGGCTTTTTCAAATTTTTTTTCATGAATGCTCTGAAAATAGACAGTGAAACAGGATCAAGAGGAAAGAAAACACAAAAGGAATGCGTGAACATGGCAACTTGTCATTTTTAGACAGACTGTACACGTTTGTTAGTTTTCAGAAATAGTGTTCTTTGGGTGAAAGTAGCCTTTTCCTTTAGTCTGCAGACACAGTGGATTCCTTTCTCCATCACTACCCCGGGCCAATCAACATTAAAAGTTTCACTCAAATCGCTATCACCAGCACTTTGGAGTCGGGATGAACTGTGAAGAAACGGATTATATGCACGTGTCACGGCGAAACCGTTCCCCGAGGACTTCTGGGAATTCACATCAAACGCCTGAAGCCGTTGCCCAGGGACAACTGGGAGAGGGGAGGGAAGGAGGCGCGGGGGCGGCGGGCCCCGGCTCCCTCAGGCCCGGGCTCCCTCAGGCCCGGCCGCCGCCGTCGCCCGGCAACGGCGAAACATCGGCGCGGGCGGCGCTGCGCGATCGCCCCCGGGCGGCGCTGGGGGCGGGGGGTTCCGGGCGCTGCGCTCCTGCCTGCGGAGCGAGGGCTGGGAGCAGCAGCGGCGCTGAGGGGAGCTGGGCCGAGGGCAAGGGGCACAAAGCACCGGGTGCAGCCCCGGGGTGGCGGCGGGCCCGGAGCGGCGTCGGGCGGGAGGGGCGTTAGCGGCCGGTGCCCTCGGGCCGTGCCCCGGCTCCCAGCGGGTTCGGCTCCTCGCGCGTCTCAGTGAACTGAGGGCCACGTGTCTGTACACCTTCAGAAGTAGTAAGTTAAAATTTAAAAAGAATTCTTTTTTTTTTTATTATTAGTAGCATCCTTCCAAGTACCTGAGGGGAACTTACAGAAAGAAGGGGCAACACTACAAGGGCATGTAGTGACAGGAAAAGGGGAGATGGGTTCAAATTGAAAGAGAGTAGGTTTAGATTAGATATTAGAAAAAAAATCTTCACAGTTCGGGTGGTGAGGCACTGGAACAGATTGTCCAGGGAAGTTGTGGATGCCCCATCCCTGGAGGTGTTCAAGGCCGGGTTGGACGGGGCTCTGAGCAGCCTAGTCTAGTTCCAAGAGTCCCTGCCCACGGCAGTGGGGGTTAGAACTGGTTATCTTCAACATCCCCTTCCCACCATCATTCTGAGATTCTATAATTTTTAAAGGTATACACTGAAGTTTTCTCCAACCACAACCAAAAAACGCACTAAAAATTTACTGTCTGCATCATAAGCATACCTATACCTTTAAGAAAAGCAGTGACAATTGCAAGATTTATATTAAAATTGTGAGGATTAATAACAGCTGAGGTATATCAGTATGACCATAAATAAAATTTAAACCCAGACAGGTCAAATCCTGCACTGAGGGGCTCCTGACACTATTTTATACTAGAAACTGGGAGTTTAGGAATTGGTGTCCTCAAGGGTGGGGAACAATGTGGGTGGATGCGTTCAGCAGAGGATAACTGTGATCAAGATTTTTCGATGTGAACTGGGAAGCAAGAAACTGCAGTGGACCTGCCATAAGGAAACATAGATGGTAGAAGAAAAAGAATTTTATTTAAAATCTAGATAGATAATGTGGAAAAAGAAAAAAACCTGTTCAACTGAGACGCAGAATTTTTGTGTGACAGTAAGATGAAAGGTATGAAATCTAAAATTGTATGGATGATAAAAAAGACTTTGGATACAGAAGTTTTCTCCTAAAGAACAGTAACAGTAGCAGGCTATTAGGGTAAAAACCTCACCTCATTTCTTTATATTTCAAACATTTTGGGACCTCTGTAGACAGGAATTTCTAAGCAAAATATGGATCTCCTGATAGAGAAGAATTGTCTGTAGTACAGAACTATTTTTAAATCGTTTTGCTAATCTGAAATTATTGTCTGTATGAGCTAGTCTGATACTTATGCAAGGTAAAGACATATGCTTTCTGTTGATTGACAGTGGGCAAGATCACTTTCACATCTATTGATGGAAGTAACATTTCCTTTTTTAAATTCCTTTCATTTTTGTGATTTTTATCATGTTGCCGTTTTCTGATTATCTGATATTCCTTGAACACAATGCCAAGATGAGCTCATATGTCCATTGTTCTAGTTATGTTTGCAAATCTGCTACCTGTGTATTTGTCTTTAACTGCAACAAATGTCTTTTTTTTTAACTGTTAACCTAATAAAGTCTGGTAACTGAGCAGTTAAAATTAAATGATAGGGCTAATCATGAACATGATAGTAACACATCTGAGATATTTCCCATGTTGACAAAGAAGTATGAGTACAGTTTTGTACAAGTCAGGAGAGGCTCCATCTGGGATGCTGTGTTCAGCAGAGGTCATCCATGTTTTCAACAGGTTGACTTAAAAAAACGCTTATGAGGATGATCTTTCTAATGTAAAAAATTCAGAAAAGGAAACAGCCAATACATTTCTTTGAAGGAAATTATGAATAGAAGCAGTTTCCATATCCTTGCATTCTTACTGAGTCTTGGAAAAGTAAGGACTAAATTTAGTGTTTATCTCATTTCCTGGAGTTCTACCTACGTTGTGGTGTTCTTTACTCATAATTCATGTGTGTGTGTGTGTATGTATTTTGTGGCCATTACCTTCTTTTTTTTTAAAGTTAAGTCCCCTTTACAGCCTGAAGAAACTCTTTTGATGCCTTTGCTATGTCACATCACCACCCTTTTTCAAAACCTATTTATACTGTTTAAAATAACTTAATTTTCTGAAAAATACTTCATACTCTACCACTGGACTTTAGTTAGCCAAATGGTGACATATGGCCATGTATCTTCTTGCTCTTTTGCTTGTAAATGCATAAACTACATATTTGCGGCGGTAAACTGTTTTACCAAGAAAGAAAAGAATGTAACGGTTTCGGTATATACAGTGTGAGAAGTCTTTTGATTAAGGTTGCAGTTTTATATCCTTACAATAGACAGGAACTATAATTTATATATAATATATAAAAATTATATATATGATATTATTTATTAAAATAGACAAAGATGAGGATAAACACTCTTTTTGTGTTCCATTTAGAATGTTTATTTTTTGAAAGTTTGATCTATAAAATTTTGCCATAAGATATAATTATTATGTTGTTTTACAATTTTGATTAATAAGGTTGTTCAATGAATAACATGCTGCTAAAGCAATCTTAACACTTCAGTCAACAGTGTGTGTCTTTAGGAAGTTTGCGAAGCTCTTTTTTGAGCATTTTTTTATATAGATAAGTCTTGAAACATCCCTATGGAATTTAGGTGCATATTTCTGTAGTTATTTAAAAGAGGCCCTGCAGAAAGATCTTGACATATGAAATTTAACGAGGGCAAGTGTCAGGGACGGGGTGACCCTGGATGTATGTACAGGCTAAGAAAGGGACCTGTGGGTCCTGGTTGATGACAAGTTGAACACGAGCCAGCAGTGCCCTGGCAGCCAGGAGGGCCAACCCTGTCCTGGGGGGCATCAGGCCCAGCATCGCCAGCCGGGCAAGGGAGGGATTGTCCTGCTCTGCTCTGAGCTGGGGCAGCCTCACCTCGAGTGCTGGGGGCAGTTCTGGGCACCACAATGTAAGAGACATTAAGCTGTTAGAGGCTGTCCAAAGAAGAGCCACAAGGATGGTGAAGGATCTGGAGAGGAAGCCTTATGAGGAGTAGCTGAGGTCATTCATCTTGTTCTGCCTGGAGGAGACCAAGAGGAGACCTCATTGCAGTCTGCAACTTCCTCACAGGAAAAAGCAGAGGAGCAGACACCAACCTCTGTGGTGACCAGTGACAGGACCTGAGGGAATGGCATGAACGTGTGTCAGGGGACGTGTAGGTTGGACATTAGGAAAAGGTTCTTCATCCAGAGCGTGGTTGAGCCCTGGAACAGGCTCTCCAGGGGAGTGGTCATAGCAGCAAGCCTGACAGAGTTCAAGAAGCATTTGGACAATGCACTCAGGCACATGGTATCCTGTGCCTGAGACACCCCTGTGTCTCTTGGGGTGTCCTATGCAGGGCCGGGAGTTTGACTCGATGGTCCTGATGGGTCCCTTCCAACTCAGTATATTCTATGAGTCTATGTGGCAAATGAAGAATCATTTTTTGGAGGAAATTAGAAGAATTCTTTAAGCTAATAAAACTGAGTGGGGTTATGTTCGTTATCTTCAGATAGAGGAGGGGCGTGATCAGAGGGCTGGAGCACCTGTCCTGTGCAGACAGGCTGGAGAACAGAGGGCTCTGGGGGGACCATAGAGCACCTTCCAAGTATGTAAAAGGCTCCCACAAGAGACATGGAGAGGTATTTTCTACAAGGGCATGTAGGGATAGGATAGGGGGGAATGGCTTTAAACTGTGAGAGAGTAGGTTTAGATTAGATAGTTACTCAGAGGGTGGTAAGACATTGAAACAAGTTGCCCAGAGAAGTTGTGGATCCATCATGAAGTAATCAAGGCCAGACTGAATGGGGCTCTGAGCAGCCTGGTCTAGTGGAAGGTGCCCTTGCCCATGGCAGAGGGGTTGGAACGAGATGATCTTTAAGATCCCTTCCAATCAAGCTATTCTTTGATTCTGAATGTATTCTGATTCTCTATATGTAAGTATATATGGAATTTTTGTAATATACTATATAGTGTGTACAGAATATAGTAAATTATAGTATAAATATTTACTAGAAATAATATTTTCATTCATGCCAGCAGAGAAAGTAATTTACAAATGTTCAGATGTGACACAAATGCAGTAAATAGTAGACTGAAAATTTAAAATGAAAAAAAGGTCTCTGACTATCTGAGCAATTGGCTTGTGGAACAACTTTTTAATGAGAGAGGTGGGAACAAAATCTCTAAGGTTTTCAAGAGACAGTGTGATAGGTACCTGGTGAAAGTAATATGATGCAGTGCTGTGATGGGGGACTGGGATGAGTCTGCTCATGCAGAATGTCCCTTTCCCCTGATGTCCCTGTGAAACTGCCAGGATGAGGCATTCATTTTGAGATGTGTAGATTGGCACAGCTGGCTGAAATCTTCAGAGAGTCTTAAATTTTTACCGGTCTTTCTTCTATGTCTCAGATCATCTTTGCCTTCTGTATGGGAAGTGTCCTGCTATTATTGCTCAGACGGTGGTTGTATTACTACTATCTCTCATTTGGTTTAGATTAAGTCAATTTTTCTTTAGTCTCTTTCTCGTGGAATGAGGGATTTCACTTGCATTCAGTCATTTAAAATCACATGCATAATTTCTAAAAATCTCCTGGATTCAGGTTGTCACAGCCTGGATTCTCTAAGGATAAATCCTAGGGCTGATGTGATTTAATGTTTGTTATAATTTGGAAATGAGCAATAACACTGAAAAATCAAAATTTTCTGGTGAGATAAAATAATTTTGTTACAGCTAAAGAAGACTTGTGGAAACTTCTGAGAGCTCTTCTGCAGTTAGGTGAACTGGTAACACCATGACAAAATTCATTGTTAATGAAAGTAATGTAATTTATACAGTCAGGAATACTTGGGATAGTATACTCTTGAGTAGTAAACCAAAATTAATTGTGATTGACTAAGAAAATGAACTGTTTACCATATGTGGATAACTTAGTGAAAATCTTCACTGAGGAAACTGGGTAAAAATAAATACACTGAAAGTTAAAATGTCACTCAAATAAGTCAGTAATGTTCTAAAATTGATTATGGTATTTCAGGTTAAGTATGTCATATCTGAGAAAGATTTAACAGTCACAGGGGAACTCTGAGACAAGAAATAGATATATCTGGAAAAGCTATATGGGAAAAGTAATTAAGACAGCTTAGAAAGGAGGTAAATCAGAATGTACAGTGAGTTATAAGGGAATGTAAAAAAGATCAAGTCAAGGCATCTGTTAACTAAAGTTGTAATATGAGAATGAGGGGTTACTGTGCTGAATTGAATAATACATTTAAACTATTTACATATTTTTAAATCTAAAGAGTAGTTCTTTATACGGTACACTTGACAATTGGACCTGTGCTGTAGCATGTCAGACTAAAAATGAAGTGTAAAAGGATTAAGTGTTATGTGGAAAGTAAAAATAGTTACTATTGTTAGGAAGAACATAAAAGCTTAAGGAGATCTAAACCTTGTACTTTAGGAAAAGGGAAACCCTGTAACAGATGGAGGAAATCTGACTTTTGGGATTAGTTTCATGCATTTATCAGAAGCATTTGTCAGTTGCCATTCTGGAGGCTGGATACTGATCAGTCACATGGAAGACTGTTCTTACAGAATCACAGAATGGGGTCAGGATGGAAGGGAGCAGAGTGGGTCACCTCGTCCAACCTCCCTGCTCAAGCCGGGCCATCCCAGAGCACGTGGCACAGGATTCTGTCCAGACAGTTCTTGAATATCTCCAGTGAGAGAGATTCCACAACCTCTCTGGGCAACCTGTTCCAGTGCTTGCTCACCCACAGAGTAAAGAAGTTCTTCCTCATATTCAGGTGGAACTTCCTGATCATTTTTTGACTAATAAACACATGGACACAGATAAAACTGGGCAAATTCAAAGGTCAACTTAATTGGTCTCTCATATAATACATTGTTTTCTTATGGCATATATATCTGTATCTTCAGGAACTGAATATTAAATTTAACCTATCTCTTTTTAACTCTCTTATTCTGTGAAGCCAAGTTTTTTAATAGTGTACTAATACTTGCAATGTCATTACAGCACAGGGAGAGGGGAGTCTACTGATACATATTTAAGGAGTTGGGAAGAAAAAAAGAAGAAAGAAGAATTTGTGGGAGAGAAAGGAGTTTCAAGATTATTCCACATCGTTCTCTTAGTTAAGACAAAGCTATCTGAGAGTAATGAGGAGGATATTTAAGCTGGAATACGGAGAACATACTAGCTTATGGACTCAAGAAAGGAGTGAGATTGTCTGCTGATAATATGATTGCCTTTTGATTGAAAGGCAGCAGTACTAGAATGTGCATGCAGAAATCAATTGAAATAATCAATGATAATAACCAATTTATGGGCCATTTTCACTGTAACCCCAAAAAAAAATAGTTTCTGTGAGACAAGAATAAACAGCCAGACTTCACTTAAACTTGTTCAATTAGATTGACATTATATAATTATCATTTGTAAGGCAAAAAGAATCTCACTTGTGCATCATTTTCAGTAAGAACCTGAAAATTGTGGATAGGTTGTAGTAACACAGCTTCAGACTGTCTTAAAGCATTGGAATGTTAATTTGAAAAGTGGACCATGTAATAAACAACTGCTTAGAAGCTATTTGTAAATCCTTTGCACTGCTTTTCCACAGGGGTAATTGCTCTCAGAAGAGGCCTTTGATTCCTTAACTAAGAGGTAAGTTCCTCAGCTGGCTGTGCCGTTGGCTTATTCCTATTCTTTGTCTCAGCTTTTGCAGTATGTGCAGCGTCCTAGGACATTGCATCCTTTATTTAAGGTTTTAGATAACAGAAGCTGCAAACGTAGCTGGAACACGTAATGTTTTCTAAATGCATTGTCTGACTTAAAACCACGAAATGTTATGTTCTTTAAGTGTATGCAAGAGGACTTTGATAGTGTAAAGGAAGTATTTATAAGACTTCAGTATTTCAAACAGAAAAACAACCAGAAGACTTTCCTCATATTTCAAAGTATGATTTATTGATTCTTTTTTTCTTAAAGCTCACTTGCTAGCCATCATCTGATGTTTAAAAAAAAAAATTGTACTGACTAGAAATAAGTGGAAGTCTCAAATTTGCCATCTAAGAAACTATTCATACTGGGCAAAGAGGTTCCTAAAACAAGACAGTAAGTTTAAATAAGTACAGGGATCATGGCCATCATTATCTTACAGTCTAGTACTTGGAATCTGCTACAGGTATCTGCAGCAACTCTTTCAAAAACTAAATAAACTTTCCTTATTTTATTTGACATGGCAGAGATGCCAGTTCGTGATGAAATAGTCAATATGTTAGAGGGTTCCACTTTGAACCAAAAAATTCACATTTATGACCTTCCTCAAAATCTTTTCCTGCTTACAGGCAGAATGTTCTGGTCATAGAGATGTTACTGGAGATGGGCCTATTCCTGCAGCTACTTCAGAAAAGACAAAGTGGCTGTGTTTTGGTGTATGCCTGGTTCCGCTAATGTTCAGTCTGCCGTGACAGTGTCTACCAGACCTAGCCTGGCATGTTGATTCTTGTGTAGAAACAGTCATAAATTTATCTCACAAACTTAGATGTCAATGTAAATGTCAATACATTAGCTAACAACTCTAGACTCTGGTTTTGGTCCAAGGAAAAAGCAGTTATTTTTAAGGTGCAATTTCATTTTAGATACCTAATTTAGGATTAATCTGCATTGAAAGCTGTTGAATATGTTGACTAGATCTCCATCAATTGTCAAGCAGAGTTATTAACTTTAGTGCTGATGCTTTACTTTGTTTATTGGACACTATTCTCAGATTCTGGATACTGGTTTAACTTAGGATGTTCACACTGGAGTTGTTCTGTGAGAAAGCTGGAGATCCTAATGAAGTTGAGTGAAACAGGGAAGTGCCTCCTGAGCTTAGGCACTAATAGCCAGAGCTGAGGGAGAGCCTGAGGGATTGTGGTTTTAGAATTATTTAATTAGATGTAATGACTGTCCTGCTGGTTGAGAGACAACACCTGATTGCACCACTGCACTAAAACTGGGTCGGAGGAAAGTAAAGCAGGCTAGTTTGTCTACCACTGATGGCAATAAATTCCAGGTGAAGTACAGGAAGTACATAGAATGATAACTTCATGGGTTGCTTGATTATGCATTAGCTACATCTGTTAGGTCAAAGTACTTTATTACTTCTAGCTCTACATGACTTAAAAAATCAACCCTTTAATCTCAAAAAACATCTGTAGAAAAGGCATGCTCCTATGATTATAGAAGCATGCAGGACATGAAGTAGAGGATATTACTCAAATGAGAATATTATTTTGTCTTCAAGATTTAGAAACATAGACTCGTTTAGTTTGGAAAAGACCTTTAAGAGCATCGAGGCCAACTGTTAACCTCACACTGCCAAGCCCAGCACTAAGCCATGTCCCTAAGCACCACGTCTTTTAAATACCTCCAGCTTTGGTGACTCAAGCACTTCCCCAGGCAGCTTGTTCCAGTGCTGGACAACCCTTTTGGTGAAGAAATATATCCTAATATCCAATTTAAACCACCTCTGACACAGCTTGAGGCCATTTCCTCTTGTCCTATTGCTTGTTATCTGGAAGAGGAGACTGACCCGCACCTCAGTACACCCTCCTTTCAGGCCGTTGCAGAGAGCAAGCAATAAAGTCCCCCTTGAGTCTCCTTTTCTCCAGGCTGAGCCCCCTCAGCTGCTCCTCATCAGACTTGTACTCCACACCCTTTCCCAGCTCCATTGCCCTTCTCTGGACTTGCTCCAGCACTTCAGTGTCCTTCTTGTTATGAGAAGCTCAGAGCTGAACCCAGGATTTGAGGTGCGGCCTCACCAGTGATGAGTACAAGGGGACAATCACCGCCCTGGTCCTGCTGGCCACACTGTTGCTGATACAGTTCAGGATGCCATTGGCCTTCTTGGCCACCTGGGCACAGGNGGATGCCATTTCTTGGCCACCTGGGCACAGGTTGGCTCAAGTTCAGCTGCTGCTGACCAGCACCCCCAGGTGCTTTTCCAGCAGGCATCTTTCCAGCCACTGCCCCCAGCCTGTAGCACTGCAGGACCCAGCACTTGGCCTTGGCGAACCTCAAACCATTGGCCTCTTCCATTCAATCAGACACACTTTTAATGATCAGTAAGCCGAAGAATTCCATATGCATCATTCCCTCAGGTCAGAGAATGACCACTGAATACCGAGAGCTTTATGGGAACTAAGCTGACACAACCTATGATGGCAGAATGCATTGAAATCTGGACTAGTAACTGCAGCAAAGAAACACACTGAGGGGCACAATCCACAGTAAAGTAATTGTCCTATTCTCTCTGCTTGTTGCTACAGATCATACTGCTTTTTTAATGAAATGTTTTAAGGAACCAAATATTTCTGAACACTTAGAAAAATGTAAAAGTTTCTTAAAAATATGCTCAAAAGTTGGATGTGTTTATACAGAGTAAAGAAATACTTGCCATTAAAAGCCTTAGTTATTCTTGGTCTTGAAATAGGTATAATTTGAGTCTCAGAACATTAGTTCTACAGCATTATAAATAATTTTACATTAATTAACTTTTAAAGTTATTTGGTTTAAACCTAATTAAACTCACTCAGAATTAAAATTGCCTTTTATGACTTCAGCTTAATTTATATCTGAAATTAATTGAGCTGAACTGAGTAATTCTAAATAAGTGTCCATATCTCCATACCAGGATCTAGCACAATTTAAATAACCTAGATTTCCTGAATGTCCTTGTAAATCTGATTCTTGTATGTATGCATGATTCTTACTTTCTACAGTGACTGCATAAATCAGAAGGTAGTATGTTGAATACAATACACTTGTTGAATATCCTGTCAGTAATTTGTCCTTATGCTTTTTCTTATATAAGTTATTTTGTTTCTGGCCAAAGCTGCACTTTCCGAAACACTGAATTCCTTTGTGTGTGGTTCGTATGTGTGTATGTACAGATGCACAAGGGTAAAGCAGATTGGAGCTGAAAAATCTTTGGTTATATGGGTCTTCCTCTCAAAATTGTAATTAGTGACCTGCCTGTGAGGTTTTAAATTTCAAATCTGTTTTTAGGATGTGCTTATCAACTGCTTTCACTAGTGTTGTATTGAAATTTATTTGTAGGCTGGTAGAGGAACAATACCTGGAAAAAAATTAGAGGGTTGAAGAAGAGCTCCAAATTTTCTGTTGAACACAACAAACAATAGCCTTCACTTTGTAACCAGACAGGCTACAGTGCATATTGCACTAGAAAATAATCTCTTGTACCACGGGGAGCCTCTCAGTATAGTCCTGGCTGAGGATGAATGTATGGTCTCCGTTTGAGAACTAACTGAGGAATTAACAAGGGGTACTAACAGCGCACATTTCACTTTTACGCAGTGTTAAAACAAACTTAAGTTTGGCATAACTTGGGTTATGTTCTATGCATAGCTAGTGCTAGTGGCTCATGTTGCCCTTTACTTTTGCCTGTACCTTAACTGGAACACTCTGCTGGAGTTTTGCAAGCCACATGAAATTAAGTCCACATGAGGTATAACATCCATATGCTTCAGAAGCTGCTATTAGATGCAGCTGAGAAGGTCTTGGTTATGTGCACATGTGCTAATACAAAAAAATAAGAAAGCATAAGACAAGCTGGACCTGGTGTAAATAGATGTAACTATTTTAAATTGGTGCAATTTATACTGTGCAGAACTGTTTCTTAATACCTTCAGACCCAATTTTTGTCTCCTGTGAAATGCAGACGGAGAATTCAAATAGGATTTGAACCTATGTTTTCAAGGTAGAACTTATTTGTACATTCTGCACATGTATAGAATGTTTGCCAACATAGAATATGTAGACAAACATGGGAAAATACTCTAAAAGGACTTTCAAGATCATGTATGATTTATAGGTGCAGATTAAACTAATTTACAGAAAAGAATGTTTTGTGTATTTGTACCACATTACAACTTCAGCTTGTGATGTCTCAGACCTTTGTAGCTATACATTTTGTTGACAGATGTATTTTAACAAAAGTGTTCAAGTGTTAGAAAGAGGGACTACTTTCTATATAGAAATTACTATGTCAAAGAAAATTTCAGACTGATTAGGTGGGTCAAATGAATAAGAAAGTCTGTCTTACAAGTTCTTCTAAATCGCTGGTAAACTATTTCCTAAAACATAGAAGGGAGTTTGTTTGTCTGCTTTTATTTTTTTGTTTGTTTGTTTTTAGAATGGGTAGAAGAGTAAAGAAGGAAATAGAGCCTCCACCCAAGGATGCGGTAAGTTTATAAACTGCAATGTGTTACAAAATAAACATTACGAAATTATAGGCCCAGCTCTACCATCCTTACATAGTTCCTTATTCTCCTAGCTTACCCACATTATTCTAAAAATGGCTTTTAAAGATGACTCTGTTTCTGCTTTTCTTGGACAGCATACAAACCAGAGTGACTGGGCATGTGTAGTTCTTTGTAGAGATTGTTGTCTTTGGCAGGCTTTGCAAACAGTAATGTATGAAACAATCCAGGCTTCTTTTTATTTGAAGAACAGTGTTAGCTTTCTCTTTGTAAGAATCAAAGGAGGAAGGAGAAGAGCAACCTGAAATCTGCCAGTCTTTTCAACTGTGAAGACATTCTCTTTCTTGAAGGATGAAAGAGTTAAGAGCCTTGATGGATCTGCAGAATTTTTTACTGAATACAAAATTTGACAAATATTTTGAATAATACTACATACTCCAGCTCTTTTGCAAATATATACAGTCTTTAGAGACAGTTTAGGTTTTTCTGTTATCATTGAAAGTACAGTGAAAAATACAGGAGTTGAAGCCAAATACAGAATAATGGTGATAGTGTGACTTTTTTTTTTCAAAGGTGGAGGTTAAGGGTCTGACACTGGAACGCTTTTCAAGAGCTTCTAGAAATTCACAAGGTACAAAGAGACCCCAAAAAAGATAAATGTTCAAAATATAGGTATTTTAAAAGTTTAATTGTTTTATTCAGAAAGAAGTAGAGGAAGTACAGAAACACTGAAAAGAGTATGATAAAAATTATGTGCCAGAAAATAACCACGTTAGTGAAAATGGGGACCTCAGTGAGTCCCACAGAGAAGCACGAATCTAAATGCAAAGTTCAGTACACTGTTTTAAAAAAACAGTGGATTTGTCTGTAAAGACTGGTAGTACTGCAAGAGCTTTTTCAAAGGTCACAGAAAAGCTAATCAGCAAAAACTGCATTACAATTTCAATATTAAATAAGCATAAATAATTTTAACTAAGACAGTAATATCCAATAGCCATGATGTCATTGAGGCATAGCAGCTGACATCAGGTTTAGCCCAAGTGTTCTGTGGAAAGATGAATATTAGAAACGTAATTCATAAGTTTCAATCAATAATAAAACCTTATGAAAGGAGATGACATAAAACTTCAACATAATTAGATCTGTATAAAATAACCTAGAAAACCAGGAGTATACACTAAGAAGGTGTATGCGGATAAGACTAATTAAAACAGGCCTGAAGAATTAAAATGGAGTATCTTTACAGTCTAAGAAAAGATTTGAAAGGCATGACAGTACATTTAAGTCATACAGATGAGCTGAAGTATTAGCTAGGAAATCAGTAGATGCAGCACCACAATTTCTATATCCAAAAGATACTATTAGATTTTCTGGAGAAGCATGTGTGGTACAGCCTATTAGGTACTACAGTAAGCTGTGAATAATGTTAGAAAAGATACTCAACAATAGAAAAAAATGAACTTACAGAAAATGTAAGTAAAACTATAAAAAAAAGGAATGAATTGGAAAGACTGAATTCTAGATGGTATCTGCAGCTTTTGGCTTAGTTTTTTACCCTTATCGTACTTCAGGCTAGCATATCTGTTCTTGAAGTCCTAGCAGGAGGAAAAAACCCCTGAATGTTGCATAGCAAGACAGTATTAAACATGAAAGTAGATCATTGATTAGTTGTAAATATTAACCAAGAAAATCTTATAGAAATGAGAATATTGTTAATAATTATTGTGTAAAATCAAATCTGAAAACTTTAAATTTCACCTGGATTTTTCAGATGGCAGGAAATGAGATGCAGACAAAATAAAAGATGTATTAACTCCTATCTTCTGATTGATAATCTGTTTATGAAAATGTCAAGTCCAAGAAAAGAAGCCTTGAGATAATGTAGATGGTCTTACAAAAGAGGGCCTTTGTGCATGTGGAATGCTCTGAGAATATATGGAACTGCAGAAGACCACTAATTTTTTATAGATTTCTAGGAACAGGTGGGAAACACATCTTTTAGCCTAGCCACTGCTTCCATGTTTCAGAAAGTATTCCGAAAGACTCTGTTTTTACTGCCTTTCATAATTTGTCTTTTACTATTCTCTGTTTTGAGAATTGGTCTCCAACAGGAAAAATATTGCTTTGAGCCTCTATCTCTATATAAATGACCTAAGAGAGTAATTCAGGAAGATAAAATATGCTAACTTCTTTGACACAGATTGATAGGAACTTTTCTTACGATATCTACATTAAGTTTGGTCTAGATGATATTATGATTTAATCATTAGATAGCATAGACATTAAGAGGGGAGCCTAAGATTACCACTAAGGTACTGAAGAGTTATCACTTAAAAAAAGCTATAGATACCTGAGTATTTTTGAAAGTGGCTTCATTCACAACACTGATGTTAAAAAAAGGTGGAATGTATGAAGTGGCACAGTCAACTCCTGAAATTGTCTCCAGAGAAACACTGTTTTTTGATTAATGCCTAAATATTAGGCATTAATTTGACTTGACTTTAGTAAGGCTTTCAACTCTGTCTGTTGTAGCATCCTCATCGGTAAGCTGGTGAAGTACAGACAACATAAACAGGCAGTGTAAATGTATTGAAAAGTAGCTGAATTGACAGGTACAAAGGGTTATGATCAGCAGCATGAGATACTGTTAGAGGTCAGGCACTAGTGTTGTGTTCCAGGGGTTGATCCTGGGGTGGATACTGTGTAACCTCTTCATTAGTGCCCTGAATAGTGGGATGGAGCGCACCCCCAGCAAGTTTGCAGAAGATGTGAAATGGAGAGGAGTGGCTGAAAGACTCGATGGTTGTGCAGCCATTCAGAGGGATCTCAACAAACTAGAGAAATAGGAAATCGGGAATTTAATTAAGTTCAATAAAGGGAAATGCCAAGTCCCACACCTGGGGGAAGACTGGGTGATGACCAGCTGGAAAGCAGCTTTACAGAAAAGAACCTGGTGATTCTGGTGGTCATGCACCAGCAATATGCACTTGGGACAAAGAAAGCTGGCACAATCCTGGGGTGCATTAGGCAGAGTGTTGCCGGTCCCTTGAGAGAGGGAACTTTTGTCTTCCACTCAGTGTTGGTGTGTGAGACCACACCTGGAGTGCTGTGTCCTGTTCTGGGTTCTCTGGTACAAGGGAGACAAGGTCTTACTGGAACAAAGTCTTGGAGCATTTGTCATAGCAGGAGAGACTGACAGTTGGGACTGTTCCTTCTTGAGAGAAGGCTTGGAGGGTCTTACCAGTGTGTAAATACCTGATAGGAAGAAGTAAAGAAATCAGGCCAGGCTCTTCTCAGTGGTGCCCAGTGAAAAGATGAGAGGCAATGGGCACAAATAAAAAGGCAGGAGGTTCCATTTAAGCATAAGAAATAAAAATCCTCTTTTACTGTAAGATATATGAAGCTTGACATAGGTTGTCCAGAGAGCTTGTGGAGTCTCCATCCTTGGAGATACTCAAAATCAGACTGTGCACAAGCCCTAGCTCACCCTGCTCTTAACAGGGCAGTTGGACTACATGATCTTCAGAGGTGCCTTCTAATATCAACACTTTGTCATTCAGTGGAATATCTTGGGTTTATATAGACAATCACGGTACTGAAACAATTAGCATGTCCAGGTATCTACTAATTCTGTTTTTCTAGGTAAAGGAAAAGGACCTAAGCATATCAAAGATATCAGTAGTGCTTCTAAAGATTATATGAAAGGTGCAAGGTTAAAGCTGACCTTAAACCAAATTTAAAAGATTAAAAAAAAAAAATACAGGATGATCAAACATAGAATAATAGCAGATAAAAACATCCTTCAAAAGGTGGGATTTGCATCCAAATGGGAAAACAAAAAACCACTTCCACTCCGAAATGAGAAGTGAAAGCACAATGTCACCAATGTCACCCTGCATCAAAATATTTTCTGAGAGAACTAGCAAAGATGCAAAAACTAGCGCTAAAGCTTTTTCAAATTGACTAGATGCAAGGAGCTTCTTAGAGGGACTCTCTCAGGGGATTGAAGTCAGGAAAGAAAAGCAAAATGACTTATTTTTGTGTCAAAAGACAAAGCAATGTGGTAATCACTAAAATAAATGTGATAAAATTGCCGGAATAGGAATAAAAAGTATTTGCCCAGGTCTATTGCTAAATGAAAAAATAGCTAACATCTGGAAATGAGATACTGTTTGTTACTGTATTTAATGTATACCCTTTGTACTAGAAGAATGAAGGGTAGAAAATGTCATTTTTGAAAAGAAATACATCAATAATTACAGGAAGTTTATCTTCTGTGCTGTGTTAATTGGTAGAAATAGTTCTGAAAAAAGCCCTCAAACCCAAACCCATGGATAAATGTGATAGTAGTGAGGGAGAATCAATACTGCTTGTGCAGAGGAAAGTTTGAGCTATGAAATCTACTTGAATTCTTTGGAGGACTTAGTGAGCAAGTGGATAATGGTGTTTTGATTGATACAGTTACTTAGCCTTTTCAAAGGATTTTTAGATCAGGCTTTTCACTCACATCAACACGAACACATAAAAAGAAATTGCTCTTCTAGGAACAAAGTCTGGTTATAAAATAGGAAGCAAAGGCGAGAAAACAAGTTATTGTTCAGGTTTCATAATGAGAGAGGTTGCCAGTGGAATGTCATGGGGTTTTATTCTGCAGCCTGTGTCATCCAGTCTATCAGAATTAATGTGGATATTTTCATGAAAATGGCATCCACTTCCTAATTAGGAAAGAGTAAATTAGTACAGCATTTCAAATTCCAGAAGTAAAAGACAAAACATCATGTTACTAGCAAATGCATTATACATGCACGCGTTGAATGCCATGAACAGTTCTGGTGTTTCCACCTCAAAAAGGTACAACTGAACTATAGAAAGATGACAGAAGGAACTAAGAATGAACTAAGAAAGACAACAAGAACAGAGTGGCTTCTGTTTTAGGAAAGATTGAAGAGAGTAGGTTTCTTCATTCCCAGAAGGAACCATTGTGAAGAGGAATGTCATAGAAACCTACAAAATTATGAATATACACGGAAGGCAGATGGGTGTAATTTATTTCACATTTTCTTATGGTGAATGAACCATGTAGGACAAATGAAATCATGAAGTGTAGTTCTAAAACAAAGAGGCACAGCTATTTTATGACTCTTAAACTGTGGTACTTGTGTCTGAAAATACTAAGGCTAGTTAAAATACAGATGGCTTCAAAAATTATGTACCACATTTTTCATTGACTTTTTGAACACAGATAAAATCATGAGGCTCTCCAGTTCTCTAGCTTGCAGAGTGCTGGAATCTGAGAGGGAACATAACCAAAGTTTAATAGTCTGCTTGCCCACACCTGTTACTAGACTTTGTTGGAGACAGAATGCTGGGCTAGATGAGTCTTTGGTCTGACTGGAAACATATTTTGTATTACATTCAATTTCAACTAAATTAAGTTGATGGAAGCCAAAACAAAAAAAAAAACCACCAGAAAACCAAACCAAACCCAAACCCTAAATGCTCTTCAGTTTCTAATGGCTTTGAAGTAAAATGTACACAAAAGTCAAGATCAAAGACATGTAGAAGCATTTGAGTTACAGCTTTCTTTTTCATTTAACTTGCTTTTTTCTTAATACAAACTGAATGTTGGGAATGTTGTTGCTTATAAATTACTTAAATTTCTCTGTTGGATTCAAGGTTGTTTGTAACTTCAGGAAAATTATTCTAGCAAATAATCTGTCCTGTATGTGCCATTACAGGAAGAGTCTGCAATGATGTATGAAGATTTAGATACAAGCCTTGATTGGAAAAAATAAAGTGATAAGCAGAAGTCATAACCGGTTCTATGATAGTTTTGATGAACAATGTTACTTCCCAGCAAATCACCTAATCACAGAGTGGGTTAGGTTGGAAGGGACCAGAGTGGGTCATCTGGTCCAGCCTCCCTGCTCAAGCAGGGTCATCCCAGAGCGTATGGCACAGGATTGTGTCCAGATGGTTCTTGGATATCTCCAGTGAGGGAGACTCCACACCCTCCCTGGGCAGCCTGTTCCAGTGTGCTGTCATTCACACACTGAAGAAGTTCTTCCTCAGTCACTGACATGCTCAGGCCTTTGACTTCTTAAACTTACATTGATTTCAGTGACTATTTTAACTGTGTTTTCAGCACAAATCTGCTTTTAATAGGAAAGTGCCTATTGAATTATTTCAGAGAGTGATAGTAAATATAAATATACATATGGGTAGAGATTAGACTCATTTCACTCTTCTCTTGTGCCAACCTGTCATTAAATCCTAGGAATTTTCATTGAGTTGTGGTTTATACAATTACTTGTGAACATGAAACAGTGAAAATTGAAAAATGCAATAGTGACTTTAGTATTAGATCAATGTATAAATAACTGAGATGTAAAACTCTTATTTCATCTTTTATTTCTTATTGAACTTCATCTGAGATCAATATTTGTGTTTATTTTTCTCTGGAGAACTAACAGCCTTTTCTAAAACTTGGAGTTTTATCCGGAGATATGTCTGTGCTTAAATAATAGCACTTAACCTGGAGGATCGTGTTCTGTCCATGCAAACACTCAAATGCACAGAAGTAGAGACCTGTGAAGGAGACTAAAGGGACTTTCAGTCACCTCTAAATTCTCCTGTAGGTAAAATGAACTGTGATGAGCTGATTTTTATTACCTCCTTGCAATCCAAAAAGAAAATTCCCATAAAGAATTCCATCATTTTAGGCCCATCATTAAGATGTAACTTGCACCACTATGCTATTATTTGATTCAATTCTTGTTGCTGAGTCATTATTAAGTGAAATTACTTGTGGTACAGTGAGCTGATTATATTTTTTTTAGAAAGGAGCTTTGTTCCATGACTTGGCCCATGCCTCCAGCTTGTCACAGCAAGCATGAAATTGGACAATGTCTTCAGATTTTCAGACTTGATTGAAGCTAGGTAAACCAGTTACGCACATTAGGGAGGCCACCTCTTAATGAAATTTGTATGTTGAGCTGGCTGCCTGCTAAATTGTGTGATCTGTCTCATGAAAGGTGATGAAATTACTTAGATTTAAAAACCTATCAAAAATATAATTTTAAAAATCTTGGTACTAGTATCATAATTTGTCTTATTTTTGAGCAAATCAGAAGAGGGAGAAGAAAAAAAGCCTCCTTTGTGTTCATTTTTCTTCAAGCACACTCATAATTTTTTTTAATATTTGCCCCCCATAATTTCCTTGCTTGACAACTGAGTTGAATGTATCTTCATACTCCAATTGTTCAGTAACATATGCCCCTGGTGTAACTATTAGTAGTTTTTTAATGAAGTAAAACAAATAATCAACATTTGTAAATATATATGTTTATACACTGTAATATTATTTAAAAATAATATGTATTGCTATTTTATAATCTGCAATATTTTAAAGATAAATACATTGATTTTGGGAGACTGCATGACTCCAGTATCTAATAGTTTCTCTAAGTAACACGGATAATCTATGGGCCTGAAGTGTGAGGACAGAAGACAGTTTTTCCATACTAACTAATTACTTTAAATCCAAGCAAACTTAAAAGTTTTTAATGGGTAGAATTTTCAGAAATCCTTGAGTCTTGCTAAGAAATGAAAGGCTTTTTTAGAAGATTCCCTTGCTCAAGTGATGTTAGTTCTAAGGAGTCTATTAAGAGGGTGAAAATGGTCTGATTTGTTGGAAGATATCTTTCTGCATGAAAGAGCTCAGAAATGGAAATGAACCCTTTGTATCAGTTGTAGCTTGGTGAGCAGGGATTATATCTTAGAAATACTTCAGTTAGTACAAGATCATGGTGAACTGGTGAACTGAGCTGACAAAGGCACAGAAAGTGTGCTTTTATTTTTTTAAGCAACCACAAAGTGATATTTCTACAGAGTCACAAAATTCTCTTCCTCGTACAGCACCTGAGTTCATGAGCTCTGTGTGCAGCTGCTCAAAAGAAACTTCTCATGTCTGGTTCTGAAGCCTCAGAATGCTCTTACATGTGTAACAATTACATAGTTTGTTACCTTCAAGACTTTCTAGATTTGTGGGGAAGTGTCAAGGTTTTCCCAAAATCTTCCCATGTGATGAAATAATGAATGTATTTACCTTGAAGTCAATTATTCTTTCTTATTTTTCAACAATGTTTCTAATTGTTATTTAAAAAATTGGATTTTTCCAAGTAAATAGCAACTTGTTGGTATTTCCAATTCAGTGTAGATATCAAACAAGATTTAATTGTATTTTAAATGAAATATGGGAGTCTAATGAGACAGGAAGTCTCAGTATAAATCAAACCTTTCTTTGTTTTTTGTCTGTAGTTTGATCCTTTATTGATTGAAAGCAAAGCACCAGCAACAGCTGTATTAATGCTTAGTTCTCCTGAAAAGGAAGTTTTGGCCAAAGCATGTGATGCTCTATATAAATTTGCATCAAAAGGTTAGTCTTTTTGCAATGAACTTTGTTTTTCACTGCTTAAATTTTGATAATAGTTCAGAATTCTTTAGTTTCCTAGCACTAAAATCTTAATCTCTTCTGTCGAGGTTTGGGGGGTTTTCTGAAATATCTATCCCATCTATATTTGCAGTTATAAAGAAGTCTTGCAGTTTGCATGAAGGAAATTTTTATCATTTTGTTGTAGAATTTTATATTCATTGTTCAATAGAGCTTGTTTTAAATATAACATAGATCTGTTTTTTTATGAGCAACAGACCTGCAATTGGGAAAGAATTCTCTTTTTTATGTTGCAGTTTGAAACTTCTACACCAGTGTAGTTATTTTAAGGTTCAGTTTTCAATGAAAAGAACTTTTTACCTTGTTTCTATTATTTTTGCACAAAGTTGCTATGCCAATATTTCTGTGCAGAGGATTTGCTGGAGACTGCTCAGCCTCCTTTATGAAGCTTAATTCTGTATGTGTTTGGAATGTAATAGTCTCCAAGATTCCAAATCTTCCAAAGGTCCCTGTATACTCTATAGGTAAACGTCGTGTTCAAGGTACCCAGGAGACAAACAACTGTATAACAAAGGCTCAAATTTATGTAGCACATAATTTCCTAAGTTGTCTCCTGTTATTCCGTGTTAGTCACTCAAACTGGTATATGCTGATAGTATTTTTGCTCTGATTAATCTGGTGTAATTTTAATTTCCATTTAATTTACTTTTTTTTAATTATGCATTTATATGGTGATTATTATACTGATGGCAATTGCCAACACTACTGAAGTTGTGAGGGAGCTGAAGTCTCTGACAGTTGGCTAGGGGTCACTGGGTTCTGGAAGATACTTAGGTTCAGCTTAATATGGCAAGCTTAGCTGAGGGCATGAGATCAAATTCTGAGTATGTGAAAAGAGAATATGGACTGTTGGGAGACAGCTATGAAACATAGACTCCTGCTGGCTCCTTCCCTGCTGTCCACAGTAAACTATGTCACACCGCAAGAGGACAGATGTTTATTTTTTTATGTTTATACTAAATGAATAATCCTTTAAATTATTAATGTAGATATTCTTGCAATCTTCCAGAAGACTAGACTGCAACTTTGTGGTGTGGCAGAAGAGGAGAAGTTGTTTTTAGTTAATTAATTGAAGTTAATCTATTTTTTTGACTGTTGCTAGTAAATTATGTCCCATCCCTCAATAAAAATACTTCTTCCATTGTAATCATGTCTTGACCTGAGAATGAGCACAGATCTCCAGTTTCCCCTCATGTTGCTCACTTGTTGCCAGAAAGGACAGGCATGGTTCATTAGAAAATGAATTATAGAGCTGTTGTGGGAACTGAGGAGTGGAATTGGGATTTTTTTTTTTTGGGTTTTGTGTGTGTTTTGAGTGAGCAGGAGCAGAAGGCTGTAATCACACTAAACACCTCTATTCTTTGCATGTCCAGCACCTATTAAGCTACAAAGCACTTCATTCTCAGGTGGCAGAAATCTCAGGTAGGAATTAATGATCCAAATCCTGATAGTTGCTTCCCTTGAGGGATAGTAAAGATCCACAGAATTAATGAGCTGTTATTTTGAGGAAAATAAAATTGGGAGGCAAGGAAAGAGGAAAATAAAATGAGGTTCTTAATGATATTGTTCACTTGTACTCTGCTAAGTAGAAAGCTTTCCTTTGTACTTCCATTACAGTGTCCAAGAAATGAGCTGAGTGTCCAATAGACAGAAGCATCCTTTGCTTTACAAATGTGAATTAATCTTAGATATTATTAATCCTTGAAACTATTTGACACATATTTATTTGGGGTATAAATTAGATGAACTCTCAAGGACCTATCAGGTGTTTGTTCTTTGATTCTACGTCCAATAAAAGATGTTTTACTTTGATACATTAGAACTGTGAGATTGCTGGCATTTTTCTTTGGCTCTTAACCCAATTCCTTTTCAGATGATGAAAACAAAGTGACTCTTCTTGGTCTTGGAGCATTGGAACATCTGTATAAACTCATCTCACATGAAGACCCAATTGTACGCAGAAATGCCATCATGGTATTTGGCATCATGGCCTCTAATTGTAAGAGTCTCAATTTTTTGCTGTTTTTCAATGTGTGATCATCAAAACAAGAGGTTGCTTGTGTGACAAAATCCTGTATGAATGGCCCAGAATAAAGAGTAAGTGATGTAAGGTTGAGTTTCAGTGGCTGTTATTTTTATAGGGCTTTATAGACCTATATCTGATTAATGTAATTAACCAGGTCTTTGGTGGATATTCTACGCAGTTGTCTTCCATGAGGATATCCCAACCACTCTCTAAGTCTTTTCATCACAACTGCTACCTGCTTTTTGTGCTGCACTGGACCTTACCCTCTTTACCTTACTTTCAGCTTTGTGTTAGCATATAGTCAACACTACTGCACAAATGTGGATTTGAATGAACAAAGATCTCCCATTTATATTCACATCTTAATTGATTTTTTATTTAAAAGTAAATTAAACTCATACCTTTTTTCTTACATTTCAGCACTGTAATGTGTTGATAATAACAACATAGCCTGTAAGATCGCATGAAGTCTGTTCCAAAGAATACTATTTGATTTTTCTATCCAGTGGTTGTGCTTTTGCTAGTTTGCAATTGACAATTGAAAGTCTACTGTGATTTTCGTAAGACCTGTGTAATTAATGTTTTCCATTTGCTGTGTGGACTGGCATTAGCATAAAATTGCAAAATGATGGCTTAAAAACTAGGTAACAGAAGGATTACTTTTAGTTTGATAATTTCAATCACAAATCATTTGAACTATTGGAGTATGACTTCCTTGGTGACTAAAACTGTGTAATATTTCATCAGAACCTGCTAGATGCAAGTATTTTGAATAAAATTTCAATGAAATATGGAGGAACTTCATATATATCAAATATCAGAGAATGTCATCTGCTACTTAAAAGTCTCCTTGATTTTTTCTGAGTCCATTATGATCTTGGTATAACTTCAGTTGTGTGTCTTTCCCAGTCAGATCTTTCTGTCACTCGGCGAGTAACTGTAAGAACATTTTTCTTGGAGTACATTCTGTCTCTTTACTCAGTCAACATTGCCAAACAAAAGACTTTGTATTTGTAATTTCATTGTAGATGATGTCAGGAAGTTACTGAGGAAACTGGATGTCACGAATTCACTTATTTCACAGCTGGCACCAGAAGGTATCTTGTAGTATTCATTCCTTGTGCAAAAATACAGTCAGAAGTAATTTATGATTGCCATTTGATCAGAAATTTAATAAAATCTTCTCTGTAACTTACAATTTGTCCTACTACATGTTAAATAGTTAAATGCTTTTATGAGAGTAGTTCTGTTGTTCACTAAGTAATGGTTTATGTTGTACAGATGGAGCAAGATGTTTATAGAGACATCAGGTATGATTAACAGCTATTATTTATTGACTTCAAATAATATTTTAAACCACTGTATTAGTGAGCATGTGCTGAATAAAGCTTAATCAAAATGTTTCTCTTTTTTTCCCCACAGAGGATGTAGTTATCCATGAGTTTGCTACTCTCTGTCTAGCACATATGGCTGTTGAATATACTACTAAAGTAAAAATATTTGAGCAAGGTGGGTTAGAACCACTTATCAGACTGCTAGGTAGCCCTGATCCTGATGTTAAGAAAAATTCAGTTGAATGTATCTACCTTCTGGTACAGGTAAAGTTTGCTGTTGTTTGTTGTTTTAAATTACAGAGGCAGATAAGCATTTGCCCCCCCCATCGCTGCTGTTCTCCTGGAGGTTAATAATTTTTAAAGATTTGTTTCCTTTACTCCCCAGTCTTTATCAGTGTATTTGAAACATTGCATCTAAGTCCTTAACGGTTAAATTAGTTTTGAATATAGCTGACTTTAGTTTAATTCTGTTGAACTTAGGCAATTATCTGTGCTGTACTGCAGTATAAGTAAATCAGGATGAGGTTCAAATTTTTAAAATTAAACAATAATTTGCGCAGTTGAAAAATGTTTATCTTGGTAATGAGAGTTGTAATCTGTCTATCCAAAAGGTTGGAATAATCCTGTAAATTAAAGAACTACTACTGCATTGTGTCTTGTTTTGACCAGCAAGTCCATAGCACAATTTTGAACATCTTTTTAATGATAGGTGAATGCTGTCAACAGCTACTTTCCACAGAGGGAGGAATAGATTTGTTATTGGTTACTTTCACACTCAGCACTAATGTCATCCATATGCTGCTTAGCAAAAGAATGGTGCATTTGTATGGCAGTTCTTTTCCATGGCTTAAGCGAATCAATTCAATAATGAATTCAGTTTATAACTCTATCTCTTTTGGGGCATCAGAGCATGTCTATTCAGAATCACATTTTACTCTTTCTCCTTTTTTACTATCTCGCTGTCTTTGTTGCAGGGTATATCTGGATAACTGCACCTGGTGCTTGCTTATATTGATAAGGATAATTGCATGCTGCACATGTGCAATAAGCTATTTAAAAGCAAATTGTAATTTATTTATTTATTTTCTTTTTTAATATAATCAACTACTGTCTTTTTATTAAGCCGCACATTCACTGTTAAAAGTTGAAATTTTAAATTCTTGTTTTATAATTACTGAAACAAAAGAAGATATAACCAGGCAACCACAGCAGAGTGCAAAAACTGTTTGCCTCCCACTGAGGTAAATAAAAATGGTGAAACTAAATTTAAAAAACTTTCTCAAAGAAACATTTATGTTGAGACAAACACGACAAAATCAAGAGTAAATAGGCACCCTTAGACAGGACTAGATTCAGTAGTGTGTACTTCAGTCATGCAAAAAACCCTAGAATTTAAGGCTTGTGGGGCTTGATTATATTCAGTTTGATTCTTAGCTTAAAAGAAGGATTCAGAACTGAAAACTCTGGAGTATTGACTCATTTTTTAATGTCTAAAATCAGATTTTTGGTGTTCTTTCTGTAAAGTGTGGAATTGATGTATTGTTGTATTCTCTATCACTAACATTCTTTGTTGGAATATTTTACCGCAGGATTTTCAAAACCGTGCTGCAGTGCGTGAATTGAATGTAATTCCACCCTTGCTGGGACTACTGGAATCTGAATACCCAGTTATTCAGTTGTTAGCCCTTCAAACCTTAGAAGTAATTACCAAAGACAGAGAAACCAGGATAATACTGGGAGAAAATAAGGGATTAGATTGCCTTCTGAAGATACTGGAAACCAATGTATGGTTTACTTGCCTTAAAAGTTTTTTTGTTCTTGATGCTAATGTTTCTGCTAATTAGTTCTGTGACTAATGAGAAATATTATTTATGTTATGGAAAAGTGATATAATAAGAAAGAGTTCCTTACTTGGATTGAACTATGATAGAAATAGGATAAGCTAGGATATCTACCTTACTAAGAAAAGAAGCAAAGGGATTCACCAAAGTATTTAGGTTTGTTTTATTGCTGTATTGCTCTTAGTAATACTACTTTGTATTTACTGTCCATCTCTCAAAGTGTAGTAAATATAAGAAAAATTCACCATATGGCTTTTTATAAGATGTTTTCTGATTTTTTTATTATACGCTGAACTTTGGTGCTGGTTCCGAGTTTGAGCACTGTTTTTTTTTAATTGAATTTACTTTATATATCAATAGCCTTAGATATAATTTCCACCATTCTTTATGTTATTATGAGATATTTTGAGACTCAGTTTAGTGCTTCTGGAGTTCAGGTGTCACCATGGGAAATATAATGCATAGAGAAATCAGGGAAGTTTTTGAAATTTTAAGGTCACAGGTCCATTCTGATTACTTGTCTAACCCACTTTGATGTAAATGGGAAATTCTGTGGGTTTTACTGTTTTTGAGAAATTGTGTTGCATCCTAAGGCATCGTCAAATAAATTATATGAAAATATGAATTTGAAAATATGTACCTTGTAGTATGAGTAAACTCTCCAAAAGAAAGTTACAACACTTATCCTACAAACTTAAAAGCCAAAGATATTTTAATCCTGATTTCAAGGTTATTTGTTTGGGGTTTTTTCTTTATTAGGACCTCAGCGATCTACATATTGAAACTCTTGCTGTGTTGGGAAATTGTCTCGGAGATGTGCATACTCTGCAACTGATCCAGCTGACAGGAGGCCTTAAAAAACTACTTTCATTTTTAGGAGTCTCTACTGTTCCCAATATTCAGAAGAATGCAGCAAAGGCAATTGCGAAAGCAGCTTATGACTGTATGTGACTTTTCAATAATCCATGGACATGAATTTTTTTGTGAAGTAAATTTTTATCCAGAATGAGACTGTCTTATCTGTCTGGGGGTAGAACTTGTGCTGAGGAGAACACTGGCAAGAATTAATTATGGTGATGAGTCTTGCCAATCAGAGGAGCAATTGGATGCTAGGCTATATATGTATCTATATATATATGTATGTGTGTGTGTGTGTGTGAAAATATTAAGGTTTTGCCTCAACTTAATTTTAAATGTAATATATTCTTGTAAAGTGCTGTCCTCAAGGAAAAATGGAGCTCAGAAAATATGATCTTTGTCTTTTGTTTAGTGATGCCATATGACTGCCATCTTAAGCCACCTTTGCTGGCACTGTTTTCTCACAGCTGTCTGTTAAGACTTCATTGCAAGCTGACTTCCTTTTGCATTCAACTGCTCGTCTAAATGTCAGGCAATTTCAAATACAAATTCCTTTAACAGAGGCATGAAAGGAAACCTTTCAAATGGCTTGCAGATTAATATTCCCAGGGGAGTTAAATAGTTTCATTGTAATCTTTTTATAATTATTCATCCTATAGTTCTTTTTTATATACTTTTCTTTAATTCACCGAGGAGTTCCGAATTAGGCAGAACATGCTCATCATTTATGCCCACAAGGATGCTCTTTTAATCAAACTGCATTTGAAAATCCTTCTATATATTGGCTACTGCATTGCAACATGTGCCAAGTAGTGTTGTGTAACAAAATGCAATGTAACTAATAGCATACTTCTGTCTATGGAAGATTTTAATTCTGTCAAGGGATTTTTATGACAGTAGAATTTAAATATTTCATTCATATTTCTGGCACCTTGTGGTTGAGTCATGGCTTTAATTTATGTGTATTTTAAAAATAAGTAATTTAATTTAATACATGGATAAAATAATCTCTCTGCCATATTTCTGACCTTCTTTCTTCTCTCCCCATGCTATATCTTTCAATTTCTTTTCTCATCCTGCTTAGTTTGATGTCCTGAATATTTGTAATTATTTGGATAGAAAATTAGATACAAAAAGCATGCCCTAGTATTCTGTGGGTTTTTCTATGCTTTTGCCATTATCTGTTGGAAGCTTTGCAAGTTACTGAAAATTGTTTTCATTAATGTTCGGGTACCAAAGATAGGAAGGGACCTTCTTATTGTCAGTATTTTCTTTGTGTATTTTCCTGTGTTTTTATTTTATTATGCGACTTAGGACTGTCAGTATCATTTTTATAGTCCTGTGACAGGCTTGTAAGTTGTATGCTAAGCAGATTTATGTTTGCTCCTACTGCTTTCTGCTGCATCTTACCCGTTAATCATATTTATTTTCAAATAAGTATAGCCTTCTTCTCCTCTTTCACACTTTTTTCAGTTTTTGTGGCCTAATATTTTAGAAGCTGTTAGTAGAAACATGTCTGGACACATTTTTAAAGCGTGGTGGCAAGAACTACATATAATATATTACAGTACTGCCTATGATCTTATATCATGGGATGTTACCGTCAGTGAAGATGCATCTTCTTGTCATGCTTCTTTACAAATGGAGTCAATGAGGTTTCATTATGAAGGTTTGCTCTCTTCTTCAGCCTGTGACAGTTGGTATGGATGCAGCAAGCTGGGAAAATACATCAAAAGAAGATTTGAAAGATTTGCTTTCAAGCTGTAGAATTTTGGTGACAACCAGTTAGACAAAGCGAGACTTGTTGTCCTGGTGCAGTGGAAAACACAGTCCAATAAACTTACTGCTCAGTGTGGCCCCCCAAAAGCACTGACTTTTTCAGATACATATAGCTACTTGTCTAAAGTCAGCCTTCCAGTGGAAAGAAAAGGCCATTATAAGAAATAGCCCAAGTGCAAAAAGAAAACAGAAATATTTTTTGTTTTTGTTTGATTGGATTCTGGTTGTAAGCATACTAAACAGCCTGTCCAAAATGCAACAGGAATGTATACTATACTAGTATTTGCCTCGATGTGAATCCAGTATAATACAACACAGCTCTAAGTTCTGTAGTGACTTTTCCAGGAAATTTGCAGTAACCATAGGGCAGCCCACATTTTTCAGGTTTGATTATCATGGTTGCAATTTACCAACATTTCCTGTGTACTTGGGAAAAAAAATACTGCTTCTCATTGGAATGAAAAGCCTACTTTTGCTATGACAGAACATGTATCTAGCTGGTTTTTTAATCACGGTAGCTGAGTATACAGCAGTATCTGGTTTTGAAATTATTATTGTTGACAGATGGAATTTAGTTTTGGATTGTTTGGGGTTTTTTTCCTGATAGATGTGATCATAGCAAGCAGTTTTGTTTTATGTTCCTTTCAGCCCTTTGAAAAGGGACTCCTGTAACTTGGTGTTGTTTTAAGATACATTTTTCCCTTAAGAGCTATTCTCAATATCCGAATAAATTACATGATATGAATATGATATTCAATTTTAAATAGCGTCTTTAGGATGCTGCTCTGTTTAAGTATATTAAAATTGATCACATTTCTATACATAATCATTATGCCTTTGCCCTTTAAGTTTTTTTTGTTCTGTAACATGATTTTGAATTTAATATATTAATTTATTGATGATTTTGTTTTGTATGCTCAGAATTATCGTGGTGAATTATACTGTGATTCCTGCCTTGCCCACCAAATAATGCAGTCATTTCAGAATGCAAAATATAATTTAATGCTATAAATTATTGAATGTCTGTGAGTGGATTATCTGGACTGTTGATTAAGGAGGACCTGATTTCCCCCTGACAATGCCAGACACACCAGCAAAAACAGAATGTAGAGTGTGTATGGAGAAAGTTATGATCACACTCACTCTGCCGAACTTCTGATTTGAAGCTCTGCCCATTCTTTCTGTGTATCTCAATGGAAATGGTTTGAAAAGGGAGTATACTAAATATGCTCTGTAGCCTGATTAATATATGCATTTGATAATACAGATCTTCATTTATCTGGGTTGTCTCAACTCAAGATCAGTGAGAGGTCATGATACTATTTAACATTAACTTTTTTTCATTTGAGATAGGTATAAATAATTCGTTAAGGTGGGGACAGTGACCTGAATAGGTAATCAATAGAACTCGTATCATGATTTTGGGGTAAGAAGGGGAAATATAAGAATATATTGAAAAACAAAGGTGGTCTCACAATGGGGTTAATGCATGAAAAACTGGACAGAGTACTCCAAACTCTTCTAGTTGTGTGTGCTTGAGTATTTTACTTCTTGTTACATCAATGTATTCAAATTACTTAATTCAAATTACACCAGGGTCAAGAAATTCATCAATGTAAAAATAGTGTTGGCACTGACATCTGAAGTACTTCAGTATAAATGATGCTTTTCAGTTGTGAATGCTTTCTTTTCTATAGTAAAAGAAAAAAAGGAAATAATGCATGCACACAGAGAGAGGATCAGCAGAAAATGTTCATCCCTTAAATAGCATTAGCACCTGGACCTTAAAATATTAACAATTTTCATTGGTCTAGCTACCTAAATACACATGCATACTCTTTACTGTAAGTTCAAATTCAAAATCTGTTTTTCCACATTATTGAAAAATTCTTTTTCTGTTCAAAATATTTTAAATTACTACTTCCACTCAATTATTCATATTATTATTTTATATAGGCATAAATTATCTTTAAAATGAAACACTTTAAAATGAAAGGCATCATCATAGTTGCCTTTAAAAGCAAGAATAATTTTTAAGAAAATCTGTGTACTAATAAGCAACTTCCTGTGCAAAAACCAAATTACTGAGGCATGAAGAACCTCCAGAGATCATTATTAGGGCTTATGGACTACTTTGGCAAGCAACAGGCCAGCGACATACTTGATAACTTGACAAAATGGTCTCTAATCCCAATTAAGGCCTTCTCTTGAGAGTAACAGGCTGATGTGCATCAAGGTGATGGCCAAACTTCTGCTGACACTTGAAATCCTCTCTGTTTTATTTGTTGCATCTTTATTTTGTGTTTTCATTTGTGTAACTTATAAAAATGTTTAAAACTGAGCTAAAGATGAGAAATCATCTCATCTATGGGCTCTGAGTAATTTCTGCTCTAATAAGATTTTCAATCAAACTTTCTTTTCACTGCATTGCAGACTTGTATTTATTTACTTTTATTCACTACAGATTCAGATTTATCTAAAAGAATACTTGCGATTTTTTTTTCCATTTAAATTTTTTTTATTTGGAGGACAACAATCCAAACATGGGAGTGATCCCTCAGAACAGTAGTAAGCACTGGTAAAATTTCTAAATGTGTTGAAGCCCTACTGGCTTCTCAGTTCCTGAATTTCTTTAATACATTCAAAAATTTTACCATGTAGGTATAACTTCCAGCATGTAATTAATCTGCTTTAAATTATGCATATGGTTAAATGTTTATTGACTCATCATTGCAGAGCTTCTATGCTGTCCAGCGCCTTTCAGGATGAGAAAGTTTTGCTCAGGGATCTTTCTAACAAAACCTGCTTTTCTGATCTCATCTGTTTTGGGATGAGGGAGTTTGTCAGTGTATTAGTATCTACATACAGATGTCTGTAGATATTTTGTAGACTGTGTTGTTACTTGTGTAGAGGAAGAAGCACCTATGTCCTTCCACGGCTGCTGCCGGTCTTTGGAGTGTAGGTCAGCAGTGAACCTGTTGTCACCAGGCTAAACTACAAAATTCATATTCTCTGCAACGTTAGTGAAGCTGTAGAATTTAAAATTTTCTTTGTAATGCCCCTTGCCTTTTTTTTGGCTATTTTAGTATGTTAAGTGGTATTCCACCAAGTTCAATCGTACATTTACTGGTATGTTCTTCAATTTTACGCATTTGGACTTTGTTAGCATAAACTGAAGTTAAGCACAATCCTGAGTAAGTATGATCTGTTGAATTGGAAAAGCTGTTTCCATCAAGCCTGTATGCATTCTGCAGTTTTAAAGTCTTAAAGAGAACAAACTTTGCATTCTGTTGGACTATGTATGTTTATACTGTGTTTAATAGTCATCATTTGGGCTTGATTCAGAGTTCAATGAAGCCTAATCCAGGAGTTGGACTTGGATGATCCTTGTGGGTCCCTCCCAACTCAGGATGTTCTATAATGGGATTTGGCTCAGGTCCTTTGTGCACATTTCTTAATGGCTGGTGCCTCTGTTACTGAAGTATTTCCAGCAACTAGATAAAATCAAATTCGTGTCCTTTAACTGATTTGGAAAACAAATGAAGATTAATGCTATTGTAATTTCTCATTTAAAGCTGAAATCAGGAAAATCTTACATTGGGAAGAGGTTGAGAAATATCTAATAAACCTTTTGGAAGCTAAGAATGATGAAGTTAAAGTTGCTGCTTCCCAAGCCATTTCTGCCATGTGTGAGAACATAGACAGCAAATGTGCACTTGGACTCCAGGGTAAGTAATGTGGGAAAGGATGAAATGCAAATTTGTGTTTTTTGTATTTGTAAGGAGAATACTTAATTTTGCCAACTGACATGGCTTATTTAAAGGTTCATATATACAATTATTTCTTTCAAAGGGATTCCCCAGCTAGTACAGTTGCTGAGCAGTGGTAATGAAGAGGTAAAGGAAGCTGCAGTGACAGCATTAGCTAATTTGACAACAGCCAGTCCTGGAAATGCAAGGTGAGTCTGCAGTAATTAAATTATTTTTTTAAACACTAACCTGAACACAAGAGATAATATTTTGATTTTTAAAGAATGTCTTATCTAGTCCTTATCCTGCAAGGCAGGTCTGTTTGAATTTGACAGTAAGGCACTTTTTGGTGCTTATGAGTCACCTGGCATAGACTGGTTCTCATCAGTGTTACAGGAGCTGTGCTGTCTATATTAGCGTTTGCTTCATCCAGGAAAGTTTTGAAACCGATTTCATGAAAGCAGAGATATAAATCATGTTTTGAAGAGAATATAAGCCTTGTAATCGAAAGCATTTATGTGGAATTTTTCTTAAAATCCAAAATCACTGAGATAGTTTAAACTTTGATGGTTCATACAACCTTTTTGACTGATCAAAATCCATTCTTTAAGAGAGATAGATCTCCTGAATATTGGCATTGTTTTGCTCTTCCTTTATTGTTTCTCAAGTAATAGAGAATGCTTATAGTACATTCTCTAAAAGAAAAGAAGTGTAACTTCAGTATCCAAAATAATTAACAAAGGATGGTTAGCTCACCATATGTTCCAAAACAATTGTATCGACTAAATTCTACTGTCAGTTGCAGAGTTCTGTTAACCCAACTCTATTAAAAGTCCTGTTCAGGGAAAAGCAACAGAGCAGTGTGATGTATATGAGCAATCACATGTAACTTACAAACCATAAAATAGAATTCCTTAAGAGTTTCCTGAAATATACCTAAAGAAGTTGTAATCAATTCGCAGGCATTCTTTGAAGTGAAAAAGTAAAATAACTCACAAAATAAATTACTTGTTTCAATTTATTGATTCAGCTCCACTAGTCACTAGTATTCACTTTATGTTACCAGATGGAGCCATAATTTGACACAAGAGAATTATACTCTGTTCTCAGATTCACATAGTACTTTTTTTTTTGTCTGATAATTCTTCTCTCCTCATGTGCTGGACTCTTCAGTTGGTGTCAGTGGGAGTCACACACACATAAAATGAGCACAGTACTGGAGTCCAGAGGTCAAACTTTCAGCTCCACTACAGCTGTTTTTCGTAGTGCAGCCCTTTGAGGTTTCACATTGTGAAAAGGGAATCTCTGGAGAGTTTTGAGTTGGTATAGCAGCTTATGCCAACTCATTCCATTTCTTTTGCTAAGGAGATAGTCAGGACATTGTTTAGCTCAACTGCTGGAACAATTCTCGGAGACCTCAGGCGGGGAAATAGCTGTCTTTGTTCCTCTGCATTATAATGAAGTCCGTATTTGTTTCTTGCTGGGCAGAGTCAGGAAATTGTAAAGGTGGCTTACATATACTTCTCTCTCTTTGCAATCCAGCTTCAAGTACAATATGGAAGCACCAGATAATCTAATCAGAGGTCTTCTGTGAAAATCAGGAAGCAATAATTTACATTAAATATGTATATTGGATGAATTCCATGTGACTATATAATTACTTCAAAGCTTCATTTCTAAATCAAAACCATTAATAAGTCATAGAAGGCTCTGAATATGACTAGGATCTATAAATGAATGTATAGTGTTGAACCCTTAGCTGATACAAATTGGTATAGTTCCAGCTCACTGACTGACTATCAGGCCCATATTTATTTTACATTCACATAATAGGAAAAAAAAGCAGTTTGGAGAAAATTCATTCCAGATTGAGTTACCATAATCATATCTCATTCTAGAATGTTTTGTTTGTATGTCCTGTAGAGCACTGAAAATAAGTGTATAAATAATGAAGATGCTGATACACTTTTATAATAATGTGACTTTGCTGTGTAATTTTGTTGATAATATTCTGATCCAAAATGAAACTAATGAGACTAGTGCCCTTTTATTAGTTATGTATTAAATTCTTGTTATAAACCCTCCAAGAATATAAAATCGTAAAGGTAGTAGCAGCAGGTAGACCTTAACATGGCAAGATCAAAATGACTCCAGTGATGAGCAAGACTATTTGCTAGAAGTGCTTACTGGCCAGTCAAATATTTAGTCATGTTGAACTCATGTGCATGCATTCTGCCATATTTAATTTTATGAGCATTTTGTATGTTACATTGATTGAAGGATGTGTGCCTTTCCCTTTTATTCAGTACAGTATATATTTGAGAATATAAACTGAGTACAAGACATCGCTATTTTTGCTGGAGATTTGTTGTTCCTGTTAGCAATATCAAAAAGTGCTGTCTGCTTTTCATATAATATGGAAAAAAGCCCAGTTTAACACAAATTGTGTGTAATTAAAGCTCCTGCAATAGGTAGTTTATAAAGATAAAATCTTCCAGTGATTAATAGCACAAGAACAGTGTAGGCCATGGGCAATACTACCCCCTACTAATGTATATTAACCTTGACCTTTAGCAATGAAAGGCTAGTTCTATACCCCTACCCAATCAACCCTTTGTTTCTCAACCGAGACAGCTAATAAAGGTGTCAAATACGGTGGAATTTTGGTAATTAGAGCACCTGTTCACGATGAACGGGACAGAGACCAGCGTGTCATTTGACACAAGTCCTCAAGCAACCATGATTTGGCAAAAATAAATAAATTAATGAAGTACTCTGCCTCCCATAGTATTTTAACCATATAAGTGGTTTGAGTTTTCAGGTTTACTGGAAGACATGGATTTTCAATAGAATCTCTACCAGAACACATGGCAATTACTATAAATAACTTGTAAAATATTTCAGCACTTAAGTTTTTGCTGCAGAGCTGATGTTGTGTCATATTTCAGTAGTACATAGGAAAAACTACAGTGGTCAAATGCCTCACTAGTTTACAGATTGACACCCCCAGAATACGCTTGTATAAGAATTTTACCATAAGGGCAGAGTTTTAATGCTGTTCAATACTGATTATAAATCCTTGTAAACTTGTTAATAATTAGACTAAATAAAAATAAAATTGCAAAGTAAATTGCGGTTTAAAATCCCATGTGCTTATTCTAGCATGTTTTGTTACTATGTTTTTATAGCTCTGAGGTCATTCTTGATATATATGTCAGAATTTGTTTCTGTGGTCTCCTTCTGGAAAAAAAGAGAATTATGTTCAGCTGGGTATTTGCATCCATCTTTTCCATCACATTTTTTAAATCCTGAACACTAACTTGCACTATTGAAAATTTCATACAGTTATTCGGACAGCAAAATGCCATTCAAAGGATCGCTGACAGGTTTCTGGTGTTCCTGTGTCCAAGCATTGGGCGATGTGGGCGCAGTCACTTCAGTAATGGACGTGATGCACAAATGGAACAATTACACGCGAACAAAGAAACAGCAGCGTCATCTGTTGGGCAGGAAAATAAGGGATTCTGTGCCACACATCTAATCCTGGAACAAATGCCTTACCTCGGCCTCTGCCTATTTTTTTCTCATTTAAAGTATAATCAATTATTTTTGCTTTTCATGTATTTAGAGTAAGCTAATCATGTTAAACATAAATACGATATTAGTTAGAAGCAGCACACAGAAACAAGGTCTCAAGTATACCAGTTAGTCAGGCGTTAATTTGACCAGCTCTTTTCTTCAGTATTGTTGTAGCACAAATGCCATTTCTAATAGCTGCATTCATAAATCTGGCAACGTCTGGATTCTGGGCACCTAATGGATTTGCCTCTAAAGAAAAACATATGCCTTGGAATTTAGAACTTTGTACTGGACATGAAAACTAATTAACAGCCTCAGTAATATTTGTCCTAAATTGTTTAAGTGCAAAATTTATAGCATTTAGTTAGAATTTGGTCTGGGGAAAGAAAGAAAATAATGTTTTTTCTTCATTCTGTACCACGGGCTTCAGGAAGTTGTGGTACATGACAGACTTATAACAGAATATTTCTCCTGGGGTTTATAATTAGTGTCATGTGACATATTTCTGTATTATATCTGTATTCGAGATAGTAAAGTATCATCCCAAAATCCACAATGTCAGCAAGCTTTATGTTGTTTAATTTTCTAATTCTTAAATTCTTCACAGGAATCAGTGAACCTATTTAAATTCGCAAGAATTATGTCCATATAGGCAGTTCCAGGCATTAGCACAGTTAATTATGCTTTCTCAAATGTATCGAGATTGTCAAGATTTGGGAGTAAGTTGGGATAGGAAGACAGATTGAGAAATCCTAAGTTATGGACAGTGCCCAGTGAGGAGAAAGTGAGTTGTTCCCTTGACTTCAGTGGATGTTATATCTATTCCAAACTGAAATTCGTACACTGATCTAAGGACTCAAAATACATCCTCAGTCTGTTCCACCTGTAGTGAGAGTGTCTCACCTTTTTAAACTGAGATTTTCGGTACACGTAACAGATTTTTTATTGTGTATAAGACAGGTATGGCGGTCAAGGAATAAATTTCAAGAACATCCAGTTTTCTTATGTTCCAAATATTGTTGTTATTATTAGCAAGTAGTGATTACTACCATTAGGTAGTAATATCACTAGGTAGTAATCTTCCCTATTAAAAAATGGGAAATTTAATAATAGCTTTTCCCTTTCAAGACTGTATATGGAACCTAATTCACATAAATATTGAAGTGTCGATATTACGTAAGACAATACATTTGCATGAAAATATGTGCTAATTTATGAGAACAGGAACACAAATTTCTAGTATGAGAGCTACATTTATATAACATCAATAGATGATCATCCACTGTAGGTTTTGTCTTTTTTATGGTTTAATAGCTCTTTATAACATAAGTTTGTTTTTCTGAAGGAGGAGATCAACAATAGAATGCTTCTGGCAGTATTGTGTAGATGTAATATGTTTTAATACTGACCTCTAGTGACAGAATTATATTTTTGAGCTAATGTGCTGCAAGGTAAAGGGTTTTTTTTTAGTTTTGTGGTTTATGCTGTTAAGTTTTACATTAGCATCCATGTCTGATGCACCCTATAAAATACATTTACCTCATGCCATGAACAGATTCCTCTTTTTCCTTTCTCTTACTGTATATCCATAGTGTGGGGGGTACTTCCAAAAAAAAAAAAAAAAAAAAAAGACAAAGCCATTCATTACCCATTACCTGAGAGCTCACAAGCTTTACCGTGCAAGTTACATATTGACTTCCATTGAAAACTACAAAATGTTTTATGGTAGATTTCTCCCTTGGCAGAAAAGCTTAAGTCCTGATGCTGGGATGTCACTCAGAACTGGGTTCTCAGTAAGACTTCAACATCATATCAGATGCCTGATACACAATCCATGGACATGGGTCTGTGCCCTGCTGGCAGGTGAAAAATCTTTCATACAGCCAGCTGTTGTATTTTTCTCTTAGATTTGTGAAGGTGTGGCTGCATGAGAAAGTCCTTTTGTAGGCTCAGACACTTGACTGTGTTTTCTTCCCTGTACAGTAGTTCTTTCACACACACACAAAATTAAAATGCATTTTCCAAGGGGGTTTTTTGTTGTATTTTTTTAACTTTGGGATTATACTGAAGACAAAAACCAAGACAGAGCATTCATCTCTGTCTGACTCAGATCTCGTCACCGCATCCTAAAGTGCATGGGAACATAAGTAGATCCAAAATAATTTCAGACAGAACACAGGACACTTCTGAACTGGGATAGTGATAACTATATAGAAATTTTACTCCTTGTAGATACAGCATAATCTTTTCGGCTGTTTAGTCCCCTGCTTTCAAAGCCTTGCAGTATGATCACTGTCTTAGCTGTGAGAGGCTGGAATTTCACTCGGAGCATGTGTCTTGTCACCTGTAACTTTCCATGGTAGATTTCTGTAGGGTCAGGTGATACCTTTTTCTTCCTAGATGGAGACTCCTAAGCCTGGGAGAGAAAACTTTTTTTTGTGTAGTGGCACAAGTACTATGATTACTCTTGAATGTGTATCCTTGCAATGCCATTCAGTGATGTGCACTGAGATAAATTATACTTTTTATGAATTAAAAGTGGCAAGGGTTATTTTACATACGAGTAAATATTTCAGACAAATGTATTGGTGCTTTTGCATGCGCGTCTTCTTTGTAGTATATTTCTAAATTAAATGCTAATTATTTAAGTGTATGTTCTAACTTACTTTAGTATGTAGCGAAATTGGTTTTTTTGAAATGTCTGTAAGGGAATTTCAGGGTTTTGATTGACCATGCAAACTTAATTCTGCCCTACTGCGAATTTAACCTGTGCACTGACTGTGGCATGTTGTCTGCTTGGACTGTCATACACACAAGGGGGTAAAAATAAGCTTTCACAAGTAACCTTAACATTTTAGCATGCAACCTCAGTAATTTTATCTTAATGAAGTAGTATATGTGTATTTTCTTAGAGAGAGAAAACTAAAAGCATACATTTTTCCACTCTGAATCATCGTAAGAGCTCGAGCTTTTAGCAAGGCAAAACAGACTGCTGTCATTTGAGATACGTTCACAGTTGTCCAGAAGAGAGTTAACCAGAAGTGAAAGATTGAGTTTATGGTCCAAAGTACTGTGTGTAGAGACTGACCTGGCACAGCTCTTTTGTCCTTCCTCAACTGGGTGCTTCCAACGATGAAGAAGCGCCACTGTCTCCTCACTCCCTGTGTTCAGAGGAGTTATGAGGACCCTGACTTGGCTTTTTGTTTCCTTCCGTTACACCTCCATGAAGGCTGTTCTGGCAACACCTGCATGTCCCCTCTTATTTTGCTTTTGTAACAGTATGGATTCCAGATCCTGAATATTTGTGCCGAGTTACTGATTTTTGCATGCACTACTTGGGTCAGAAGAAAGAGAAGGGGGATGGTGTCTTCCATGAGCTTATCCTGGCTGAAGGTACAAGAGATCTTTCAGAAGGAAAAAGGTCTTCTACTGCTGAATTTCAAGCCTTTCACATAATAGTGGAAGTGTCAGAAATTCTTAACAAAGATTGCAAATAGTATTAAAATCGAAAGTCTCAGATATCATGAACAAATAGTTCACAACCAATGCCCCTGTAATATTTTAAATTAGGTATAGTACAGTTTTAGAACTGAGATCTGTGTGACTTTGTCAGATTAGTTCAATGATAGACATTAGAAGATCTCAGTGAATTGCTAAAGGAGAGTCAAGTATTGCAGTCTCTGCTAACCCAGACAGCTTAAGGTTTTATTGCTTCCAGACTGTGAGGTTTATTGAGTTTTGGTTTTGTTGCTATTTTAACAAGATACTTGTCATTAGAAAACAGGAACAGAGGGTTCAGTTCCTGAAATGAAAAATTAATATAGTTTCTTGATATAATCAATATTTTTATTGGAGCACAAAGGGGCTTCAAATTGTAGGTCAGAGTTGCTTGTCTAGATTCCCTTACAGAGAATAAACGTACTGACATTAATTTCCCTTGTATAGTGAAGAAAACAGAAGTAATATTAGTCTTTAAATAAAATACGTGTGACTATATGCAACAGTCAATTGCTTTTGAAAATAATTAAATCAAAGTGAAATTTTGGTAAATGCAATAGACATTGGATATGATTATTCTGATGGCATAACAAGGATAATGAAGAATACTAATACATTTAGGGAATAAAAAGGAAGCTATTTCTTGAGGGTTTTTTTCAAACTTCTGGTTATGATATTCTTTCTCGGTCAGAAATTGCATAAGAGAGCTGGATCAAAAATGCCTTGTGTGAAAAAGAAGTCATGCGATTTAACACAGATAGAGTTGATTTTTAAAAATGTGTGTGTAATTAGATGCATAATTCTTATGCATAATTTACATGCAATTATGTATGAAAATGAGATATGCACAGGCATAAATGGCTAGCTAAGCACCTCACACACAATCACAGTAATTTTGCACAGAAATTAAACGTGGTTGCAAACACATTTGAAAAAAATTAGGTCCAGTGAGGAGGGAAAATGTGATTTTTTTTTTGAGTAGAAATTGTGTTAAATCCTCAGTCAGGAGAGGGGAGTAAACAGCATGGAAGTGAATAAAAATATAATTTAATATAAACCAGTTTACGTTCAGTTGTGGTAGAAGAAGCAAAACCAAATATACTTTACCATTTTTATGAAGTGTCAATCTCACTAGTGTAAATTTAGTACAATCCAGAGTAAACAGTGGTGTCAAGCTGTACCACTGCTCTTCCCCTCTATCTCACCTCCGTGGGAGGTTGTTTAGGTTGGGGGCTTAGGGGGCAGCCTCAGTGGTTTCTGGCAGCTCTTTGAACACTCTTGGTTGCTTTCTCCCTCAGGCTAGACCTTTTCTTCAGGAGGAAAAGCTAGCTGGACCATTCCCGATGCATTGAGTAAATAATCCATTATTTTTCTCGCCGTGGCCAGAAGGCTTGGTCATAGACCACAGCTATTATGCCTAATGTGATGCCAACAAAGAGGGGGTTCTTGCTGCAGAGTGCTTACAGTCCTAAAAATAAAATAAAATTTTTAAAACCCCACTGAATTTTGATCAAATTTTTACTCATGATTGTTTTCAGAACACTCTCCCAGTATCTGAGTGTTCCTGTTGCACCCCAGACAACTCAAGTAACAAAACAGTCAGTGACATTCATATACATCTCCAAAGAATCTGTTAAAAAAAGTTTGTATTGTGAAACTTTTGTTAATTATTTTCTTGGCAACTTTTAATTTATTTTTGCATTAAAAGCACTAAAGAAAATGTTTTTCTCAGTCCCTCAGCATTTATTCTTTTAGTCTTGAATGATCTTTTAGAGAATTTTCAAGAAAATATCTAACTTGTTACAATGTATATTTAAAATTAATAAATATTTATTATCTGATTTTTTAATATTGTCTTCCCAGGGACACTTGAAAAAAATATTTTAGTTTTTCTTGAATACAGTAATTTGAATCCAATTGTAATCAGAATTTTGCTGTTTCACTAAAGAGCATGATTAAGGTCCTTAATATCTGAACCACATATGCTCTGGTTAAGGTGAATGCCTAACTCTGTTAGGATAGGTATTCTAATGATCTTAATATGTGCTTATAATTAATAACATTTGAATTATTTTAAGTTAAGCTCTGCAATTCCTACACCTATCTTTTTTTTTTTTCTTGATTGTAACTCAGATAGGCAGCTTCCGCTTTTGTACTGAAAATGGTGATGTTGCAAATGCAACATCCTTTTTTTTTTGTCTTGTCATTGTCTTCTTTCCTTTTCCCTAAGCTTTTTTCTCCATGTTTAAGGAAGTATGTATTTTGAATATTTGTACAACATGGAGGAAGAAAACTGTGTATTATATAATTTACTCCTTTTCCACATGAAAAAGTGTATACTTTTTCTCAGCTAAACCGAGGCTCAGTTCTTCCTTGAGAATGTAGTCCTGTAGGCAGGAGTGCTGATAAAGTGCACAGTTTCAATAGGATGTGTCTGAAGGGGAGTGTTCTGGAGGCAGGGAGAGAGTCTGGTGCTGATCTATGAGTTCCCCATTCTTTCTTCTGTATGCATCTCTGTTACCAGGACACAGCACTGACCTCAGATCTTCACACCCTCTTAGAAACTTGTTCTCAAAGGTATTGGTTGCCTTCAGCTCGTTACCTGCCGTTGTCACTTCTAACAAGTGTTTTTTGCCTTGTGCTACTGGATTAAACTATATGCATGAAACTGTGATTCAGAATGAGTCTGTGTGGAAGTAGAACACGGGATTGAAATAAATATGTATGATCTTCTAAATCAGTGGTTCTCAACCTTTTTGAAGTTGAGTAGCACTTGAGAAAATTGGCTGTGCTCTGTACCTTACTGAGGTCAGCTCTGAACACATGAGGAGCCATCACCTTGCTCTTTCGTTAAGTGCTTGTGTACTTGCTGGTTTTATGGAAATTACAGTAAATTTGCTTATAATGTGATTGGCTACATGATTCAGTGCTATCATTCTGTAGCCAGTCTGTTAGGGACTGTGTGCTTACTAGGATTCCCTATGGGAGAATACATGTATTCTCAGGTGTAGTATAGGAATAATAAGTCCTGTGCTTACTGCAGAAATATTGGATGTACTACACCTGGGAGATGCAGTGATGCATTTCATAAGTAGTGAACCTGTCCCATAAATTCTAGAATTTCTGTATATCTGTTGTAAAGGAGAAACTGTTTGTTTTATGTTTTGGGTTTTTTTCCTTCCTGGGTAAAGTATATGTGCAAGTACTGCTTAATGCAGTAAGTCTGATAGTTTATGGACATGCCTTACTGTGTATGGCCATGTGCCTGTATGGTGAGTCTCTCCCAAGTTCTGCCAGCAGGTACATCACAGCATTGTTACACATGCTGTGAGTGTGATGTTTCCAGCAAGCCTGTAATACATGTGGCATACAGGTGATTCTTACATGTGCAATCAATGTGTCCAGAATTTCTTCATGTACAGCAGCCTGGATAGAGCTACAACAGTCCTGAAGCTGAAAATTAGGATAAAATTTTTGTGGGCAAGATAAGACAGTATTAACCAAAGAACCTAGAAATACAATTACCTTACCTAAGTAAAAAAAACCCAAAACAACAACAACAAAAAACACCCACCAAACCAAACATTTTCAGCTCTTCTTCATCTGGTCAGCGAGGGAAGGGAGAGGAGGACACACAGCTAAAGGGAAGTCCAGCGACTGAAAACAGACAGAAGAGTGCAGTGTGGAATATCTGAAAACATGGAATTCACTTCTGAATAGAGACCGTAGTGCTTGCATTAAAGCTACTGGTGCTCTAGGAGGTTTAATTAGGCAACACGAAACTGACCCTGTATCTTAATACTGCACCCAAGCTAAGAATCTCACTCACCTTCAGTCCCTGCATTGCTGCCTTTTCCCTAGTTTTCCAAACAGGTAACTGCTGCCTGCCTGCCAGACTTCCTTAGATCCATGCTCCAGCACTACTTGAGAGCTGCCATTGCCTTGCACCTGAGGCTGAGATGAGAGTAACAAGCCCCATTAGGCTTTGCTGATTCATTCCAGGTGTGCTCAGGAGCATCTGTGTCCCCTTCTCTGACAATGTGGAGATACTTGCACTAAGATGAGTTCATAGTAAGATCTACATCATGTTGCCCATGTAATGTCATTATGTAGCACAGGTTGGCATGTATTCTGCTTTCTCTCCTGCTTGCATAAAAGTGTGGCTATCAGGATTCCTCATGGGTTTTTTGTGTTACATCAATGCCTTGACAGTCTTTGAGAGTATAATCGTTTCTTTTATATGTGATACTTCTAAGCTTGGTTTATTTTGTAACTGTGAAAGTTATCAAAACATTGGTCAGATTTTAGTAAGATGTTACAGTAAAAGATTTTCACATACAGATTTCTTTTATTAATGTGTTCACAGAAATTTAGCAAAACTTAATGTGTAAACTCTTTTGTTGAAGAGTTTTCTATGTTTTTGATGTAGACAACATGTACTAAAAGGGTGTAAAAAGCAGTTGCAATGAAAATTCAGCTTACCATCTGCTCATTCCCATTGCTAACAATATTGCCAACTTTTGTTTAACAAACAAATGAGCCCAAAATAAAATGATATATCCTCTCCTCTAACAGTGCGGCTCCCTGCACCTTCTGTTGTCTCCTGCCCAAAGTTACTATTTTCTTAGTAGTGCTTCTTCACCTGTTCTTCACCAGTGCTTCTTCATCAGTGGCTGTTCTCTAACCTCAATCTATGAAATTATTCTTAGAAGTGAATCCCAACAATCTTCCTCAATTTTATTTGGAAATAGGGTATTTTGCATGTCTAGTTTAGAACTTGGCCACACCAGTGTTTGTCACAGCACTGCTGAGGGGCAACACCCTTCAGTCATAGATGCAATATCATCTGGGAACAGAGGGAATACTTAAACTGGATCTGCTGTTGTTTGACTAGCTGATGTGGAATCACAGTTGTGGTTCCCTGAGCTCTGTTCTGATGAGTCTGCTGTTATCCTGCTATCTAATTCAACTTGTGTAAGTCCAGCTCAGAAATTCCTACATTGCACTGAACTGCACCATGTACATCTACACTGTAAGAATGACAGAAACTTGGTTTACATGTTATACCACCTAGGTGTCTGATCACAGAAATGTACAGAGGCAGAACACAGAAAAGTGTGATATTCTCTGCATTTTAATCCTAATTAGAAGTAGTGCTAGAATGTTTATGGGAAAAGGTGGTAAGAGGCTGCAGAAGCATTTGTCTGGAACTAAAAATACGGATATTCTGCACCTTTGGAAAGATGCAGGATTTAATTGACTTGTTCAGCACCTCAGGAAGAATCCCATGTTCTAGTAAGTTAAAGAATCCAGAAGTTTGTGACTTGATTTGTCTTCTTAGATTGTGCCTCTTGAACTTCACACCAGGAGTCATATATAAATCACACACACACACATATGTATAGATGCATACATATGTGTATGTGTGTGTGTGTGTGTATATATATATGTAAATCTTGAAATGTTATACTAGTTTAGTTGGTAAATGGAGCACACTAAGAAGAAAAAGTGGTTCTAAAATAACAATATTTTTTCCTCTCCTTCATTTTGCTAGTGCTGTTGCTGAGGCTGAAGGAATTGAGCCATTAATGAACACTTTGAATGCCCAGAGAGATGGAGCCATTGCCAGTGCCATTGCAGTGCTAACAAATCTGGCCATGCAAGAGCCATCCCGCGTCAGTATCCAGAGCCGTGGTATCATGAGTGCCCTGGCAGAGCCACTGTGCTCGACCAACAGCCAAGTGCAGAGCAAAGCAGCGTTTGCTGTGGCTGCCTTTGGTTGTGATGCTGATGCAGGAACTGAGGTAAAACTACTCTTTCAGGTTGTGGTTACTGATAACGTTTCTAGATCCTGAGGTGGGAATTATATTAACCTGGAATCTTTTGTGTCTGTCCTAGAAGTCGTAAGGTTTCTAGATGCTTCCTTATTTTTTGCCTTTGTCATAGGCTTGTTCTGCTGAATTTTGCTCGGTTTTTTGTAAGATTTTGGAAAGGGTTTTCTTTAATTTGTGTTTTAACTCCTGTGTTAGCTTGCACCAAGTTAATGCTTTGCAGCTTTTCAGTGGCTTCAATGATCTTTAACCAGGGCTATATCTTGATCCATGTTTAGGAGCGTTAAACATCAAGGTTTCTTTCAGCTGCAACTGTCGGCTGAACTTTGAAGATGAGAAGTTCAGTCCTCTTACTCTCCCTCAGTGCTCTGTTGCCCACTTTCAAGGCCTGAATGGCAATGTCTGACCTTGATTAATGAGATACTGGATGTGCATGGAGTAAATATATTTCAGACAAAACTCAAAATATAATTAATCCTTTGATCAGTGACATCCAGCAAGTTGAACTCTTTGCTGTTTATGAATTGGTCATAGTATTTGCTTTTCATAAATGAGAAGGATGCTATGTGTATTCATAAATCATAAGCTGGGGTTTTCTCATGGGTCAAGGCTGTTAATTAGGACATGAATAAGGGGCATAGATAATTAATCTACCTCTTTCAGTGTCCTTAAAATGTCTTTCTCTTCAAAAATCCAGATGAGCAATATTTCCTCCAGCATGTATAGGAAAGATACTGTAGCACACAAGAGAATAGGATGTTAATAAGATTGTCATACATACAATACAAATTCAAATGTATTGTGATGTAAATTAGTGGCTAGGAGGCACCAGAACACAGAAAAAGCTGTGTAACTCTCTGTGACAGTCTTGGGTTGCGTAGTCTCTTCAGGTTCCACACCACAGCCTAATAACTGAAAAGCAGGGTTCAGCCAGAAGGGATGTCTGCTTTGTACCACTCTGAAGTTTGCTTCAGCTCCAGCCTGTGCAGAGCTCACAGAAACACAGACTCCCCATAAATGACCTTTTTACCAGCCCAGAGTAACTTGTCTACAAGGCTTGAATGTTTCGGAAGGCGAGTCTCGCAGGCTATTCTTGCTAGGACAGATGAGAGATGTGAGTGGCAATGTCTTCACTTCTTTTATAGTTAAGAAATGCAGGTGGACTGGAACCACTCATTGAATTGCTGCATTCTAAGAGTGAAGAAGTCAGAAGAAATGCTTCTTGGGCTGTTATGGTCTGTGCAAGTGATGAACTAACTGCTGTTGAACTATGCAGGCTCGGGTGAGTAGAAATAGTATCAAAAGGCAGAGGGAAATTTTTAGTGCGAGAACTCAATTTAAGTCAATCTTTACATATTTATAACAGAATAACAAAGCTTTTTGATAAGAAACTACTTTTGCACCACAGATGTTACAGATGAAATGGTACTGATTTTTAGGAATATAAGTCTTCATACAAAATGCAAGCCTTTAGTGAGGTCTGGAATTATAAAACATTTTTTGTTTCTGTGACTGAATTAGGCTTTATATTGAAGATTGTTTATATCAGTCGATAATAGGGACTACAGTGCCCCATACATGTGAAACTGGAAAAAGGGTATCAGACTAAGTTTAATATACAGTAAATTGTACTTATTATACACAGGCTAGATTTGATTTACAAGCTCTGGTTAACTGCAGGTGTGCTGAAGTCTCACATAAAAGTGACTCTGTTTTATTCCTTCTTAGAAACATCCAGTTCCATATATTAATACCTGAATTACAAAAGCTGGTTTAGGTTATAAGAATTATGACAACGGACTCCTCAGACAGAGTGACTCTTTTAGTTGCTGTTAAATTAAAATATATGTAATTGCCCTGCTCCCTCTGCTGGGCACTTCTCTGATGACTGCACAGATACTTCAAATCCATCTGTGAGGGGGTTCTGAAAGTGAGACTCTCAGAAATTTAGATCAGAAGGGGACCTCAAAGGTGATGCTATCTATCTATCCACTGTAAGACTGACTAAGATACACTGACATATTTTGGCTTGTTTGTTGTTAATACTGATCCTGAGAAGGTTTCACAACTTTCCAAGGTAACCAGTTCCAGTGCTGGAGTATCCTTACAATTACAAGAAGTTTCTCAGTTTTAAATATCCTTTAAAACAAATCATATTGTTCTGCTTTCTGTGAGATTGAACTAAATTTCCTTACTTCCCATGTCCCTCTCCTTTCCTTTTCATGACAAAGTAAAAATGTTAAACAAGTTTTGTCTTGAAATCTTGTATAATTTTGTCACACGTCTCTGAATTTGTCTCATTTATTTATGCCATTTTGAAATGCCATCTCCCAGCCTGGATGAGGTACTTTAGATGAGGTCATACCACCATCAAATAAAGCTCAGTAATTATTTTCTGTATCTTGCATATGGCACTGTTCTTGTTTAATCTTTTTTTGTGACAGTATCAAAGTAGGACTCTTAATTGATGTGTCCTTCCAGTTTGACAGCATATTATTAACAATACATTAAGCATAGTTTTTCAACTAGTCAGGCACTACTTCATGTTATTTTCATGTATATCATATTTCCCTGACTTGCTCGTGAGTATCCAAGTAGGAATATGTGAAAAGGCTTACTAAAGTCAAAACATATCTCAAAATCAACTCATATCTCACATCTACTTCTTCTGTCTATATGTTAAGTCAGTTACCCTATTGCAGCAAGGATTAGATTGACTTTGCATGATTTATTCTTGACAAATACATAATGGCTATTTCTCATCTCTTGTTGCTTGCAACCTGATTGTTTAATAATTTGATATGGTGTTTTTTGAACACTGCAATTTGGCTGAATGATCTCTATTATCGTTTCCTTGTTCATAGTTTTTCAAACCTATATAGTATCTTTGCCCTTCTCCACTCTCCAGACATCTAGCCTAGAATTTTCAAATACAATTATAAATAGTTCTGATGTTGCTTTTGCAGATGCATAGAGTGGTATGAGGTAAGTGTCCTCAGGGACTGCTAACCTTATCTCCTCAAACTTATTCTACACATGTTAAGACTACTGTTTCTACCTCCTTATTAATATTACTGCCAGGCATCTACTTGAAACCTTCTTATGAAAACTGAAGCAAAAAAGGCATCAGACACTTCAGTCTTTTCTGTGCCATCTGTTATGAGTTTTCTTCCCACATTGAGTAACAGGCCTACATTTTCCTCTCTGACTTGTAGCATACGAAACATTTATTTTTGTTTCAGTCCCTGAATAGTTGTGTCTCCCTTTGCCTGTGCATCTTTTGGGTTTGTCACTTCCTATTCTATTGAAAGTGTCAGTGTTTCCATTTCTGTTTGAATCCTGGGGGGATTTTTGTTTTTGTCTCCCCACAGAATTTTTGGTGCAGCTGTATTTGTCTGGTTTTGGCTTATCTTTTCTCCATATGAGGGTAATGTGCCATCGTGCCTGTAATGTCATCTGGTTTAGACACTGCTGTACACATTAACCTTTCTTTACTCATTTTCCCCTTTAAAATTCTACCCTGTGTTACTTGCTGATTATCTGCAATATACTGTAGACAAATAGACTGAACAGCTCTTCACTATCTTCTGCCATTGCTCTCTTTGGTAAGAGAAGGTTGTCATTTGCCTGGTCTGAAAAACTTGTTCTCTGGAATTTATCTGATGTACCTTCAGAAGTCTACCTTGTAAGTGTCCACAGCTGAGGCTCCCAGTGTAGTTCACAGAGAGAAATGGGCAGTCTAAATGGAGATCATTTTATATATATATATATATATATGTGCATATAAAATTGATTCCTCGGGACACGAAGAGTATGCATAGACGCACACACAGATAGAAATTGGAATATGTACACGCACACATACACACATTAATATATCACTCTTTTTTCCTGTTTCTTTTTTCATTCCTAAACAGTCCCAAAACTGCCGTATGCTATGTTCTCCTGATTCAGTTTCCTTTATCTTCTTAGTGAGCTTTTCCCACGTTTTTCAAGTCAAAAGTTACCAGTATGTGGGTTTCAGCACCAGAAACAGCTTAAGAAATTAATTCCTGTCCTCCCATGTCCCCACATTACTATTTGTTTCGATCTCCTTGCTGCGAAAATCCTGCCTTTCTGGTGATGCTGATACAACTCCTTGTGCTTCCATGCTCATTCCTGTTTAGCCATTATCTGCCAACTGTGCCACCCCCAAACACAGTAACAGTCCTAGCCCAGAAGGATTCACACATTGCATTATGCACAACTGGAATCTGCAAATTCCATTGCAGCTGGAGAAAGAGAGAGAGAGAGAGAGAGAGAGAGAGAGAGAGAGAGAGAGAGAGAGAGAGAGGGTTTGTCTGGACTGTATCATATGGTCAGCTCTGGCCATTCATTATTCCTTTTCCATCTTTTTTTTTTCCTCTAGTTCTCTGTGGTGCATAACATCCTTCTGGATAAAAGGTTATGGCACCCTGTCTGCATTTCTTTATGTAGCATTTAACTACCTAAAGGAATTGCTTTTGCTTTTGAGCACCACAAGGCTTACCAGGAGAAGGAATTCTGTGCAGCACAGCCAGCTCCTTGCTGGCCCAGAGGGCACAGGATCAGCACTTGGAAATTAATCTGTCTTGGCCTTGGTAATGCTGATAACTAACTCTGAGCTGTATAATAACAGTTAATTGCTATTTAATTAAGAATTAGCCTTTGTATTTTATTTATCAGTGCTTTTTTATTTTATTTGTCAGTGCTTTGGACATCCTAGAAGAAATTAATCTGTCAACAAAACGTAAAAATAAGTTCAGTGAAGCTGCTCTGGAAAAGCTACTTGATAACAATCTTTCCCAAAAGTACAGCCGGATGGGATACTTATCATCAAGTAATATCATTACTAATGGATTCTATGATTGTGGTCAAGTAAGATATTCTATATAAATTACTCTCTTTAGAAAGAGTAAAATTTTCCTCTTAATTTAGAAAGAGTACTGTAAAAAAAGCCAGAAGCTGGCTACAGAAAATACTTTGTTTTCTTGTCCTGAAATTTCACAGCCTATTATACAGATCTCTTTTGATTATCTTACTTCATGGATAAAATCTTATCATCTTCATGTTATTCCCTAGTTGTGATCTACTTCCCAATCCTGTCTGAGCTATTCAGACCTAGTTCCTTCCCAGGTCCTTTCTCAAACTTTAGTTCTTCTGGTCTCTTTCCCTGCAGCGTACTTAATACTAACTTGACATTGAATAACCTATGGACATTTTGTTTGTTTATTTTTACATAAAGAAGCAAAGAGTTTATATTTTCACCTTGGCCATGGCCCTTTCTCTCACCAAAGAAGTGTTTGTATATAAAGACTGACTCCAGTATTATTTCTTAGTTCTGTGTTCAGTTTAAATCCAAGATGGACTTTTTAGAATATACAAACTAATTAGAAATACCAGTCTTACTGACCATCAGTGAAATACCTGCTCCTAAAGCACTTGGTTGCTTTTGAAAATTCCATGCTGTGTTGTAAAGCCTTCAGAGGCAGAAACATTTCCTTATTCTGAAACTGTTTGGAATGCCGTAATAACTACAAGCTAAAATATTTATAGACAATATTTTCCAAGAAAAATTGATGAAGAAAATGCAAATTAAGAAGAAAACCATTTCAGATGTTTTGAATGGATTTATAACTTCTTACACATTCTTTGGTTTAAGATTAGGAACTTTAAATTACTCTTTAGGTATCTTTTAAATATATTTTTTCTCTGAATCTTTAACTGAACAGAACACCTTATATTTTATGCTAATTTTCTTGTAGATAAAACCTGGAGGAAAATTTTTATCTTTGGAAGAACTAAGCATGCAAGAGCTTACTGACTGTCGAGCAATAATCCTAATTAATGCTAAAACCCAAGAAGAGTGAGTCATATTAGATCTATTAGCTTTTGTTGCAAAAGCTCATCTTTTTATTGGTTTTCAGTTTCCAGTACAAACTTCATTACATCTGTCTATCTAGCTGTGTATCTGTTGTCACACATACATATAGAGACGTCTGTTTTAATCCCAGCACAGTGCTTTATCCACAGTCCTAGAAGGCAAAAGATTCTGACTTTATAAAATAAGAATTTGAAAAATAACATTTTTCTCTGTAGAGAGAAGATATTTATTCAGTTGAGTCGCTTTTTTAATCTTAGCCTTAAAGACCCATTCATTTAAAACTCTTTGATTCCTGATAATGGGACACTCAGTGTTTTATTAGTTTTAACAAAGCTTGTCATCTGCTGTAATAATTATGTCATCTAAGCTGAATGTCAACATATGACATTGAAAGCTATGATTTGATGGTCCTCTTGTACAGACAAATGCCTGGAATTTTAAGCACATGATCCCAAGGGACTGGACAAAGCCAAGCATTACGCTCTCAGGCTTGATAAAGACCCTGTGTCCATGTCTTCCTCTGTTTAAGTTGAAGCCAGCCTAACAAATCTTCTTAGATTTGAATACAGGAAGTTGGTATTGGGCTTGTTTAACTGGGAGCCATTTCCTGTAAACAGTCTCACAGATCAAAGATTGCTCTAACAATATTTTGCAAGTCCAAAACCTTCTCCTCTGTCAACACATCACATATTTGGTTTGCAGTATCATTAGCTTCCCTTTTAAGCTTGTATATGACACCATAAAGATGTCTGGGAATATCTATGACAAATTGGACTTCCATGCTCTTTGTTGATCCCTGGAGTTGTCTTTGACTATCAGGTTTTCTTTCTTTGACTTTGATAGAGCTTCTTGCTGTTGCACTTTGGCAGCAGACTTACTCCCCAGTTACGTTTATGTCCATTGTTTGGCATTCACCTATCTCAAAAGGAAAAAAGAGCTCTAGCACAGAAGCTAGCGGGGCTCCTTGGCAGAGCTTAAACTAGCTTGAAAGTGGGAAAAGGACAAAACTAGGCTGTCCAGTCAGGAGCGATGGGTGTGCCAAAACTTGAGGAAGCAAGCACTAATGGGATCCCTCAATCTGCTTCAGGGGGTGTTGGTTACAAAGTACCACACCTGAAATGTTTCTACACTAAAGCACCCAGACTGAGGAACAAGCCCAGGGGAGTTCAAGGCTTCTGCCCAGTCCCAGAGATTTGGCGTCATTGGCATAAGTGAAACCTGGTGGGAGGAGTCCTGTGACTGGAGGGCCTTGTTGGATGGTTACAAGCTCTTCAGGAGGGACAGGCAGGGCAGGAGAGATAGCGGGATAGCACTGTAATAGAAGGGATAGAATGTATGGAGCTCACAGTTGGCAATGGCACAATTGAGAGCCTCTGGATAAGAATCAAGGGACAAACAAATGCTGTGGATGTCATCATGGGAGTCTGCTACAGCCCTCCCAGCCAGGACATTGATGCCAACAAATTATGCTTTGAGGAACTAAGGGACACTTCCAAATCGACTGCCCTCGTCCTTATGGGGGACTTCAACTTGCCAGAAATTAACTGGGAGCATCACACAGCTGGTACAACCTGGGCCAGAAGATTCCTATAAACCTTGGATGACAACTTGATGGAACAGATCCAAAGGAAGCCAGCTCAGAAAGGTGCCCTCCCTGATCTCCTGCTTGTCAGCAGAGTGGGTCTCCTGAGCCAAGTGGAGATTGGCGGCCATCTGGGCCACAGTGACCACAGAGTGATCCAGTTTAAAATCTCTGTTAACAGGAGGAAAAGTGACAAAACCTCAACTCTGGGTATGAGAGAGCAGACTTCAGGCTGCTCAGGGAGCCTGAGTGAGTGAGTTTCCCTGGGAAAACGTTTTTGCAAGTGCTGGCGTCCATCACCTCCTCAGAGCACAGGAGCAGCAATTGCCGGATGTTGGAAGTCAAGCAGGTGAGGCAGAAGGCCATCTTGGCTGAACAGGAATCTTCTCTTGGAAATAAGGCAGAAAAGGAAGGTGTATGCCCAGTGGAAACAAGGTCAACTGACATGGGAAGAATACAGGGCTGCTGCTGGCCACTGTAGAGAGAAAATTCCTGTAGAGTTGAAGCTGAGCAGAATTGTGGGGAACAATAAGAAGAGGTTTTTCAAATATATAATGTCAATAGGCAGCATATAAACAACATCCATTACAGTGTGTAAACAACAGCCCATTACAGGATGGGGATGGTCTCCTCACAAACAGGGACATGAACATGGCAGAGGTGTTTAACACATTCTTTGCCTCTGTCTTCAACTTGGATGATGGACCAAGGGTGCCCTGATCTGGAGGACCATGACTGTGAGTATGATCAACTCCCAGTTAACCCTGAAATTATGTGGGATCTGTTGCTCCATCTGGATCCCTACAAATCTGTGGAGTCTGATGGGGTTCATCCAGAAATCCTCAAAGAGCTGGCTGATGTAATAGCAAAACCTCTCTCAATGATTTTTGAGTGGTCTCAGGAATCTAGAGAGATAGCAGCCGACTGGAATCTGGCAAACATTGTCCTGATTTTCAAGAAAGGCAGGAAGAAGTACTACAGGCCTTTTAGTCTCACTTCAGTGAGTTACGGTCAAGTTGTGAAGAAGATTATTCTGGGAGGTATTGAAAAACACCTGAAAGACAAGACAGCCAGCATGGCTTCTTGAGGGGAAAGTCCTGCTTATCAAACCTGATTTCCTTTTGGGACAAGGTAACACAACTGATTGATCAAGGGAAGCCAGTTGATGTAATGAGCTTTTGGAATTCACTAAAGCTTTCAATGCTGTCTCTCACAGGAACCTTCGGGACAAAATGTCCCGCCCACAGCCAGANATAAACACATCATGTGATGGATGAGCAACTGGCTCGTGGGTCAGGCACAAAGAGTTACAGTGAATGAGGTGACATCAGACTGGTGGGGTTCCACAGGGCTCCATCCACAGTGCTCTTCAACAGCTTCGTTAACTACTTGGACAGAGGGCTGGAAGGGATAGTAAGCAAGTTCACAGATGATACAAAACTGGCAGGAGTTGTTGACTCCCTCAAAGGCAGAAAGGCCCTGCAAAGAGACCTCAACAAATGAGGGCTGGGCAATCACCAACCATATCAAGTTCAACAAGGGAAACTGCCGGACTCTGCACCTGGGCTGGGGCAACTCTGGGTGTATGGACAGACTGGGGAATGAGATGCTGCAAAGCATTGCCATGGAATGCAATGTCCTGGGGGTCCTGGTCGATGGCAAGTTGAATATGAGTCAGCAATGCCCTGACAGCCAGGAGGGCCAACCCTGTCCCGGGGTGCATCAGGCACAGCATCGCCAGTGGGCAAGGGAGGGATTGCCCTGCTCTGCTCTGAGCTGGGGCAGCCTCACCTCGAGTGCTGGGGGCAGTTCTGGACACCACAATATAATAAAGAAATTAAACTATTAGACAGCATCTAAGGAGGGCAGAGAGGATGGTGAAGGGCCTTGAGGGGAAGCCCTATGAAGAGTGGCTGAGGTCACTTGGTCTATTCAGCCTGGAGAAGTGGAGACTGAGGGGAGACCTCATTGCAGTCACAACTTCCTTGTGAGGGGAAGAGGAGGAGTAGATCTCTTCTCTCTGGTGACCAGTGACAGAACCTGAGGAAATGGCCTGAGGTTGTGTCAGGGGAGGTTTAGGTTGTATATTAGGAAAAGGTTCTTCACACAGAAGGTGTTTGGGCACTGGAACAGGCTCGCCGGGGAAGTAGTCACAGCACAAAGTCTGACAGAGTTCAAGAAACATTTGGACAATGCTCTTGGGCACACAGTGTTGCTCTAGAGGATGGTTCTGTGCAGAGACAGAAGCTGGACTTGATGATCCTGATGGATCCCTTCCAACTCAGATATTCTGTCATTCTGTGATTCCATACTTCAGTTTTGATTCCTGAGTCAATATCTGGTTTATTAGTAGTTATATTATTTCCACTTATGTACCACCTATGAATATATTTACTGTCCTTTAAAATCCAAACTCCATTTTCATAGCTTCACATGCAAATATTAACTCTGCAAATAACATACAAAAATATCTTATTCTGTTTCAGTGTTGTAGAAGAGAAGGCACAAGATTCATCACCGTCTGTTTCAAGTACAGGCAGTAAAGAAAAAATAAGGTATGGTTTTCAGATTTACTAGTTGTCAATGTGCTGTTATTGCTCTAACACTAGAAATAGAATTCTGCCTGAAAATAGTGACAGACAGTTTCTGAATGGAGTACAAATACTTAAGTACAATGTTAAATATGTTTCTGAACTCTTTCTTTCACCTCCTATTTGCAGTAATATTCCTTTGTTTATCTTGGTGATTATTTGTCCTCACTTCCCAAATGCTGTATTTGAACAGCTCACACTTATTTGCTCGTTTTTTCTTTCATTATCCCTAGGAGGCAGTGAAATGCTGTTATTTTACAACTTGACAACCAAGACACAGGGAAATTACCACAGAAGTTCTTTCTCAGTTTAGAACCTAGACCCATAAAATATTCCTACACTGCCTACATGCATCCTTATTTCTAGATTAAATTTCTTCCTGTGAAATTCCATAGATGACTAAAAACTCAGAACTGTCCTGATTTTTAGGCAACTAGCCTAAAAATACTTTGCTCTTGCAGGGCTTGTCCTGATTCCTACAATACACTAGGTACAATGCTGCAGTCTGTCCATTCATACCAAATAGATCAGAACCTCTACTCTTGTAGTAGAAAATTAATTTCCTTCTTTTACAGAAAGAGGATTTGAGTCTGTCCCTCGCACCTACAGATAGCTGGCCACAAGATATTTGGGGTTTAGCAGTCTCTTTCTGGTTTGTTGTAGGTGATCACTAGCAATGAGGTGCAATGAACGGGGCTTTCTCCTTCAGCTGTTTGGGTACTTAACTCTCCTTACTCTTTCCAAGACCAGACTTCTAGTCCTTGTCTGATATAAAATACTTAACCCAGTTTGTTCCTGTGGATGAAAACTCAGCCACGGTCTCCCAACTGTCCTTCCTATAAAACAGCAGCACAATCATGACCACAACAGTGCCTTTTGGAGAAGGCAGGTGTACATGCCTAATTCCAGGGGAATCCAAAAATGGTCCAAATAGAGCCCCCTTGCCAGCAATGGAATGCTCTCTAGTCCTTGATAGAAATGTGATATAACCTACAACTCTCCTTGGCTTTTCTGTTAGCTAGCTTAGTGAGCTGATCATTTATCATGCTGGTTTCTGTGTCCTGAATTCCTAATTTTCCTTTCTTTATGGTATAGGGAGCCTTGGCAATGGCTCAGGGCTGTGAGTTCTAGTCAATGGTGGACATTACAAAATTCTGTGTGCTTCAGGGTTGGAAAAAATGGAGAAATGGTGTGTCTGTTGTAGGAGCTGAAGTACTGTGTTTCCAATTTTTAGTCTGGAGCTCATCCATGAACTGTGGTATGCTACTGTGTGTACAGGTGTTTTATTGATAGAGATAATGGCTGATTTCTTACCCTGCTCATATATTTCTGTGTATGTTTATATCTGTGTTTGAGAGACGAAGTCTGCACTCAGAAAGTCGAGACAAAACTGAAACCTGCTTTTGAACTCAATAGATCAGTGGTATCTCCAATGGACAAAAAGCAGGAGTTATCTGTACAGTGGTGTTCACTTAGCCAAAGCAGTGCTAGAGAAAAAGGCTTAAGGTGTTATACTTTGACTTACATTTGAGTATGTTTCAATTCTATCAGTTTGTTTAGAACTGGCATGCAAATTGTTGACAGATAATACCTGCTGACTGTGAACGTTTGAGGTTATGGCTTAAATCAGAACCCAAATTGCCAGACTAGTCTATCCAAAAGTTATTGACTTACAAGGCAGACATTCCCATTTGACTAGTTATTAGGACTGCAAGCACTTCTGGAATTCAGTTTAAATCATTTCACAGTAGATACCTGAAATGGATCATATGAATTGCATTGTAGGAGGTTCCTGTTTTAGGATGCAGGAGAGTAGATATGGCAACTTGAGTGTCTTCCATGGCCTGTCCCAGCTTCTGCTCCCTTGCAGGTCCTCCTGATGCCGCACATGCTCTGCTCATGACCCACCATGCATATGCCAGTTTACTCACGGGGAGCAGAGGCAAGGGGAGATATTGAGTTATGTTTGCTCTGCACTAGTGGGGGGTTCCTTCATCTCAGGAGACGCTCTAAAGTCATAGGCCATTTTGTATAGTCTCAGGAGCTGAGAGACCTATTCTGACTAGATAATATGTTTGCTTATTTCAGTGTGTGATGAGGATACACTTGGATAGTTGCTTTTTAATGTAATTTATGTCAATTACAGAGAAAAAGACTGCTCAGTGTGCAACTGTAACTCCTTCGGAAAGCAAAAAATTTTCTCTAGGAAAAAACAAATACCTGGCTCAATTTCGCATAGTAAACCTGGCAGGGATACAAAGACTCCTTTCTTCAAGCATGAAATAATTGCTTTTGAATGTCATGATCAAGTTGTATGATTTATAACCCCATTGTCATTCATTTTGAATCCATAATTCATACATCATTATTATTATTAATTTGTGAGATATATAGGAGTTACTTGAAGGTCAGTAGCTGACTCCAAGTCTCTAACATGCTTAGACTTTTTCCTACATATCTTTTTCCTTTGATCATATGTTTCTGTTCATCATTATTTCGCAAAGCACTACTGAACGCTGTTTAAAGCTATTGTTTTGAAAAAGTGATACTACTTTATATAAACCATAGTTGAAAGCTAAGAGAAAGGGCAGTTGTAATTGTCTGCTGGATGTGTTTGAATTAGATATAGAGGAAGTGCCTAGTTGATAGTTTGACATATATTTGCATTGACAGCAACATTTTAAATCAAACAGCTGCATATCTGATATACACATTGACTGGGCTAAAAGGTTGTATTTAATATAGACTAATAAATGTGTATTTATTGCATGCTGTGTTCCAGTACAGCATTTAAGGAAATGCTTCCCAATGCTTATTTATTCCTTTTCTAAAGAGAACCAGGGCACTAAGCTATGCAAAATTGGAAAGAAAATAGGTGTCATAGCTGTCTTTTGATGGTAGGATATTGTACTGGCTGCCTTCTTCCTCAAACTGACTCTCTGGTGACCCATTGGACTCTTGTATTAAGGTTGCAAAGAATCAGAAACAGGTTGGAGACGGATAAGTGCCATGAGCTCTCCTTTGCAATATTCCTCTGCTTTCACAGCAAGTAGTCTCACAACTAGGAAGACAGCTCTGGGAAACGAGAGTGATTTTTTTCTGATGTCACAATTCCCACCAGTAAGAAAATGGGTATTAAAAAAAGAGGGCAGGAAAAAAGATAGAAGTCTACTGTAATGGTTACTGGTTATTTTATAGCACTGAGCTGTAAGACAGCAGCTCCACCATTCCTTATGAGATAAGGATTAGACAGATACGATGAACTGAAGAGTTGAGCAGTAAGGTAGAGACAAGTGTGGAAGATAACCTTAAATCAGCTATTCCACCAAGGAAAAGAATATAGTCATACCTGAGAGAAAGAAGCAGCAGCAAAAACCCCAAACAGATCCCTGTTCAAACCTGTTCTCAGGTGTCTTCTTCTGGAAAACTGGAAAGGAGGAGAATTAGAGTTATTTGAGAGCCTTTTGAGTAGATAGGTATAGGGAACAAATTCTCCTATAGCACTGTAATTTAGTGGTGCACTTCTCATAGGAAAAAAAAGTACTGGGAGGATAGAAGGGAAGAAGGGGAAAAGAGAATTAAGTGGTAAAGAAACAATAATTTTAGCATTTGTAAAGGTTATTCTTTTAAAAACCTGCTAAGATGAACACTAGAGAGCTGGGAATAATTCAGAATTTTTGAAACAGGGTATTTTTAACCATAATGGATGAAGGGATAAGTAGGTAGCTATTTAATCTAGCATTATAAGGTTCTCTGGCTATAGTTAGATAGAGTCAAATTAGATAAAGAAAACTGTTTGTCTGCTTTTTTTCAAGTATAAGTGTAATTAATAACCAGAACAGTTTATTTAAGAGGGTGGTGAATTTTCTATAATTTTAAGATTAAATCTTAATTGATTATCCTTCTAAAATAATGTGCTTTGTGAATCCTATGAAAAGGGCTTTTTGTGAATATGGTAAATCTCAAAAGGTTGAAGAAAAGTTTGCAAAGTATTCTGAAGACAAATTGCTTGAATTCAGCTACTGATAATGGTGTTTGCCCTTTTGCTTTGTTCAATGCCTTCCATTTTAAGAGTGCTATTCATTGTACAAATTTTAAGAATAATTTGAAGAGCATACAGTAATGATAGTCTGTCCTGGTCCATGTACTCTAGTGGTCCTTTATTTATTTTTTCATTTTTCCTTCCAAGATCACCAGAAGTATTACAGATTTTAAAAAATAAGCCAGAACTGTTAAACAAAGGAAAGAAATTTTGTTATATTTCACAGTAGAACTGTTCAGGAGCTATGCTGAAAAAAGTTACAGTGCTTACAAAACACTAGTTTAATGTGTTCCCACAAATGAAAAATCCTAAACTGTCTGATTAGGATAACTTAATAATACCTCTGATAAGATACTGATTTTATAGTTGTTCCATAACTTGTGAAGAGCACAGTATTTAATCTAAGCAGAACAAGCATTTCATTTATACTTCTGCTGGGTGCTTAAAATGCCTGTTGAGGATCACAGTCATTTTTCAGATCCTGAGCATTAGTGAAATATGAAGCACATGCAATGAAGAAAAGTCAGCAAAAACACAGACTTGTTACAAAATCTTTTTCTGACAAGCCATGTTGTAGTTTGCATAATGCTTGAAGTACGTGAACCTGCAAGTACGGAGACTGTCTTTTGGAATGTCCTGTCAAGATTTCAGCCGTGCTCTTGATTCCATTTGTTCCTTTATTTGAAGTCTAGATTTTTATCAAGTAAACACTCATTGGAGTTAGTGATTTTTAGTTCCTGTCCATACAGAGCTAAGCCATAACTAAAAATATTTCATATATGTACATAGTAGGTAAGTGTCTCCTCCCCTAGATAATCCATATATGGGAAAGGCATATCACAGCCACTGACAAAAATAAAACGAGAATTTACAACAATGTTGATACGGAGCTAGTGACACTTTGTTCCTAAACATCTCCTGAGGGTATGTTCCACAAGTGTTCTCTACAGCTTTGTAGATTTTGGATATTTGTTATCAAGAGAAAAGATGTCTCCTACCTTCCACCTCTTCCCAGTCAATTTGTCTAAATGTCCTGTTGAAAAACTTACGTATTTGAATTTGAACTTTAGAGATTACAGTATTCTAAATAAGTGTATAATTTTTTTTTCTGTGTAAGAAAAGGAAAGGGGAAAAAAGAAGAGGAAAAAACAAAAGAAGTTGTTCATATTACACCTAAAGTCCAGGAAGAAATAAATCCAGAAAATTCACATTGGTTACCACCCCCTGACTTCATTTTAATGCATTACATTAATGATGCTTCCAAAGCAATTCTACCACTAACTACTACCCGGGAACAGGTTGTGGCTCTTGCACAGTGAGTACCAAATCATATTTCCATAAGTTGAATGGATAAAATAACTGTTTTCTTATCCAAGGACAACTTTTCCAAAATAGTTATTCTTTTCATTCTTAAGTGGAATCCAAATCAGCTTTAGCCCAGAATCTTGACATAATTTTAGATTTTAAGCTTCTTATTTCTAATTTTGTTGCAATTAATTTAATATTTTTAATAAAGTATCTCTTGCAACAAAAGGCTATCAATTTTCATTTAAAAAACACTCTTATGGGCAACTTCAGGGGTTTTTTTTCACATTTATGTATCTGTACTGATCCTTTCCCATGAACATACCAGCCGCATAAAGCATCTATATCATCCAGGAGCCCCAGAGACCCAAGTGTTGCAAAGCTTGAAAGCACAGTTAGAACCCTAATCTAATAGTGAAGATGGTTGCAGTTTACATGTATCATGTCTGTTCTTTCTCTTAGCATCTTTTCTGTTTATTTGGTTTGGGAACCCCTTGGAACAGAAACTCTGTTGTATTTTGTTTTCCTATAGAGCCAAAAGCATGAGACAAGTTTCCTAACAGAGTTTTTAGGTACTCTTGTAATTAATATCCTGATAATTTAACAGTGCCAGAATATTGCAATAGTGCATGTACAGACAGTTGTTATCAATGTGTGATTCATTAGTTAGACTGACTACTCAGCCTGGGCACCAGTCACTGTCACCTCCACGCAGTGTGTCTGTTTTCATCTCCTCCTTAGTGTAACCTATTACCTTAGCAGTTTCCCAGCTGCCTCCTGAATCTGGAGAGTTTGGTGTCAGATCCCACCGAATCTCACAAAATTTGTTACTTTTACGAATTCTCATTTTTAATAAAGTGGTCTAATGTGATATGAGGAATGACTTTTCTGTTGATTGCAGAATTTGACAGGACAGATATTCATCCTTAACTATCCAGCTGTATATAAATCATGCTGCCTTCCTCAAGGTGGAATCCATAAAATTCTAAGTTCACTCTTCTAACACACCAATGAAATACTTGCAGACACACAACACAGTGAAACAACCATGGGAAATTTAAGTAGAGTGCTTTCTGTGGGGATTTTTCTGTTTGTGTTCCCTTTCAAGCGTCTGCCTGAATAGTGTGTGTTGAATAGGGAGGGGAGCAGAAGGCAGCTGCAGCATCCCTCAGCAGCCTGGCAGCCTGGGCAGAGTTCCTGTTGTGCTCGTTGGGGAGGGGGTTGGGCTAGATGAGGGATGATGAGTAGTGCTGGATGTCTCCTTTGGAACAAACACAGCGCACCTTTGCGTGGTGGTGAGCGTGTCAGGCAGCTTCGCGCTCTTTAAGGAGGGCTGGCCATGGGCACACACAGCACAAGGGACTGCCTGGAGCCCCGTGCTTTCTCAGCTTCACCCAGGAATTCCCTGCTTCAAGACACCACGTCTGACATGCTTGGGGATAGCTCCCTGTGCCCATGCTGTTGCAACCAGTGCCTCCTTAGCCCTAGGTTTTGAGAAGTGAGGCCTCAGAGGTTGCCTTGCTTGTGCTGTGCAGGCAGAACATGTTCACAGTTTCTGCAGAGGAGGGAATGCAGATTTTAGCTTCCTGTCTGAAGCAATGGCTTGTGATTCCCACGTCAGCTCTGCAACATCTCATCCAGAGTTCAATAACCCTTGTCCCTATGGCTGAATCACTGCGGGGAACAAAGGTCTTTACATACAGCGACCCTGTATAGGGGAGGTGAAGGGGTGTGTGTATGAGGAGATAGGGACCTAAAACCAGGGCTCTGTCCTCTGTGTGCACAGTCACCCAAAAGACATGCTTTTGGCAGAGTTTGCACCAGTTGTGAGTTCTGATCCGTTTCTCTTTCTGAGCCATTGTTTTAATGAATAAATACCTCTCACTCCCAAAATACTGGCTTCAGTATAAGAAAGCACAGGTAGAAGTTAAGTACCTTCAATGAATACAGCTGCTCTCCTATGTTGGGATCATTAGCTATGGCTTTATATTTGTCATACATATTCTTATGCCTTTATTACTTTTATTTCAAACAAATGATAGGTCTGGGGACTGTAATACTCAGCTCACTTAATCTGTTATCTGTAAACGTGAACACCAACATCTGTAATTACTTCCTCAGTAATTACACTGTTATTGATGATTTTTTCTGAGGACTTTGTACCTATACTGCACCTCTCCAGAATCTCTGCTTTTGCACCTTGGTTTAGGTCTGTGACAAGTATTGATGACCTGAGTTATGGTTATCTGTATTTATCAGTAAACATATTTAAAATACCAATTGCTGAATTTAAAAGATTGATTGAGCAAACATAGAAAAATTACTGCAGTCTCAAAGGTCAGTCACTTATTGCTTGTATACATTTCATTTTGCTCCATTTTTGTGATAAATATGAGAGGAATTATAGATGTAATTTATCCCGATATGCATTTGGAACAGGTTCGTTGCAGACAGGATGGGTGGCTCTATTGAAAGAGACAAACTGCATGACTTCAGCTGGGAACTTCACATAAGTGAAATAGAATTTGAGCTGAAATGCAACATTGTGCCTATCGGGAAAATCAAAAAAGGAACGTTCTATCACAGGGCTTTACTTTTCAAGGTACATTCACTTCTACTTGGCAACCTAACATATTGATGTTAAATGGATGTTCTAAACTAAAGTATACTTGCATCAGTATAATACAGTATTTATATTAATGTACAATCTTTTGTATACAGCTTCATAATTTTTCACCAGCAAAGTTGATTTCCCAGTGAATGAAAGCCAGCATCGCTTCTTTCTGTAAACATTCTTGTTGTCATTAAATTGTCTTAAGTGATATCAGCAGAATACTTGATAAATGGCAAAAAGCCAAAATATTTGATTTGAAGTCAAAACATTTTACATTTTCAGTAAACTGTAAAATATTGAATTATGCAGCTTCCTTCTTTTTCCACGCTGCAAATGTAAACTCGTTGGGACAATTTTTATTTGGTATCTATCCAGTATTCTGTGATAGCATATAACAGCTTTTATGCTGTAGTTTCTTAGACTGGGAAATTTCATTTCTTCTTCTTCATATGAAGATGTACTGATGCAGCCTGGTTATCTGTCCTCTTTCTTGTCTGGATTTTTCTCCTTCCTGAATGGATAGGAAAAGAGAAACAAGGGCCTAGCACATGAAGCAGGAAGGACCTAGGAAAGAGTACACAGGAGGAAGAGTACAACCCTAAATTTATGGTATCCACGGGGCGAGATAGTTGCCCAACTTACTTCATGAAGTTCTGAGGGCATGAAAATTGTTATGCTCCACTGTCGTAAGAAACTTTTGTAGGTACAGATCATCTCTCTTAAAGCCACAGCACTGTAAGCAATGGATTTTCTTGTCCATTTGTAACAAGTTAAAAATCTTCCAGGATTTCATTCCTTCACAGTGGATGCCTGGTGAGAAAGCAGTTTGGTAGCTGAAAACCATTATAGGTCTGTCTATGATAGTGCAGCACAGAGAAAAGGCAGGTGTTTCATCTAGCAGACACTTGCCTCGCATTTCATTGCTTCCCACATTCCCAGGGCTGAAAGCAAGGAGTGTGCTTTGGAGTGAAGCAACAATCCTAAACTTACTGATAAAAATGTTACATTTTTACACTTAATATTTCATACTAGCTATATATGTGCAATATGCCTACACCTCATTGCTTGAATAGACTTCAAAATGTTGCTCAGAAGTCTCCCAAATAGGAAAAGGCATTGCTGGGTTCTGTGGGTGTTGCATTTCACTTGAGATCTGAAGGGCTGACTGATAAACAAATGTATCAGTGTTTGAAAAGAGATGAATCTTTTTCACGTTGTGCATAGGATATGCCAGAAATAACATTTTAAAGGCTACTCTTTCTAAGCAGAACCAACAGTAAAGGTTTGAAGTTTGCAACACGTAACAAATGTATAAAGTCTGTTTCAAGAAAGCTCTTGGCCTTTCAGGTATTTGTTTTGTTTTCTCTGGGTCTTGCTGTATATCACAGAAGCTACATTTATTAACTGTGATTAACTACTTTTTCTTTCATTTTTAGGTGATAGCAGACAGAATTGGCATTGGCTGTAGTTTAGTTCGTGGCAAGTATAACAGAGCTTGGAATGAAGTTAAATTGGTTGATGACTCTCCCAAAGGACTTCTGCTTCCTCCTCAAGAGTATATTGTAGATCTGATGTTTGAGCCAGGCTGTTTGATGAAACAAGGAAGCGCAAAGGCAGATAAATACAAACGTATTTAATCTTGATGAATTTCACAAAAATAAATACTTTAAATATGTTTGCAGTGTTGTATTTATGAAACATAAGGGTTTCATATCCACCTATCAAAAAGAAGCATATCTGGTATGTTGTCTTAAAGGTTTAATTAAGCATGTTTTTGGTATCTAACATCAATGTTTAGAAATTTTGTTAATTTTTTGTACTACTTTAAGACTAAACTGCAAAACAGCAGATTAAAATTTGGTAATCATTAATAGTTGGTATGTGCTAAGATTTCAGTCCTTATTAATTAGGTTTAAATTCCAATACAGCATATTCTTTTTTTTTCTTATTTTCCTCTGAATCCCGTGCACATTTATAGGAATTACATGTCCATAAAGCAAGAAAATGTGACATCTGATGAAATAACAGGTCACTTAAAAACAACTGGACAATTTTTGTGTGAAGTAACCCAAAACCTGAGAATTAGAACTACTATAACAGTATACTTTCAGCCTCTATAGAAAAAATCCCATTTATATTTCTTAGAACTTGACAGAGTTAATATTTAAAGATAATAAGATACTCTGGATGAAAGTAAATAATTTGTCCTGGCACAGGGAAGACAGATGATTGATAAGTTGATGCTTGTGATCTCTGTTTAATTTCTTTATTTTTCACTTGAAGATAAAATGGACTCCAAGAAGGCAGCAGTTTCAGACAGGGAATTTGTATGTCTTGCAGCCTTGGATAATGTGGTGTTGCTGAAGAGTGGTGGTGCTTCTAAGAGAAGTAAAATACTGGCTAGAACACTCTGGTAAACACTTGCTGGTGAAACTGTCAGGAATGTGCTGGAGTATTTCAGAGAGCACCACTATCAATTGAGTTTACTATGGAAAACTGAGAAAATGTCCTGTACGGCAGTTAGACCAGTGCAGGCAATGTTGTACAGAACTGAATTTCAGAAGACCAGAACACCTACAACAAGGCATTTTCTTCCTGCCCACCAAAAGTATGATTTAGAAAATTGGAGTCTGTTCTCTTAGCTTTTTAATGTTTGTATAAGCACAGTCACTTGCCTTGACTGCTTTGGGTTGAGGAGGTTTGTATCTGTTGCATTCATTACTACGTATGAGCATGATCCCACCACGCCCTCTCCTTCCTCCTCTGACATGCAGCATGATTTCCTGGTAGCCCTTTAGGGAGCACTTTATCTTTCTGTTGTAAATTCACTTATATGGCCCCATGTTCATTTTCTTTACCTTATGTTCAGCAGTCCTCTAGACATCAGAATGAACAAGAACTCTGGAAACAAAATGCAGGATATGCTGTCAGAACTGAAAGAAAGGTGAGGATGTGTTTCTTATCATTGTCATGTAGCAGGTAGGGGTTGATGAAAAGTCACATGCTCTCACTGACAGGTATGACTCAGTATAGAAACCTACAACTTTGAATGTCCTGTAAATTGAAGTAAAATAAGAATTAATTTCCTGCTAGCTATCATTTTGTATGGTTTTCTTACATTGGAATTTCATTATTTTGTATTGGAACCATAATGTTAAAGTATGAATTACTGTGTTTGAGGAGGTCTTGAAAAGAAAGCAATTCTATTGTTTCTAGTAAAAACCTATATGAAAAAAAAGACAAAATACAGTTTTTCAAAATAAAAATTGGGAAACTTCTAGACATATAAGCTCACTTTACATAAAATAATTATCTAAACAAATAAAACCAAATACTATACTCTGCACTGAATAATGCAGAATTTGATGATCCAAAAATGTTAGATCCAAAAATGTTTTATGTCCTTCACAGTTTTTATCTTTGTACTGAGTTCTGTCACTTCAAAACTGTAATGTGCTGGGATGTCAGAATTAAGATCTAGGTAGAATATAAACATTTCAATCTCAAATTGTTACTTTGGAAACTGCACTTTATTTGTCAAGTCAAGAGATGCCACACTTCTTTATCTGATGTTAATCAGGGACCTGTAATTTTGTCCATGGCCTGGTGAAGAATTCCCCCAACCTTGATAACGGCAGCCCAGCTCACACTCATTCCAGAACTGAATCAGAAAACAAAATGTTCGAATGTTTGCGCAGGGCTCAGCTGGGTGAATATTCCCAGGACATGCTCAGCACACACCATTTGGCTTGGGCCGTGCCTGAGGGAATTGATCACCTACCTTCATTTAAGGAGCAGATGGGGAAGGGCTCATATTTCCTTTTACATAATAGTTCACTGGGCAGATCAGTCACACAGAAGGAGTCAGGCTTGATGCCTTCCTAAGCACGAACAAAACAGTCTGCAGTTACCTCATTGCAGGATCTGTTCTGGCCTCTAAGCACTCTGCATCGTTTTTTGAAGATCTGCTGTCATGTAGAAAAGAATGCAGGATTAATAGACTGCAGAAACACAAAAGTTGAGCAACCGCTTCAGCTTAATATCTGGGGGTAGCAATTAGGGTTTTCCTTTGGGAAAAAAGGGTGTGGGCTTCCAGTAACCACTTCCAGAAATGTTCTTACAGTTTACTGCATAGACATCTAAATTTCTACTGTAAAATGTAGAAACCGTACCCTACCTAGAAGAACATCCCCATAATAAGGTGCTCTCCTTGAAGATGAAAAGCTGTCTTAAGCAAAGGTAGGAACTGAGACAAGGTTCATTCCTCCACAGCTGTAACCACTGGGCAATGACACAGAAATGAGCATCATGGCCAGCAGCTGGGCAGAACGAAAACCAAATTAGGTGTGCTCAGCTTCTTGAAAGAGAGGGCATGTAGATGCTTATCCCAGGACAGCAGTGGGGACTGTAGATCCTGACTTGAATGAGGCACCTCTGAGTCATCCTTACTGTGGTGTCTGTGCTTCTGAGAAAAGCTGACATGAAGACTTGTTCCTCCTGTTCATGAGAACTGTCCAACTTAGTATTGACTGTGCAGAAGTGATGTAATGCCCTGCTCTCTCCCTGCTCTGCTCTCTGCATGGACTCTTCCAAGGCGTCTGCAAGTGACACACTGTACATGCACTCACATAAGAAGAATCCAGGGCTCTCAGAACAAAGCAAATGTTTCTTTTCAAATCCTAGAGGAACTTCTATTCTGTTACTTTTCTCACCAAGCTTGTCTTCAGGGAAAACCAAAAAAGTCTTTTATTAGCAAATATGGGTTTTGCATGTTGACATATTATTTCATCCATAGCTTCTTTGCATGAATCTGTACCTCTTCTACTACATGATTCATTTCTCCATCAATCCAGCTCATTATTAATGCAAAGTGTCAGAATGGAGACTATGCAGCAGCAGTAGACATTTACTGGCCAGTGTGTCAACTTAGTTAAGATAGAAAAGTGCACTGAAACATTTATTATATTCATAGCTCTCTTACTGGTTTATACAAGTGTTCGCCCAAATAACTCATTGGCAGTACCTATTTTCCTTCAGAAGACTGAAAAAAGACAAAAAAATCCCCATATAATTAAAAGCCCAAAGACAGCGTATGCCATTGCAGCAAAGTAGAAGAAGAAAGCATAAGAATGGACATGCAGGCTCCAGCCAAGAGTCTATCCAAGCACGTAACCCATCTACAGCAATGGTCAGTATAGAAAAGGTGAAGAGCATGGCCTAAATACATTTCAGCATTTCCCGAGTACTCTGCTAGGTTCAGCAGTTCACAGCTGAGGGGATTTCTGTGTGTCTAGGGATTTAATAACACATTTACACAGAGATGAAGACACATAATACAGCACAGTTATGCATGTACAACCACCCACTGGCACATCCAGAACACAAACTCTTCCCAAATGGCACAGAGGAAAATGACCAAAGGACTCTGCTCCAGCACTTGCTGTGGCCTTTGCAGTACAACTGTGCATATGAGACATTAGTTTTTCACTCACCCGTACTGCTATTACAGCAGAACTTTGCAGATAAATTAACAGCTCTTTAGCCCTCTTAATGAGCTAATTATTTTTCTGTTGTGCAAACACTGTCTCTGACACTGAAAGGTATCAGAAATAGTGTAATAACTTTATCTGGCCTTCCTTGTCCACTATCACCCACGCAGAATTTAGAATTCATATAAGGTAGAGTACGCACAGGCGTGAGAGAAACGGGGAGAGAGACACACATACACACGCATACGTGTCTTTGACCTATAAAAATGTTATTTGTAGGACACGGAAGAAATCGAGTATTGGAGACACAATGAGCTTGTAAAAGCTTTTCTTTCATTAAGGAGTGAGATTATTTGCATGCTAATGAACCAGCTAGTTCTTCCAGCTCATTGTTGTTTTATTGACATGCTAAGACGCCATCTATGGAAACCTTGTGCAAAACATAATTGAAGCCAGTTCTTGCTTGAAGTTGGATAGATGTTGGAGGAAATACAGCAAGACGAGAAGAGCAATCATATCAAAGTAGGCAGCAGATCCTGTTGCTCATGCAGCCCTTTGCCCAGGCTACACCCACCTACTCAAATGCTGTTCACAACCAGCTCTCCTCATGCTAGTCATATCTTGCAAGTGAGCACAGCAGAGGGTTTCTCTGACCCTGTCTTCCCAAATGCGTGGGCTATGCAAGATCTCTTTGCCTATTTTAGAATAAGAGACAAAAAAGGCTCTTCAGCAAAAGACTCTACTAGAAAGTTCAGCGACATTAGGTTTTGTGTGGAGGTTACTTGTGAGCAAAACTTTTCCAGTCTGTGTAAACCTACAGAGCTGTCCACTGCTGTTTCTCACTGCCTCATCCATGCTGCATAAAAGTAACAAACCTCTCCATATGCTCCAGAGTGTGTAACATCTTTCCTTTTTGTGATGCCAGTGTTGTGCAAGTTTGCTTTTAAACATGGTGCTGAGTTCTTGTGAAGCAGAAACTGCTCCTAAACCACTTCACCCTTCTGTTGTAAGGTTGAGCTAACTACCCAGCCAGCGACCTCAGTGGACACTGGTCCCACAGCTTGTAGTCTCACTGTTCCCCATTTCTTTGTTATTTCCAGGAGATATCCCTAGATTGTCTTACTGTTTCTGATACTCATCTCTTGTGGTTTTTTTAATCTACATTCTGTTGTGGTTTAACATCAGCCATCAGCTCAGACCCACACAGCTGCTCATGCACTCCCCCTCCTGCAAGATGGGGGAGAGAATCAGAAGAGGAAAAGTGAGAAAACTTGGTTTAATAGGTAAAGCAAAAGCTGCACATGCAAGCAGAGCAGCACAAGGAATTTCTTCACCAGTTCTCATGGGCAGGCAGGTGTTCAGCCATCCTCAGGAGAACAGTGCTCCATCACGTGTTAACGGGGACTTGGGAAGACAAACAGAATCGTGGAATCAATTAGGTTGGAAAAGACCTCTGAGATCATCAAGTCCAAGCTTTGACCAGACACCACCATGTCAGTTAGACCATGGTTCTAAGTGCCATGTCCAGGCTTTTCTAAACACCTCCAGGGGTGATGACTCCACCAACACTCCACCACGACCATAAACGACATCACTCTGAATGTTCTCCCCCTTCCTTCTTCTCCTCCCAGTTTTATATATGGAGCACAGTGCCATATGCTATGGAATATCCCTCTGGTCACTTGGGGTCAGTGTCCTGGCTGTGTCCCCTCACAGGTTCTTGTGCACCCCAGCCCACTCTGGTGGGGTGAGAAGCAGAAAAGGCCTTGGCTCTGTGCAAGTGCTGCTCACTGATAGCAAAAACTTCCCTGTGTTATCAACACTGTTTCCAGCACAAATCCAAAACACAGCCACTTACCAGCTACCGTGAAGTAAATTAACTCTATCCCATTCAAAATCAGCACACATTCTTCTACAAATCAGCAGTGCTTCCTAGTTATAAGAAGGATTTGAACAAAACCCCCTATACCATAGCATGTTTTTAATTCCTTTTTATTATGAACTTCTCTGTGTTTTAGTGACACAGTCTGAAAGAAGATTTCTTAAGGGCCAGGTGTCAAAAAGATATTAAAGTGTCAAAAGGCTTTTCAAAATGTCATTAGTTTTAATTGGCATTAGGGAACGTATTATGAAAGACTGGAGGTCTGCTCAGTGTCCAAGATGTAACAGATGTCAGTAATGATACCTAATTTCTAAAGTTGGAGAATTCTCTGACAAATGGGCACTCTTAAGACACAGTTTATCCATGGTAGATCATACAGAAGAGTGCCAGTTTCTTTTCATTACACTATTTTTGCTGCAGACTTCTAATGCAAGTGGGTTTAATCCTAGATCCACCTGCTATTATTGGGAGTTGCAGTATCAAGAGAGAACTAGGTGACGAAAAGTGAACTCCTAGGTATAAATATGTGCAAAAAAGCCAGGGACTGTAAGCCCAAACCTTGGGCTGTTCAGGTACTGAATTTCTTCAGGAATTGCCAATGACAATCCAGTATCAGGAATTGACAGGGACTGGGGCTTTGCAACACTGGGCCAAATTTAATGTTGGGTCTAAGTATCTTATGGCGGCTTTTGCAAGCCAAGTGTGGTGGTGTGTGGTACAGTTCTAAAACACAAATAACATAAAATGCAGGGTGAGCTCAGGATGCAGTGTTCCATATGCCAAGGATCACACTGGTCCAGTGGTCAGGGCATGTTCTTCAGAGCAAAATGTCTGGTCAGAAATATGCAGTTATTTACACGGGGATTAGTCTGCAGCTTTTGTTACCATGGGATAGAGGGATGGGAGTCACAGAATCAGAATGGTTTGAAGTGGGGGGGACCCTAAAGATCATTCCAGTAGACCAAGTTGCTCCAAGCCTCATCCAACCTGACCTTGAACACTTCCAGGCATGGGACATCTGCAGCTTCTCTGAGGAACCTGTACCAGTGCCTCAGTCTGGGTCTGCCTGTTGCTGCTTGCTGCGTATTTGCTGACCAGGAAAATTCAGTAGTAAAAAGTAACACAGGTTTCAGTCAGGTCCATGCTCAGTTTTGGTACTGAAACACCTCTGAACATTAGGTGTGGTGGGAACTTTTGCTTCCCACTCAAAACCTAAAGCAATGTACTAACAATGTGCTAGCAATACCTGACCTAGTATTTTTCCTTGCTAGATGAATGGCAGTGTGATGTGGAAATAAGAGGTCCATGTGAAACCTAAAGCCTGCTCTGCTCCTTTCTACCCTCTTCCTAGATAGCAAATATCTACCAAACTATTTATCACAGCAGCACTGAGTCAGTACACCCTGCCTTTTAAAGCGCTCTTCACCTGAAGTTCCCATAGAAATAGCTGTCCCTACAGATCTGGCCAGATTTTATATCACATGAAGGTGGAGGAGAAGTTTTTGCTCAGCTCAGAGTTCCTCAGATAGGTCCTAGAAAGGAAACCCCAGCTCCTGTTCCTGTGGGAGCAGGATGTCCTGGGCCACACTGCCACTGGGCACTTCATTTTGATGAAATGGAAGACCAGCTCATGCCTTGAGAATAGAATGGTAGTTTTTCCGACAGATAACTGGTGAGCATGCTGGAGACCAAGGATTATAACTGAATCTTGAAATACTGCTACAAGAATGAGTTTAGGCAGGCAAAGCACACAGTCAGTGCAGAACTGCACACTGTGCACCTGCACATCTCTTAGGCAGTTTTTTGAACTAGTCTCTCTTGCACTGCTTCTATCTTAGTACATTTCTTATTTTTCAAATCACACATCCATTTGATAAAATCAAAATCTGTTTTTACATACCTGGGAAAATAAAACCCAAAAAAGCCTCGAAAAACACAGATGCCAAATTAATTTTGAGATATTTCACCCCCTTCCACTATCCATCTACTTTATCAACAGTCCTGTTCCTTACTCCGTAATCCCTTCTCTAGTGAAATTAAGAGGTGAGTCCAGCCTCCCTGTCTGGGCACGAGGCAGGTGTCTCCACAGGGAGTCTCCGAGTGTTTGAGTGCCCCATCAAACCCTCACAACCCAGGTGTCAGCCTCTAGAGTACTGAGAGCTCTGCTGAAGCTGCTGCAGACCCAGAGCACAACGCTTCACACTGGTGAAAGTGCTGGTGGCAGGAGGTACCACATAAAAAACCTTAGGACCTAGATGTTACTTCTTGGCTTCTGAACTTGTTCAAGTACACCCATTTGTAGTAGATTTCCAGAGGACAGATGGTGCCAAGAGGTCTTACACAACACAAGTCAATCAGAACCTGAGCTCCCAGATAAACCATTACCACCATGGTGGCTGGGAAAGTGACAGTACAAAAGAACTTAAGGTCATTCATAGGAAGCAGGAAGTGCACACTCAGCTCCCTGCTTTCTGCTTATCTTTTAACCAAGAGCACTGCAATGAAGGTGAGTTAACAGCACAAAACCAGTGGGTGACTCTGCCAGATGTGCCTGCATTTCAGCATAGGTGAGATGGAGAAAATGCAGGCTTTGAGGGAATTTTTAAGGGGCATGATTTTGTGCTTTCCCTGATTAGAAAATACATTAAAAATAAATCTTAAGGGCTCACCTAAGAGAGGAGGAAAGAAGGTTCATAACTTCAGTTACATGAATACCAAATTTAAAAATACATTTAAGATGAATTGGTAGGAATAAAACGTGTTCTAGCAAGCCCTATTCCTCAGAAATTCTGACTTGCAGGGAAAAAGGCAAACTCTTGTTATCAGGGAAGTCAGTCTATTGAAGAGAACCATTTCCCCAGTCAGAGTGTGAAGCATGACGTACCCTACTCTTAAATCATTTATATTTTACCTTTTTATGATGCAATCATGAATTGGCTTTTTCTGCATTTGTAATGAGAAAATAGAACAGATGGTCAGGGCTTAGTTCAGGGTGATAAATCCATTAAGATAACCTACAGAAAGCTGCTGCTATGGCAGTTGCTGCCAAATAACTGTTCATTCAATGCTCTGTTCAGGCTTTGGGTACTGGGTGGAAGAACCATCCTGGTTCTTCACTACCTTGGGGTAAAAGGGATAAGAAATCACACACAGGTTTGTGGAATGTATTATTTCTGTCTCTGTGGCTCGAGAAACTTGAGTGGTACGATATAGGGGATACATAGGGCAATCCAGGGAAGTAGCCTAGATTTGTAGCTTCCCAATAGCTGCCCATGAAGATACACATACTCCATACCAGACTGCATGTCTACTTTTAGCTGAACCAGTGGCCCAGTTGCAGAGTGGAGTTTTCTATCGAGTGATCACAAAATACCCATTTCACTTTGAATTCATGCCTTCACCTGTTTGGCAAGAAATTTCTCAAAGTATTTCAAATCTTAGAATAATTTATACTGGACAGGACCTATGGAGGGCATTTGGTCCATTCCAACTCAAAGCATTTGTCACAATTAGCCAAACCTGTAGGTTGTAGGTCCCTTCCAACTGGAACTATTTTATTCTATTCCATTCTATTCTGCTCTGTTCTGTTCAAATTCCACCCTTACACTCCAACAGCAGGCTCCCACTTAAGCTAGTCCACAAATATAACCTATTATTTTCTCAAAACAAAAATCAGAATAATCAAGTATCCTATAGCTTATGATTAGCAAAAAGATATATTAAACCATAAAACAAACCAAGCAAGAGGTTATGTGTTCATTATTTCTGATTATGTCTTTGACCTGAATCACATCAGGCTACTCCATAAATTAATGTAAGCAGAATCCATAGGTCGGCTTCAGGGAGGTTCAGATCTGCAGTCAGTCTCTCTGTGTCTCTGGAAACCAGCAGTACCCAGCAATACCCTTTTCCAAGGTGCTTTAACACTTCTAATAAATTTTGCTGAAATCCCTTTCCATCACTGAAATTCAGCCCCAGAGCATTACCAGGTAGCTTTGGATCAGATGGAAACAGTACCACATGGAAACAGTATTGCCACATACCAAGAGTCCAGAGTTTCATGACACCTGAGTGGCTAGAAGCCAGCTGTGGAGTTGTAGTGAGTCTGTTACAGGAGAGAGAAGACTCTGCTGAGGAAGGCTGTGGAGTTACTGCAATATCTCCTACTAAAGAATTGAGGGTGTCTGTGGGGGAAAACAGAGCTCCCCACAGACAAAACCTACCCCTGAAGGGCTTATGCCAGTCCCCTGTTCTTCATTCCCCAGGGAGCTGGGCACGCTGTGCCACCACCTATGACAGGTCCAAGACAAATTCTTGCAGGCTGAGCTCCCACGTGTTTCAATGGGACCATCCCATAGGAGGGAACGTACATTAGGTATGACAAAGTGAGCAGAAGAAAACTGATTGCATAAAAATGCATACAAAATAAAACCACCACAATTTCAGTGTCTTCTTCCATACATAGTAATGTCGAGGGGCTTTATTAACAAAAGCTGCGTAAGCAGAGGTTTGAATTTGAACAGGGTTCATTTGACTTCTGCACCTCGCTGCTTCCTGGCTGACTGCTCAGTATCTGCCAGCGCAGGCATTACGTGATGCTCTCTGCTTGTCCCCAAAGTCAAAACAGAGCCTGGGCTGGGGAATGCTTAAATCCCAAACAAATATTAGCAGGATAGTCTGGAACATGACTGCTTCCTCTTCCCTCCTACTCCCGCCTACACAGGTGGTGCTGCTGCTGCTTCTGCCTCGGCACAAAACACTGCAGGAGGAGCTAAGGAGCTTCTCCCCATCTACACGTAACTAATAGGACACCGTGCTTTGGATGAGCAACCCTTCCCTGGATGCAGCTTGTGTACGTGCTGGAGTCAGGTGACATTTTTAACAATAAACACACTGAATTACAATTCAGGGAGAAAGTACTTGAAAATTTACATAATGTAGCCAGGGGAGATTTTTAACTGCTTCCCCTTGTGCATAAGGGAGATTAAAAAAAAGGAAAATTAAGTAACAGCCTAATTGGCTTTTAGAACAGTCTATGGGGAGAAACGCAGGCCGGATGTCTGCCTAGCTACGCGGCTTGGTGTGTGCTGTAACCATGGGAGGCAACATTACGGGCATGACAGGACAATGATTTGGTTTTTCAGCACCGAAGATCTGAAAAATGAATTACCTTCAGCCGGGGGTTTGTTTTCCACTTCAGGAAGACCTGTCATGCTGGTTTGGATGATGCAGGCCTCTGTTGGAGGGAAAAATGGAGGATCTGCTCTGCCATGCACCACCTCAAATGTGGATCACTGCCTTTGGGATGAATGGGGTCTGCTTCTTCCACCACCACCCTCATTTCAATCAAGGAGTGGCTTGCTATGAACTGGGTAACTGAGGGGATGATGAGGCTGGGGCTGATGAGCCTGATGCCATCTGCTCCTTCTGCTCCCACTGCTTCCCCAGGTGCGTGGCCCAGGCACCCACTTCCCTCCTCCAGAGCCTGAGGGAAATGGCACAGCAGCAGACCTGTGTTGGTTCAGTTCCCACTGCCTCAAAACTGATGCATTTGGGGACGGTACCAGTAACAGAGAGCTGCAAGGAAGATATTGACAGTTCATTTTTTATTTGATTTTGTCTTTTGAAAAAGCAGCAGTTAAATCAATGTCAGTTACATGAAAACATGCAAGTTTCAGGCCTAACCACTTTCTCTCACACTCCTTCATTTCTCAGATACTTCAGGGAGAACTCCATTGATTACCTGTCCTCCTCAGCAGCAGACACTGCCTGAGATCAAGACTAGGAACATGAGGGAAATGCCTCTCTTCCACAGCTGAACTGGAGACAGAGGCCAGGAGTGACACCATCACCTGCCTCCACCTTCCAGCCCTAAGCCATTTACCAGAACTGGGGGAATGTCAGATCGAGTCTCTGCTCTCCAAAGGCTCCCTAACATGTTCCAATTCCCTCCTAAATCATGGCTAAACCACTGATATAAGATGCCATAGGGGTAAGCTAGAAGGTGTTTGGAAAGATCAAAGGATCATCACTTCCCAAAATGGCTGAACATGGGAAAATGTCCCTCTGCCTATAGCATGGATACTGCCCTCTGCCAGCACCAAGAGCCCCAGTGAAGTCCTCTCCTCCCTGCCCAGCAGCACTGCTCTCCTTTTAACCTGAATCATGGTCCTGAGGACTCAGAGACATCACATCTCCAGGATTTTTATCGAGCTACTCTGGCTTCACTCCACCGTGTCTTACTGCACGGGACGAAGCCATAAATCAGCTGTGTGCCCCGCTCCCTCCTGCTGCTGCAGACAGTGGGTGCAGCCATGCACAAGCCTTGCTGATATCCATCCTTTGGTGCAATACTTTGTGGCTCCAGGCAGAGGCAGTGATTACCGCCATGGTACTGATCGTACGCTGTGTTGGATGTCCTTGGCTGCCGTGGAACTTGCTGTCTCAGGCATAAGGATGATTCCATAAAAATGTATATATACAGGACTGGTCACACAATACTATTTTTTACCTTTGATTTTAGAGTTAGGCTATAAGAATTAGGCTAAAAAGAAAGTAATTTTGTATTAAACACCATTATTAACTTTGTTATCCAATGCAATCAAAACACTTCCTTCCACATCTTTCAGAAGTGATGAACTAATTCCAAAACAGAAATGGAACCATTGGGAAAAAGGAGACAACAGCATTAAGACTTAACCTGCAAAACTAACTTGTGTTTAGGTCTACCTTTTAAGGACGGGCAGCCAAATTAAACACGTGTCCTATTACAGGTATATTTATAGGCCAAGCCAGAGCAGTTGTGACTGCAAATCACATCACAGAAACAAGTCACCCTCAGATGTCACGGCCCCTTCACCATTCCTCGATCAATACCACCGGGAGCAATGCCTGTAACATGCATCCAGGACAGCAAGAGCGTTTTTGCATGCAAGTACCAGACTTGTTCTCCTTAAAAACGACCTATAATGGCTGCAAGCAATGCCTCACCAGGATGGTGTTATATATACGACTGCAGGGAGTGTTTCTTTTTTAAGCTGATCTCTTGCCTCTCGGTAAGAAGTGATTGAAACCTTTACCTGCAGATGCTGCATCGGTATTTAAGCGAGTGCTTTACTCATTGCTTTTATAAGGACTGATTATTTAGGTTGAACGCAGGGATTACACGCGGCCGGCGTCTCCCCGGTCCCGCCCCGCCGATATGGCGGCTCGTCCGCTCGGGAGGATGCTCGGGAGCCGCCGCCTCCTCCTCCTGCTCCGCTCGCCGCTGCCGAGCGCCGGCTGCGCCCGGGCTGCCCGCAGAGGCACAGGTACCCGGCTGCAGCATGGGGCCCTAGGGGGAAAGGGCATCCCCGCCCTCGCTGTCGTCTGGCCGGTTAGAAAGGGCTGCGTTAGCGTGCTGTAGGTTTTTCTCTTGAACTGGCAGGCTAAATTGTAGGGGTTTTGGTTAAACTATAATTTTCAAATTCATCCCCCGCCCCTC
>WBMZ01000031.1:0-131668 GCA_013400975.1 Atrichornis clamosus
AGAGGAGAGGAGAGGAGAGGAGTCATCCAGCACCTTCCATTACTAGCCTGAATTTTTTTCCATAAAGCAGCATTATCAGTTCTTTTATCACCCCTGTTCTTATATTTCTTATTTTTTACCATATGTGCACAAAGCTCATAGGGCTCCTATTCATTTGTCAGAGCTTCATCCTTTCCTGATATGGGGAGATTCTTCATTATCCTGGTTTGCTGAGTCTTAACTTTTTTGCCAGAGAATTTTTGGAAATGCAATCATGTCAGGGATGGTACTCTTTTACATCTGTTGCCCCCTCCATATTAAGTGCTTGGCTTGTGTCCAGACATCTTACAAGTAGCCATATTATTATTGAAACCACATGCTCATTAGTGAGGCTGGCACTGGCTCAACAACCACTGTCCGAGGCTGACATTATATTCCATTATATCCCAGACAACAGGACAGTGTAGCATACAGTTTGTTCAGAAGAACAAACAGTCTCAGTTGAAAAAACCTGAATCTTAAACTGTCAGAAATGCAATCCGTTTTCTGTCTCTTTGTATGTGGGCTCTGGTAGTTCAGGGAGAGATATGTTTTGAAAGAAAGTACTGTACCACTAACTTATCTTCTTTATTTTTAATTTCAAGGTTTGCAGGGACAGCAGGAATTCCTGGGCCCTTCTCTGTTGGGTTTAATCACTTTATCCCTTGGGAGGCATGCAAGAGTATTTCACTTAATATACAGGAATGACTCATGATCATTGCTTTCAATTAGGAATGACCCCTGGGATTTCTGGGAATGGTGTTGTCTTGGTTGTGGGAGGGAAAAGAGAATAAGAGGGAGAAACACAGACAGAATCAGAGCAGTTCAACTTTTCCAAGAAACGTATTTCAAAGGGGATAAACTACCACTTTCTCTCATATATCCAAGCCATTTGCCTTGCCCAACATAATTACTGGCACTGCTCTATAGATGCCATTTCCTTAGTTTAAACCAAGGATTTATGTGAACTCCATCTTGCACTGAACCTCTTGTTTGTTTATCTCTGATAACCATATGAAACAACACTCACTAACGTCAGAAACCTCACAGGCTGGAAAATGGACTGGGATGTTTTCAGTGTTTCTTTTCCTGCTGGAAATAGCTGCAGATGAAGGTCAGTTCCTGTTTCTCCTGCTGTAGCAGGTATTACACCAATGGCTGTGTGCTTAAAGTCTCAGGTGCAATATAATATTTCTCAAAGACTTCTGGACTGACTGAAGTTCAGTGATTTCTCACTGTGGTAACCTTATTCCATTAAACTACTTTCATGCTGGTGACCGGGACTCACAGAAATACACAGGGTTGAGTCCAACAGTTTTTAAGGTCCGTACAAAAAAGCAAGACCATCCCACTCCCATCTGAACATGAGAGAAAAACCTTGGTTTTAAGTGTATCCATTCTTGCATGAAAGTACTGTGTCCTGTTCCCAGAAGCAGGGATAAAGTTGCATTTATCATAACTCTGAAGAGAAATAAAGGCTTATACAGCAAAAGGCCATTATAAATTCCTGCAGTTTACAGTTTTATAGAGGCAAGACGAATTTCCAAATACAGACTACAAGAAGATAGCAAATAAGCTCCTTTCCTTTGAGGAAGGGAAGGGTTAACCCTGACAAATGACATACTAAATTTAGAGTCATTTTTGCATGTGGTTGCATGTCTAGTTGGAACAAGTCTGCCAAAACTCATTTTACTTATGACCCTTTACAGCTAGCAGAGAAAGAGGTCCATTGTTTTCTTTGTATTAGCGAGATTAAAAACACAGTCCTCCCAACTGAAAAGGCAAGAACTGGAAGCACTGTCTGAGGCAAAAAGAAGCATTTTTAATTCTTAATAAACCACATACAACCACATATCTATGTGTGTGCATCCAACACATGCGAGCATGTGTATTTCCTAGAGGGCTGGATCTTGTTCTACGTGCCATGTAAGTGAAAACAAAAAAAGACAAAGAGGGATGCATCTCTTGCTGGCCACCCTTGCCTCAAATGCTGTGGCAGACTCTTCCCCTCATAGCCCTTGGGAGGTGCCTTGCACAGAGAATATGTTACCGCATCTCAAGCAGATGTGGCTGGAGAGGGATGAAGATGTGCCACCACCCTTCTGGCACAAGTAGCAGGCAGCAAAGCAAATGTGCTGGGGACAGCTGCTCTCCCACTCTGGAGCAGCAGCACATTGTACGAACCAAGGAAAGTTCTGTGGGTGCAGCCAGACTCAGTTAAGAGGCTTCCACGCACTTCGTCTTCAGCGAGCGCCTGCTGAGGATGGGATTGGTTGGATGTAGATGTCTGTGTCTGACCTAGTCAGCACAGGGCTCATTTGGCATTGGGGCAGAGGGGAGAAACAGACACTTCTGGGTACTCTTCATCTTACTCTAACACAGAACTAGGTCTCCATGGGCTCTTGAGAGAGCTAGATGACTAACAAGGTGTGGATACCTCTACTCTTGACATCAGCAGCTAGTCAGGAGGAATCTTGCCCTGGATATTTCACTGCTCTTCATACTTCTTTGAAACAGGTAGTCTTTGCTGCCTGCCTGCTCCTGATAAGGAGCCGGTCTTGACCCTCCCAAACCTTGCTCTAGCTGGCAAAACTCCTGCAGGAGCTCCCCCAGGGGACAGCCAGCTAAAAAATGAGTGGGTCTCTCATGAAAAATAGCAGAACAGCTGCACAGCTTTTCTGTGGGGACCACAGTGGCTGAGCAGCAGGACTGTAATAACTGTCTCTACCTACACAGATCTTCAATTCTCTGTCAACGGTAGAAAACTCATTTCTTTTTCCTCTCAGGTTCAGAATACTTGTCTTCTGACTGCAAGAGGTACACATTTAGACAAAGTACTTGGTTTTCCTTTGAGGTGTTGAGAAGACTCTGACATTGGATGTGTCTTTTCCAGAGATTTAAAGCTCTGGTACCCGTAATGTTCTCACGGAAACAAGGTAAAGCTGATAGAAAGAAACAGCATCTTGCATCGTACCAGCTGAAACGGTTGAGATAAAACAGATGAGGTGCAGAAGCTGTTCATTACTTCAAAAAGGCAGGCAGCAAACTTTAGAACTAAATCTGGAATGCGAACAATTGCTCTGGATTTGGCTATTTTAATCAGTGAGGTCGTTTGAGAGAGAAGATGGTTTCTCCCAGTTGTGCAAAAAGTTATGCTACTGAGAAGAGAGGTCCCTTTGAGACAGACACTCAAAGACAGAGAAGTAATTATCAACAATATAACACCAAAGGGTTAGTTTTAAGGAACTGGAAAATTACAATGTGCACAAACCAACTTCTCAAGCACTTTAGGCAGAATTTAGTCACCCATGTCCAAATATGTGATCCACAAAGGATTTGCTTAATCCTTTAGATGTCTGAGAGTCTGTAAGCGCTTAAGTTTGGACAGGAAAGCTTAGTTTGGCGTCAACATTTCTGCTACAAAGCATGCCCAATGGAACCATGATACTGGCTGAGCCAAATACTTTTTCTCCATCTCTGCCAAAGACTGTGAGATTCATGACTTGTGCCTCAGTTCAAGGAGGCTGGATCCAGTAAACATATTCAAAGCACACCTACAATTTCCTGATAATCATGAAAGTTTGAGATGCTTTCATTAGTAGGGGTGGTGATGAGAGTCTTATATATAACAGCTTAGCAGTTATCCTGTAATTTCCTCAAAGTACAAGGAAGAGGTAAGTTCCCTTGTCTTAGGATGTTCAGATTCCGTAAGACCTACTTCCATGAAGGTGTCCCAGCCACCCATCTGTGGACTGCATCTGTTACTTGTTTCCCTGGGAGGCAGCTGGAGAAGTTCCCACCCATCTGCTGATGAAGATAATCCCTCTGTGCCAACAGAAAAAGGAGAGTTCATGAGGCCAGAAAGGATAGGACAGACTGCAGTCTTCTACTTTGGACACTTTCCCCAAAAATGGAGACTCCTAAACTCTAGCTCTTGAAAGATGCAGGTTCAGCTCAGCCAAACCAGCAGGACTGTTCAGTGTACACAGCTGCAGAGTTGCAGGACCCTAAGAGCTTTTTTGGCTCAAATTTCAGCACCTGGTGACAGTTTAAATCATACATTAGGCATCCACATCCTTCTTTGGATTTTGGCCTAGGGGCCCTATAGTTATTTATCCATGTCAAGGGCATCTATGGACCAAGAGGTCTTGGGAGCTGTGGGCATTCCCGCTGACAAGGACCTACCACACAGTTAGGTCCTGTCTCTTATGCCTCATTACTCTGTCTTTCCCTTATGCCAAACTCAACAGCCCAACAAAGCCTAGCAGTTGCCAATGGTTTCAAAAGGTGCTGATGGCTGCAATCCTCAAAGCACTGGCACAGAGAAGAGGCCACCAACACCTCTCCCTCATCTCCATCCTCCTCAGACACTCTCCTTTCACTTCAGATGGTTGTCAGTGCACGATCAGGGACACCAAATATTTTCCAAATACATCAAAATAGGTTCAATAAACAAGAAAATGATTTTACCTGTCTCCCACCAAGTATAAAGTAGATTAGGGAATTTTTTTCTATTTATATATTCATAGTTAAGATCCCACAGGTGTTCCCTCTACAGGTAAATTTCAGATACTTTCATCTCCTTTATCTTCCTGATCTCAGTGATATCCCAGAATAATGACTTTCATAAGTTAAATATCTATTGTGCAAGTGATTTTATAAATTTTAATTTGTTGTCTCAGTTTCACTAAGTGCTCCCCTGGGATTTTTTTTTTTTGTGTAAGGAAAAATAGTAAGGGAGAGCATCTGATTTATCTTCCCAGGTCTCTTAACTAGCTTGGATTGGTCTACCATATACTTTTTCATTTCCTTTCCAAATGATCCCAACCTTTTCAGTCTCTATTCATATGGAAGTCATTCCATGCCTCCAATCTTTTTTTATTGTCCATCTCCCCATCTAGTTTTACTGTTTTCTCTCCAGAGCAGGGAGACCAGTGGAGAGCCTGCCATTCCAGGCAGCTGGAGGAGTACCATTTATGCCATGACACAGTGGGATACAGCAGCCTCAAACTGTGAATTCCATTTTGCATTTGAGTCTCCATTTTGCACAACATGTTGAATGTGTTTAACCCCGAGCCAGGATGTGGAAACATGCTCCAGTAGTGACAAGGCTGTCAAGGAAAGGTATTAGACACTACCCAAGAAAGCCATTTCATAGAAGTCTGGACTCAACCACTGCAATTGGCTTTGAACTGTTGGCCCAAACCCAAAGGAAAAATAGATTTTAAACAGAAGATGCTGGCATGCCTGGTGGATCTGCAGCTTCACAGTCTCTGCACATGGCAAGAGGAAAGACATTCTGCTTAGCTGGAGATATTGCTCTCAACAGAGCTAGCTGCCTATTGCCACATGATGAACTACTGGTAGGAAAAAACCCTCCTATTCTGACTGATGGACAAATCTCAGATTCTTCAAAAAAGTGAGGTGTGTGGAGAGAAATGTGGAGTGTCCAGATATTTGTCACGAGGAAAGTCTTACAGTGACTTTGGAAAAGAGAGAATGGGGAAATACCATATGGAAAAGAAGAATGGCCAGAATCATAAGGGGACTGGAGTTCCTGTGATTTAAGCACAAATTTGATCTGGTATGGGTCTAGTGGACACTACTTTGTATCATGTAATCCCTTATATTTTACATCATAACTTTTACTACTACCAACTTTTTCTCTGTTGTTTTGATTTGTTGCTGTTGTGGGATTCTGTTAATCACTGCTGCAGACAAATCTGTCTTTGCTTTGTAGTAACAAAGGCTCTTGCAGTCAGTCCCAGCAGTATATCTTGCTTTTCCAACATGGCTCATGTGGCGGGACATGGGCTGGCCCTGGTCCCATGATGTTTCTATCCAGATACACACTGCTCTTTCACAGAGGACACGCTGCATGGAGAGTACTGTCCCACCAGATGTGTCAGTATCCTGCATCCAGAGGCTTGGCTGGTACCTGCAGCCTCCACTGCTTGCCATCCCATGTCATCTCCCCAGGGCATTGACGGCACCTGTCCAGCTTCACACCTGTCACAGCAGAACATCCAGGTAGGCACAGTTTGGAAATGGGAAAGGGCTGTACCTTCAGAAAGGGGAGGCTGCCACCCACTGAAGGCCTGCAGAAGCTTTGGACAGAACTCTTGAAGCTCTGGGTGGAGTGTCACACTGTGCTGGGGAAGGATATGGCATGTAAGCTCTGTCATCTGGACACCTGAGAACCACCTCAGATGAATCACCCCAGGAAAACATCTTCATGCCTCTCTAGATTTTTCTATACTTAATCCCGAGTATTTTATTCATCTTGTTGCCATCTCAGATGATGAAGAAGATCCTCTGAAGACTCAAAAATATTCCAGACCTCAAGACCCACCCTACCCCCATCTTTGCCTTGTCCTGCCACATCACCTGCAACCTCAATGGTCAACCAAGTGCATGACAAAGAACAACAAAATTGTTCAGCTAGAACCTTATGGAAGAGTAGGGGAAGGGGTCACCTCAAGGTTTCATAAAAGCTGAATCAAACATGAAGTGAAAGAGCAAGTGCCCTGGACACTAGGAAAGGCAAAGGCTTTGAGGCTAGGATAGAGGAGCAGTACTGAAAGTGGGAAGTGTTTTTCCAAATAGCAGGGGCAAATGGGAAGAGCAGAGGCAATGGTAATGGATGCCTTATTCCCTGTAGTGGGATACTGGTCTTGGCTCTTGAGAGTAGGTTGTTTCATGCTTTGCACAGATAACAAATATTTCTTTTCGCTTCACCACAAGTAATTTTCTTTCTCTGTAGTAGGGATGAGTAATTGTTTCTAAAACATCTGTACTAATGAATTACTTTGACCAGCCAGGGGCTTTTTTAATCTATTTAAAAATCTTGACTATTATATATAATCTTGACTATTTATAATCAAGCTAACAATTGATCAGTAACTCCTCCCTATTACACACTAAGAACTGGAGACTCTTATCAAATCACTGAATGTACCAAATTCAACAAGTGAAGAACAACAATAAAAAGCAGGGGTAATGAATCACAATGTGCACTTCCTTGGACAATTCTCATCGAACTCTAATTATTCAATATGGTATTGCATAATTTATAGAAAAGGTAAAGCCTCCATTATGCAAGTTAAAAGTACTGCAGTTTGTCTGTCACTAGGTACTTGGTGGCACACAGAGTGAAACTAGCTTTTCAGCTGTCCTGTGTTTTGCCAGGCAGTGTAAAGCAGAAAGGATCCTCTGGTAAGGTTTACCTTACATGCAAGGGCTGGGAAAGGAAAGTCCAGCGTAAAAGTTCCTATGTTGGAAGGAAATGCCAGGAGAGGAAATGAGGAGATGCTCTTCTGGCCATGCCATTAATGGGCCCATCTTCATGAACAGACAAAAATCACTGGACTACAACTATGAAAACACTGGGGAGAGGACGGGTTGGTGAAATTAATCAGTGATTAACAGTCACCTCAGGTGCCTCACTCCAAAAGTCAGACCCACTAAATGCTGTTGAGCTTTTGCATAGCTCTAGGGGCAGTTTAGAGCTGTTTTTTTTCCAGAAGTGCTTGTTTCTCCAGGCATGTTGGATAAATCCATCTTGCCACAAATGTGGGTGGAATAAGCAGCAATTGTATCTGTACCACTGCCTCCTTTGTGTTCAAGCTCAGTGGGAAGAATATTTATCACTTTTATAAGAAACAGGGTTCAGGGTCCAGGGTTCTTTTCTAAAGGAATTCAAGCTTCCTTGGAGGGAATTCAGACACTTGATCTGTGACCTGACCAGGAGGCAATGAGATTGATTCTCCTAATTCCTACAATCCAACTAATATATCCTGGCTACAGGGAGATGTGGGCTTAGCATGGGAAGCAAAATTAGTGATTTTGCTTCTTGCCTATGTCACATGCTTTGGATAAGAGGTGGAACAGAGGTGGAACTCTCTTTTTCAAATTATTTGCTTGGGTTTTTTCTCATGAAAGGATTTGAGGGCTAGTCCTAAACCAGTAATTCAAATTCCAGTCTATCACATCATCACAATCTTCTCCATCAGAGCAGGAACTTGCAGCAGGGTTTCTCACATCCGTAATAACTAGAGTGCTAGGGGATGTCTCTTATTTCCTGCTGATTCTCCAAGAGGCTAACTTGTCCTGGTTCCAGCCAGGACACAGTTAATTTTTGCAGTAGCCAGGAGGGGGCATAGCCAGGACCCAGAGGTTATTCTATACACCTCACATCATTGCTGGGGGTGGGGGAAAGGGAGTCTCTTCCAGGCAGAAGGGGTCTCTTTCAGTCAAGTAAGAGTGGCAGAGGGAGCGGTCAGGTAATGCCAGTTCCAAGGAATCACATGTGAATTATTTGCCTATCTTGTACAATTTGATAATAATAATGTTGCTGTTACTGTTCATTTCCTTATCTCATTGCTGTTTCCAGTAAATAGTTCTTATCTCAACTTGTGATTTTCACCTTTCGTGCCTCCAATTCTCTTCTCCATCCTGCTGCAGGGGGAGAGAGGAGAGCAAGTGAGTGAGCGGCACCTGGTTTGGCGAATCTCTGTGGGAGCACTAAATTTGGGAGTACCATTCCTAAACAACAACATAGCTGTATCCCAAAACAGGAAGGCTGGAGAGGACCAATGTCCATGCCCAATATACTGTTGTGAATGGCAACGAGTTGCTGCCCTGGCTATTCTCCAACTGATAAATTGTGCCTGAATTTGCCACAGACCTGAAGTCAGTAGTGCCTGAAGTCAGTTACATTAACGTTACCTTATAAGCTTAGCAAAGTAAAGAGGTTCAAAGGGTAATTTATAAGCTACCTGAGGCTGTTTACTTACACTGCCCCTAGTGTAAATGGGAATCAGACTTGTAGACTCTGTAGATCGTTAGGACTTGTGTAAGAAAACACTCACACTTGGTTTGAAGGAACTACTACTAGCCAAGAAATCACAAGCAATATTTTTCCTTTAGTAGAAGTGAAATAGCTCGCACTCATTAGACCAGACAATCCTCGTCAGGGGGCAAGGGCTGTAACCAGCTAGTCTGTAGTAGGGATTTCTAACATCTGCAGTTTCCAGTTGCTGGTGAAAACTCATAGAGTTGCCAGACAGCATTTATCAGCACACACAATGAAAAAATATTAATTCTATGGGAAAAAAAATTTGGCCCATACTTTTCTATTAAACCTGATGAGGAGCGTGAGGGAAAAGTATCTTTCTTCCTACAGCTTCTATCACATACAAAGGAGTATAAACCTGTTTGATACAGGAACGCTTTCCTTCAACAGTTACCTAGTGATCTAGTAAAGACAATAACAGGATTAAATGTAGCATTTGAGGTTTGAGATGAATAGGTTCTTTTATATTTTGAAAGCTAAGCAACATAGCTTTAACATGTACAGAACAGACCAGACCAGAACTTGGCTGCAGTCAGTGCCTTGAGAAATAGACTCCTTCTGGCAATCCTATTCAATAGTGCAAGAAACACCCAACCATTCTAACTGAGAAAGCTTTTTCCAGAAAGGTGTTGTACGGATGGGACAAAGGCTTTCAAAGCCCATCTTTATCCTGAAGAACGGTTCCACTTCTTTCTGTCCACTGAAACATACAATTGAAAAAAACTCCAAACCTCCTATTGACTCATTTAGAAACTGTCAGAAAAGCTTGGGATGTTCCTGTTTAATCAAACTATTGCCTTAAGAAATAAGCTGTATTGTCATTTTAGTTCTGGCAGATGCAGTAAACATATTTGGGTCCAAACCACATTATATCATGTGTGTGCCTTAGTTTGGATCAAATACATCAGTGTTTTCACAATGTGTTTTACACATGAAGTGATGATAACACAACCTTTCTGAACATATAAAGAGTCTGCAGATGAGCATATCCACAGAAACCAGAAAACAGCTATATCTGTTCTTAAGAATAGGTTTATCAGTCTCTCACATCAACTATAGAACTACAACAAAATTAATTAGGAGCAGACTAATGCTCCAAAGCTGCAACATAAGCTTGTCACTTCTGCATGAGGTCCTGAAAACATTCATTCAGTATGGACAGAAATTTGGCCTGACCTGCATTTGCAAATCCTCTTGCTTTCGTTTTTTGTGAATACTTGAACTTGAACATGATACATTTCTAGCAAGAAATGGTCAGTAAAAATCACCTAAAATTAATAATGCAGAATATTTGTGCAAAGTCAAGTTGAGACTTGTAATGAAGAGAAATTGCATTGGAAAAAAAGATTCTGAATGTTAAACATAGTCATTTAGGGAACATTCTTTGCATGCAGCCAAAAGAGCTTGAATTTCAAGTATCAATATACTCATGACCAACTGATTGCAAACAAGCTTAAGACCAAGAATTATTCATAGAAATTATCTGATGAATCACTCCAAATAAATTTCAATAATGAGCAAATGAATGAAAATTGTGGTCAGATGATGGAAACTTTGTGAACAGTAGGGAGGAGGTGAAATTTATTGAGTTACTTATTAGGAACTATTTGTCCAGATTTGCCTGCTACCATGCAGTAACAGAAAAGCTGGAGGAAGCATCTGTGGAGCAGATGAAAAAGTAGGCGGAGGAGTTTTTGTCCTGTTCTCCTGCCACAAAGCCCTTTCAGTCAGGACAGCTATGGTAGAAATACAGAGCAGAGAAACGTACAGCATGAAGGAAACTAAATTTTTCACTTTTACTGGAATGAAACCTTTTTTTCTTTTCATTGTGCCTGTGGAAGTACACAAATCATTTTTAAAATACCCAATTCTCTGAGCACCACCTTTTAAAATATGTTTCAAGCTTGTTACTACAGAATAGCTCAGCTGATTCAGCAGAGTCCTGGCAGATTTAAAGTGGCATAAAGAAGATCAAAATTTGGTCATTAGTGGAATTCAAGCAATTTCTACCCAAGTAATTGCTACCCATGAAAAGAATTGGATCCTGTTCTGAATGCATGTGAAACCCAGTTACTTTTGATTGAGTGACTAATAGGGAATATATACACTGTCTCTGGAGCTGAAATCCAGTTCTTCAAAAGACTTAGCGTTTCTCATGTTTATTTTCAATACATGGTACCTCTTTCCTTCATCTAAGATTCTTGGCTCTGTACAAGTATCTATGCATAAAGAAGGGAGACTGTATCACTGTTGATAATAAAACTGCAATGCAAAAATACAACAAGCACTTTGGTTTATGAGTGCAAATAAAACATTTCACTTCAACACACTGAGGACAGATTTATTTTCACTTGCTTCTTTATGAAATGGCTCCCTATACCGCCGCATACATTTGCACATACATGCAGGCAGAATAGAAAAGAAATCGTTCTAGTTCTTGGTTGCCCCCAGAACTGCCAGAGTTATTGTATGGTCCAAGAAGAGTTTTGAAATGGAATTTTAACCTTTTCTTCCAACAGAGATTCATGGATTTGATTCCTGTCATCGTTGAAGCCAACAACAAAACTATTGTTTATTTCTGTGGGAAAAGGATCAGGTCCCTTATTTGCAATTTTGGCTTTTTTCAGAATCATGTATTTTTTTATTAAAAGGAAATAAATCCCTATCTGCATTTAATCACACAACTAGCATGAAAATGAACTCAATGAATAAAAATGTCAGGAGTGGGAAACGATAGGGTTCTCTCTTAGCCAAGTTTTCTGTCTAAAATTAGCCTGCCTTTCTGGATTTACTGCTGTTATTAAGTGAATGTCCTTTTGACAATAAAGCAGTGCTTCTTGGATTTAGACAGTGTTGTGAAGAATATGATAAAGTGCTCTGTGATGTATGACTTTGATTGACTCAGGGGACCTTACTGTTTCGATGCTGTGGTCTGTTCTTTGTTTGCTAGATGAAGACTTTCTGTTCATTTAATACTCAGTTCAGGACTAGAACTTGGAGAAGGATGTCTGTAAAGATGTAGAGTACCTTGTTTCTGCCATACTAACATGATGAATTATAGTGTATTAAGAAAGTGTTGACACATGTGGGAATAGACTCTTGACATGCTTGCCAGTAATTAAGGCACATTGTATGTAAAGTCCCTAAAAAAGTTGGAGGCTTATTCTTTGTTATAGGGATGTTTTGCCAAGTGGTGTTATTCACAGTCTTGATGGAAAATACTTGTATCTTCAAAATTGTTGTGGTTCACACAATAATGAAGGCAACAGAAAGGGATTCATTAGTAAGAATTTTTTTAATGTTTCCAATAGCTGGATAGGTAATCATTTTCCTGCTGGAGAGGGAAAAACTGTTCTAAGACCAGTGCCTCACTGATAAATCACCTGAGCATTTCCTAAGTGGTCGCAGGGCTTGCGGAGCTGACACTCAAGCGTAAGGGACTCTTCATCATCTGCACAAGCGCCCTGAGCCTGCCCCTGAAACATGCTCTTTACCAGCACCTCCTCACATTCATAGCCAGGGACATGAATTCCCCACCTCTGGCTCCCTGACAGCATGCCAAGGGCAGCCTCCATTCCTGGAGGAGGGAGCAGATGAGTGCCTTACAAGGTGCTGAATCTGCCCTCCCGCCGTGGATCACAGGGGCTCAGTGACAGTCTTGGAGTGTAGTCCTCATGCCTACTGCAAGATGTCACCTCCCAGCCCTGGGATATTGCCTGTACATTTCCATGGATGCCATGCTGCTCTGGGGCCCTAATTTCCTCCAAGATTTATACTGGTAAGATAAGCATATTAGTCCATCACACACCCTGTGCAGGGCATGGATCAAGCTACCCACATGATGTGTTGTATCATGCTGCTATCCCATGCTCATTCTGGAGAAATTTGTTCAATTCTCTATGCTCCAGCAGGATGAACCTGTCCCTTTCCTACAACTACTGCTGCTGACACGAGGCTCTCATGTACCCCAAGATATATTTAAACCTCTCTTTGGCTTTGTTTCTTTCATCGGTGAAAAGTGAGTGCCTCTCCATCACTTTGAGGGGCAGGGTTTGGCAGGGAATTAGTACAGTACCAGTTTCCTTAGCTTCCCCTAGGGAGCCTGTTGTGAATTCACTGTAATGCAGACCGGCCCTATCCTCCCTTTCTTGCTTTATGATATTTTGTTTCCTTTCCTTCTGAATAATTTTCTTGAAGACTGAAAAGCAATCATGAGACATTTCAGCCAACTCCCTGCTAAATCCTAAGATATGCCCCTATTTAGATAGTTTTTTAATGTGTAATGCTAAATCCTAAGATATGCCCTATTTAGATAGTTTTGTAATGTGTAATGCATGAACTTAGCAGAAAGATTTTACTAAGGGAGTTGGCAATTAATGTTTAGTAAATGCTGAAAAATTTGGTCTGCAGAGAGAATTTAGTACTCAATTCAAGATTACAATACACCACTGAAGGACAGACATTAGAGAGACTGAAGAGAGCTCATAGGCTGATAGTCACTCAAGCATTTAGTATGAATAAATGCATATCTCTCAATGTGAAATTTCTCAGCAAGGCTGTGTACAAGTGTGGCTGCTGAATACATATCACCGTACTTAACAAGCCAAACAGCACCAATATCAACTCCAAAAAGCTCACAGAAATACGCCACAGTGAGTGTTGCAGGGCTGTGTTGCATGTGCCCATGCTGGCACAGTTACCTCCCTGGAAAATGTGACATTCTATGATTCAAAGCTATCCTTGGATGTTGAGGGTAACGCCATTCATTTATAAAGCAAGTGACAGTTTCACAGACAGCACAACTAAGCATTAAAACTCTCAGAAGACAAAAGTAAACTGGAAATTATTTGAAGGGATCTTTTTAATCTTTCTTTCTTTTCCACCTTCTGGTACCCTCTTCAATATCAGAATTTTCTCCAGATTTCCCTACAGCCCTGTGCTTAAGCATGAATTCCAATGCCTTTTGATTTATCCAAAATATTTAGTTCAATGAATTGTATTGTTTACACTGCCAAGTTCTTTTATATCTTTCCATTGGCCACCACAGCCTCCACAGAGTATACCAGCCAAATATATAAACTCTACATATGTTTCTACTAGAGTAACTGGACTCACAATTAGGTCCAATTAGTTTTTACTCTCAAGAATTTAATCACATCCATCATAGCACATTCAGTAAATCAGAGTTTTATTTCTCTCCTTTTCCTTCCTACCTCGTTAGAGATTTACTTTGACATTCAGCTCCTGGGACTGTATGAACCTTTCAGCTCTTTAAGGAAATGATAAAGAGAAAAGGATGGAGAACAAAATAAAATCCCCAATGGTGTAACAGAGGTAGGTAGGGAACAACACCACTGCATCTCACCCAAGGGGCACCCATTAAACCATGAAGCAAATGAAGATATAGCTTTTCACGCAGTACTGGCCAAGCCCTGTAACTGATTGCAAAAGGGGTTTGTGGAAGGCAAAGGTATAAAAGTGGTCAAAAAGGGATTACCCGGATTAGTGGAGAATAGGCCATTAGTGGCTATAAAAATGATGGCTTAGCTGCAACCTGAGACAGACCACAGGAAGGGTGGCGGGGGGAAGCATCCCTCCAGCCTGCTCTGCTCTCTGCTCTCCCAACTCAGCCACTGTTTGCTCCTGCCCAAAAAACTGTTAGGTTATGGCAACTTTTGATCTGACCCAATCAGTCTGGAAGCCCTAATTCCCCTATATTTTCAGTATGAAGGTGATTTTTTGGGTTGCTTATTGCACAAAGAAGCTAATTTTTTTTTTTTAATTAAAAAAAAGAAACATAATATAGGCTGTTATGCTGTGGAAAGGCTGAAGATGTGCTCTCATCTACAGCACTGGAGTCCTTTTTGATTCTGTTTAACAAGACATAGAAGACGTTTAAAAGGTTCCAAATGCTGCAATGAAAATGATTCAAAGAATTAATAGTGTGACAGGGAATTTCTACAGGAGATATAAGTAAAAAAAGAATAAACAGGACCATTTATTTTACAATGGACAAAGGAAAACATATGGTAGAGATATATAAAAAGTGCAGTGTTTGTAGAAGTCCAGGAGCATGTTTCTATCCATGCTCTTCTAGACTAAAAAAAAAATTGCACTCAATATGAAGAAAAATGCAATAAGTGAAAGAAGACAGATTTGTTTGCAATTCCTAAATACCTTCTAAATATTGCTGCTATCACACATCTTTGAAAGAAATATAGCCATAGCATACAGATTTAACTGGTTTCTTAGGGAAGAACTTTTTCTGTTTTGTTTGCTCTAATCTTTAGAGTTTCAGCCTTGTTTTCACTTGATTAAAAAAAAAAATAGTCTCATTGACATTTTTCATTTTTCAAACTGAATTTTGAAATGCATTTTGCAGCCAAATTTTTTTAACAGTCAGAATGAAAGTTAAAGAAGAATCTTATTTCCTGTTAGCTGGCATTGGTTTGCATATGGGTTTTTTCCGGTATTGGGCTGTTTCAATTTTTATAGGAAAACAGATTTTTCTCAAAATTGGATAAACAAAAAAACAACAATATTGTTGCCATTTAACTTTCAAAAAATAATTTTTAATTTTATTTTCACAACAATTAAAATTAAAAAAGAAAAGAGGGTGATACATAAGGGAAATTTTCATGACAGTGAGTTCGTCTTTTGGAAATATCCATCAAAGTAAACGCTTCGAATTTACTTTAGTTCAGAAGTTTCAAAAAGAGTTTTAGAGGCAAAAGGAACAGTAGGACATGCACATTGAGAAGTGGTGATGCAGAGTGGAAGAATAGCAAGTGGATAAGGCTCTGTTTATCAGCCATCCATTAATTACTGGTTAATGTGATCCTAGAGAATAAGCAGGTATAAGCAGATTTTGCACAGAATACTGAGTTAATACCGAGTAACCTCCAGAGAAGTGTTGTAGCTGCTGTCAGTGATTCCGGAATATTAGTGTAGATGAACTATCAGTAAAATATAGCTTAGTGGTTCCTACATTTCTAGCAGGTATTTATGCCTCGTTTGGGGTTTGATCTACTAAACCTTATTCAAGTGAATAAACAGGGTCCAACAAACAAAGAAATGCTGGTGGATCACCGTCTGGTGCTCACACTTGGACTTTATTGGGTCAAAATTTCAGCTGAAGGTAGCAAAAGTTCTGCCTGAGTAAACTCTGAGTGAGGACTTCCAGGTCTGTCCCAATGGGACTGCTCTCAGGAGTAAGGGTTGAATTGTTATACTACAAAATACCAGCTGTAGTTACGTTAACCAGGATAAAGTTTCAAGGGATATCCAATCTCCATGCCTCAATGTAAAGCTAATCACCAGCTGGACTACAGAACAAATTTCCCCTCTGGTATAATATCACACAATTATATGCATTATGAGGGTTTAAAATCTGGCATTGGCTGTGCTATTGTTGGAACTAGGAAAACCACTCCAGTTCCAACAAGAGGCCATTCATCTGCACTAATTTGTAGGTTAGAGAAGGTTTTAAAATAGGAAGTCTTTTCTTATGCAAATAGGGACCTTGTAAGAAATCAGAGGCCTGCAGGCAGCAATCTGGAGCATCACCAGATCAAGGGGATGAGCATCAACATGCCCACGCACCAGGGCAACCTTTAAAACCAGGCTTTCATGGCACCATAATGTAATGAAAGCCTTAAGGCTGGGTCTCTACGTAGGGATGAGTTTAACTTAGATTTATCTAGCTTTTAAAGTATTGCTAACAACCCTTCAGTCCAGAGAACTGGGAAGAAGGAAAAAAACCAGAGAAATTAATCCTAATAAATTATTCTCCTGAACAACTCTTTTCCCTTTCATGGCTTTCCCTGGATTCACAAAGGACTGTATTTGAAGTATTCAGCAAACTCTTTGTGCAAACGAGGAGCACTTTCACTTTTGATCCATCACTGTGGGTTGTTTCAGGGCTGTGTACTCGATATGTAAGACACATGGCATCTGTCTGTTTTCTACGAGCTGACTTCAGCCTAGGGCTACTCTGTAGAAAAAGAGTTTCCTCTCTGCCATATTGCTTAAAGTCATTATCTCTTCTTGAAATCAGAGAGTGTCTCTCTTCACTGACCAGGGAGCTGGCTCCTTCCACTGCTTTCAGTTTTGAATTTTCCAGTGGAGGAGTCATTCCCCTGTACAAGTCTTGCATATAATATCTGCTGTAATGAGCTTCCTGCACTCTGTTGTGTCATGCACAATCCCTTGAATCCTTTGGGTACCTAGGGATGACCCCTTTCCTACATCACTGGTAGACTTTGGGAACACCCTGCAAGACTGATCTGAAGGGGCAGGATAGAATCATAGAATCATTTAAGTTGGAAAAGACCCCTAAGATCACCAGCCATTAACCATTAACCCAGCACTGCCAAGTTCACCACTAAACCATGTCCCTAAGTGCCACAACTACATGGTGATGAACGCAAACTCCTGTACCCCCAGCCTGAGCCTTTACCATCACATGCCTTCTGTACACACAGCCAAGATCAAAAGGGGTTTCCTCAGTAAGTACTATATATGGGTTTTCCATAACTTCTTGAAAGGTTATTCCAGCTCTCAGAGAAACCAGTACAAGTGGAAGATGCTTAACACCCTGTAGTCTCCTAGATAATGTCCCCAAAACAGGCTTCCAGCAGACACCTCCCACATAGACTCCACAGTGGTGGCCACCAAACACATCCTCTGCTGACAAATACCTAGATGGGGTACCTTGAGCTCTGTTTCTTCTGCCTCAAAGCAGCCTTTGAACTGAAATCAGCATATGGTTTTGCAACTGTGCTGGTCAGCCCTTGGTCTCACGTGCTGTAAGTTGGCACTGCAAGCCTGGGCATGATCACAGTCATCATCTCTTGTTACAGAGACGTGAGAGAAGCAGGGCACACAGGACCCCAAGCACAGCTACTGTGATCTGCAGCTCCTGGTTTAAAAAATATTTCCTCATGGGCCCACCCCTTCTGTTGGATAGCTGAAAGCTAAACCTCAGCTTCATGTCATCTGAGTGTAAACCATTAACACAGACATTATTTAATAATTTTAAAATTGTCAGCAGCCTAGATTTATCATGGGAAATTTGGGTATTTCCTGTAGGTAAGTCGGAAGATGGTGTCAAACTTCCTTGCAAGAAGAGCAGACTGAGCTCCATACGCAATTTCACATCCTCCTCGTGGCTGTGATTTGCAGGGGAGTATCACTCTGTGGGACTGCATCACACTAGTCACACTTCCAGCTTCAGCTATTTCTACTCTAAAGCACTGGGAACTCCTTCTGTTCTTTCTTCTTCTACCTACTTAAGTAAAACAAGCAACCTTCCAGAGTAAAATTGAAATGCAATGGAAAATGCTTTGATAGGTGCAAAGAACATGTAATGCCTTTAGTAGCCAAGTATCAAAGCACCTAGCATGTATTGCCAGCTTATATCACTAAGGTTATAAACACATCAGATGATATAATTCCCATAAGAGTAAGACAATAATCAGAGTAGACAAAAAAAGATAAGGTCTTTGGCAGTGTTGCAGAATACGGCTGCTTTGAAGCTAGGTGGAAAATGGTATGTTGATGGGTACATTGGATAACACTGAGTTCTAATTCAGTACTTTATGTTCACAAACTCAGCAGGGTGTTTTTAGACAGCAGCTACAAAGGTTCACCATCTTACACAACTCTTCCAATGCAGTACACTCCTTCTAATGTCCAAGTTCAGCACAGCACAACATACCAGAAAATAGATTTTCTAGAAAGACAGTGTAGCACATAATAAACATAGGAAAAACTGAGGAGTCCCCAGAGTAACTCAGTGGAGAGTGCCTTTACCGTGGGGATGTTTTACAGGAGGCCCACTTGTATTTGCTTTCATTATTTAATATATTTATCTGTGATCCAGTATAGAAAAATCTGCATTCTTTCCTTGCAAAGTGTGCAGATGACATAGAAACATACAGTGGTAAATAATGAGAAAAGCAGATCTATCCTACAAGCAATCTGGTTTGTATGGTAACCCAAGCTCACTAGAAAAAAAAAAATCACAAACATATTTTACTGTACAGTTAAACATAATTCTGAGTATCCCAGATAGTTTGTACACTGAAAAAGTGGGCTATATTTTAGAAACAGATATAGAAAAGGATTTAGAGATCATGGCTGATAACTAGCCAGGCTGCACAAGAGTTCCCTTTGCAATGCAATGACAAAAAGAGAAAATGTGATCTCGGTATTTGCAAGAAAGGGACTATAAAACACAATGATGGAAAGGCAGATGCTCACTGTTCCTTGGAATATTAACAGTGAAAGGAGAGCAGGTCCAGCTTCAATGGTCACAATTTAAAAAATGCTAATGACTAACAGGAAAGAGTTCAAGAAAGAATTGCAAATATACTTGTAATTGGCAAAAGCTCTTAGTGAGAGCTAAAAAAAAAAATTAAAAAAATCTCAATTCATTGAATTTATCCAATAGGAGGATAAATGGTGATTTATCTGTGATTTATAATAGAGCTGGCTGAGTATTCTGTCTCAACAATAGAAAATGACATTTCTATAAAAATTTCTATAAAGAAAAAATAATGTTAATTTTCCTTCAGGACAAGGAAAATTAAATAGTTCACTGTAAGCCACTCCATTTCTCTTTTTTTTTCTGTTCAAGGAAACTTTAAACTTCACCTTCTTGTGAACACATTTATCTGCGGTATAGGTACCTGTTTTCTCCTACAGGCCAGCCACGGGGTAATTTGTCACTTAATTCAGAGTTGTATATAACATTACAGGAGCTGTAGTCCAGCCAAAAAGCCTCTGCCTAAGCTGAATAAGGATAGTGTTTGTTCAGGCTGCAATTCCCAGGAGCAATGCAGCATTATGGGAAAATATTTGGTTTTAATATTGAACTGACACAAAAGAAAGCCCTCGTCAATCAATTTAGTACATTAAATTATGTACACCCTTGTTGTTTACAAGGGTTCTACATTAAAGAAAATGATAATTTTGTTTAGATTGGTTTGTTTGTATGTTTCCATTCTGGGTTTCCCTTATATTAATATGGCTTTTTTTTGTATGTCATTTGGAGTGAAAACAAATGTTGACAAGTCGCATCTGCCCACTGTGTGAAAATTCCAAATTTTGTTCGGTCTTAGCTTGCAAGTAGCTGTATTATATTTCTGATACCAAGGGGATCTCTGAATTAGCAGACAGAGACACGACATCCAGTAGGTGGAATCTGACACTAGATAACTAGATAAATGCCAAGATTTTAACAAGGGAGGGAATTAAACACTGCAACAATTTATCTAGGAATGGGATAGACTCTCTTCCATGTGTGTTGTTTAAAGATGGGCTATCTTCCTATTTGTTCTTGCTGGTGATTCAATCCCACAGCCAGTGTTGTAATAGATAATAACAACAATCCCGCCAGCCATAATGTCTAAAAGTTCAGGAAGCAGGATTGCAGGGAGGGAAACTGCTAGAAACCCTCAGTCTTCAGGGCCAGAAAAGAGGGATGCTTATGTTATACCACCGGAACACTTTTCCTTGTCCTTCTATAATGCAGCTTCAGTGCAGTTAAATATTTCATAGAAATACCCTATAATTGGTCTGTTGTTTGAAGCCTGACTTAAGTTTAGCCATTGGAACTGGTACTCTCTGCCTGGTGCTTGATGAGCCTTTTCCTTGCTTTCTCACTTTTCTGTTACTCTGTTCCCAAGCAAATAAATAAGCCTGCAAATTGCCTATTCTGGTTCCCAGACCAAAGGGGGACAATTAAAGCCTTATAAAAATGTTTTTAAATTATAGTTTTAATTAGCATAGAAGTATCAAATGAGAACGCTGTATGACCACTTAGAAAAAAATGGTAGTGAAAATAATGCAAACAACATCTCTCACCTCCAACACCTCTCACCTCCTCTGTGAGTTAATTCCTGTTTTCTGAAGGATGTTGGCAAAACAGGCAGAGATGAAAGCCTGCAATAAAAAGAGTGGGATATTCTGAGCTCAAGTTAATACATCCAGAGAACAGGAAAACCTCTTTCAGTAACAAAATAGGCCTTCTTAAGGTCAGTAATAGCAGACTACATCGACGGACAACAGGCTGCTGAACACAAAGGAAGTGTGACTTTTCCTTTCTCTTTGCCATGGCTCAATAGCTTTGTTTCAGCCTGTCGGTCAGTTGTTTGCAAGAAAAACCTCTTGTGCAAAAAGTACCTTTCCTTGTGCAACATATTCCAATATGCCAACTGAAATGACTCTGCACCGCTGTGCTACCTGATAGCCTTCCACATGACAAAGTGCTGGAGTTACGTGTCCAGCAATGCAACAGGGGCTAGTTAAGGTTTCCAGATACACAGCACTCAAGCAGGGACCAGCCTCACTGTAGGTTTTCCCTCCACTATTGCCAAATGACAAAACATTTAAAGCTCAGCAGCACACAGCACCATTAAACTGACTGATGGCAAGAAGACATCAGAAAACATGGTTCTGTAAATCTTTCCCAGCACATATAAATGCTGGTCTCAGATTTCCCTGCTCCCTCCATGTGCACACATACACGTGTATTTCATAATTTCCTAGGAAGCCTAAACAAATTGTATTACATTTGAAGCACTACCTCACAAAATAAAGCCCTCAACATCTTATTATTCAAGGACTTGAGCAACGTTCATTATGAATTCTTACAACTAATTTCTCCCTTTTTGAAGCACTGTAGGAAAATAACAGTCTCCCACTTTAAAGACATGGAAACAAAGGGAAAAAAGAGGCTGATGTCACCAGGGTTTTGGAGACTGAGCTTGTGTGAGATGCAGCTAGAGGCAAGGGCTCACGTATCTGGGAAAAACTCTCCCAAACATCCATGGGAGATCTTCACCCACAGCTGAGGAAACAATGAAAACTCAAAGTTTCCCGGGTTTGGTCTCACTCTGTGCTCAGCCCTGGCTGCTCTAAAATTAGACCTGTTTTACAGATTTGGCTTCAGCTGCCACAGGAAGCAGAGGCAGCAGATGCCAGTCCTGCAAATTTATTATTAATAATAATGGGGAAGCGATCCCAGGCTGGGGGCAGCCCCATGCACCAGTAAAGGCACAGTGGACAGTCCCTGTGCAGATGTATTTGCCATCTGTAATGACTGAATGGAGCAAGGGTCAAGCAGTGCAAATGTTGTTATGATTAGTCCTCATAGGGGATTTTTTTCATACAAGCTGTCCGTTTGTTTGGCAAATCTGAAGTGGCCAGCCGAAATGTATCACCATCAGTGATGCTCCTGTTGAAAAGACTTTCTCAGGCCCACTGTGGTGTGTCTAGGAGGAGAGATCCAGAAACCATAAACCTCTCCAGGTCCCGCAGGAAGGTAGAAAATGAGGCCCATTTTCCTGCATGACCTGACAGCCAGTTTAACTTCAGGCAGAGTTTTGGTTAGTGCAAGCAGCTCTCAATTGAGCTTGCAGCCCTAAGCAGTCAAAAGAAAGACATTTGTATATGAGTCATTGGGTCAGCCCTTGCTTGTGCTCCTGTCCCAGGTGGACACTGGCAAGACCCATGCAAAGGCTGGTTGGGCCCTGCTCACAGCACCGCCTATACTGCCAGGGCATCCCCTATATGCCCAGGGCACAGACATACCCCATGGGGATGCAAGGAAGGAGGGGGCAGGCACCTATCAGTGCTGTAGGACTCCCTCTCCTTTCTCGCCTGTCCTGAGATTTGGCCTTCTCATCTATCATTGGCATTTCCTCCTTGTCCCCATGGTGCCTGATTCACAAGGGATAGCTCTGGTAGGGAAGGAGGACCCAAAAGATGCCCACACCACGTGCTGCTAGGGGAAGACAGCAGCACACTCTGCATCACACTAAGTGTGGGAGCTCCATGAAAACCAACGTTTCTCCAACAAACAGCCCCACTTACACACCTTCTCCCCAGAGAAAGTTGGCTCCACATTGCTTTTAATGACTTCAGCAACAAAATTATATAACTCTCCCACATGAAACTGACTGTCATCAAACTAAGAAATTAACTTTTTCTGCAGTGCTATTAAGAACACATAATGTTGATGGACCTGATTGTGAAAAATGGGAGCTTTCCTGAGGTTCAGAGAAGTAGGACCAGCTTAGCCTCTGGTCCCCAGAAGCAGCAAACAGAATCCTGCAGTTCCCAGTCCCTTGCTTAAGAAACATTGGTTTAACTGCTAACCCAGAGCCCAGGCACTGAACATTAAAAGAATCCCTCCAAGCATTCAGTAAACAATGTCAGTCCCCGAAATAGCTTTCTAGTTTTCTTATAATGTACTTCCATGCATCAGCTTATGTGACCTTGAACTGGTATCATTTCTCACTTGGGAATTTTCCCCTAGTATTTGTTGCTGCAGCTCTTGAAGTATGAAGAATGAAGTGCTGGACTCTTACACTCCTTTGTTTCCTTCTTTCATTTATTTTGGGCTTGATGGGGAAAACATATGACTGGATATGTCATTCCAGGCAGACAATCTGATAATCACTAGCTGATAGGACAGCAACTCCAAAAACTCTGTCTGTAGCCGGTTCATTCTCTTCCTGTAACATTATGAGACTGCAGGGGTCAGGGATAAAGGCACTGATATTTTTTTCCTTTCCAAAAATGCTACTGCCTATGTCCACCATGCTCAAGACTTTTGAAAGAGATATTTTGGAGCATTTCGCATTCCTTTTTTGCTTATTTACAGTGACTACCTAAAACCTCTTTACAGGGACATACACAGCAGGTTGTTTCTGTGAATTTGGGGCATACATTCCGATGGTCCTCATGGGTCTTAAACAGATGCTGGTTTTCACAAAACAGTTATACATCTTCCCAAGATGCAAAGAGGGGCTCCCAAAAGTCCCACTACTGTTTCTTCTGTAGGAAAGGCAAGGTCGGCTCTCAGCCACATCCTCTTTGTCCAAGGAGGCCATGCTTCTTGGAAAAAGAGATGCTCTGTGGCACTGAGTCACAGGGGTGAATGGGCATGGAGGAGGTACAGGAGCTGGTTTTCCCATGCACTTCCTTATCATCCCTCTTTCAAAGCCTTCTGTTGCTATCCTAGTTCCTTTTTTGCTTTTCACTGGTGGGATGAACTAACTATCAGATTGTTCGCTTGAGAACCATAGAGGAGACAAAGGGCCAAAGACAGCCTGTCTCCTGTGATGATAGAGGACAAGAACCCACCAAGACATGCAGTACCTGAGCACGGAGGAGGCAGGGAGATGAAAGACTGCCAGACCAGCCTCAGCTGCCCCCTGCCTGGGTGTCCAGCACTCTGCAGCAGTGCTGCAGGGAGGGCAGACAGGGGCTGCACGGCAGCTCTCTGATGAAAGCACCTGCGACTTCTGTGAAAGCCAACACTCACTGCCTGCGGTGTCCCTGCGACTCCGGATCCCAAGGCCCTGGTTTACTGCAGGAGCTGTGAAGGACAGCCTCGGGCTTCACAGCAGGAAAAAATACAAGGGATCAAGTATACAGAGACACCTCATAAAGTACTCCTTCAAACCACATGCGGATTTACAGGAGGGAAGTGAGTGGCCCCCGGGGGGCTTTCACTTGCCTATTAGCACTGGCCAGTGCAGGGTGCACGCCCAGACCCTGGGATGGAACTGTCTACACAACTCCATTACTTCTTTCAAGTGCAGACAGGCAGTTGCACACACATTTCTGGGCTGCGGCAGGGCTCGATGGGGCACAGCTGCTGCACCGGGTCAGGCAATAGCATCCTCCAATTTCCTTTCCAGCAACTTCCTTAGCACTCCTGTCCTGCACTGGGGAGACACAGGATCAGCCTAAGGGGGGACTTGGGACAGCACACTAACAGCCAGGGACGTCCTCTGCTCTCAAGTCTCCAAGGTAATAGCTGGGCTGGAGAATGGGCACATCCATGTCAAGCGAAACAGTCTTAGATAAGCCTGGAAACAGGTAAAGGCTGAAGGCACAGGAAGAAGAAAAAAATAAGGTAAGAAAAGAAGGAAAAGCAGAGTGGAATAAAAGGGGTATGGAAATGTGCATGGCTGGAGGGTGGAGCTTCTTTGCAGAGAGGGCAAGAAAAGTGGTCACTCTGGATCATAGGGGGTTGCACAAGAAGAAGAAACATAAAGGAAGGAGAAATATAAAGGAATGAGAAAAAACTCATTTTTTCTCATGGGAGATGGGGAGAGACAGAGAAGAAGAAGGAATCTGACTAAGGGAGGAAAAAAATAACATCAGAGCAAACAAATTCAGGACAAAGGAGGAAAACTATATACTGGAGGATCTGAGCAGGGAAGCAGAGCTGGAGGAAATAAGGATCTAAATGAAGAGAGATTAGAGCAAAATGCTCCCAAAGGAAAGGAACTGGGCACTCTGAAACACTGTCAGACGTAAATAAATCACATTGGAACATTCAGACACTTGGAAAAATGGGAGGAAAAATACTCTGTGATATACCACAGCAGGAAAAAAGTGGGGTGGCAAGAGAAACGAAGGAAAAACAATAAAGAGAGAGAAAAAGAGGGAGCAAGCCAGATAATCCAAGCAGTCCCATCATATTTACATGCACTTTGAGGTGTTTGCTCTAATGAGCAGTTAGGACAGCAAAGAAAGCACAGAGTAATGCAATCACATCATTTATATGGGCAAGTGGGGATTTTGTAAGCTGGAAGATATATGCACACAATAATTGTGGGTGAAAGTTGGGAGGCCAATAATTACAGCAGTAAATCATAATCCTTTTAATATATTATCACTTTGATACCCAAGCAATAAATGCGTGCGCATAAGGGGTTTGTGCTTTAGAAGTGGGAGGAAACTTGGCTGCAAAAAAAAAGGGAACAGAGAAGTTCAGTTCTCCTTCTCTTTTGAGAGAGTGTAATGAAATACACTCCCTCTCTCTCCCCCATCTCTGTCATGACCATCATTACTAGACTTGGCCAGGAGTTTCACACTGCAGTTATTTTCTAACCGGAATGCACTTACTACAAAAATGAAATTTTCCACAAGAAGATTTTTATTTTGCTGTAGAGAAAAATCCTAAGAGAAAAATTTGAACCAAGTGTTTCATTTTGGGTCACTTCAACCCCAGCCAAAATTTTTTTTTAAATCGATATGAAACTTTTTATTACATTACTATTAGTGGAACCTGGACATTTTCAGTTGGGAATAAAACATCTTTAAAATTTAACAAACCAGTTTACTCAAAATTTGGTTACAGTCATTCTATCTGTATCTTTGTAGTGGGAAATATTGTGCATGCACAAGCATGTGCATATGCATTTCCCCATATGCCAAAAAACAAGTGAAAAAAATTGAGGGAAATAAAGAAAATAAACAAACATTCAGAGTTTATCCTAATTTTGAGCTGATTGCAAATGAAAGCCATTGTGTAAGCACTCTACTAGGCCATCTGTGTATTTCTAATTTTCTGAAGGGATCTGGTGATCCTCTGGCAAAGAGGGAGAAGGGAAAGCTGCTAAGCAGTAATTTACAGCACATATTTAATAAGAAACACCAATCTAGGTTATGAAATGGTGAAGGGTAGGAAATCTACCATAATCAACCAGAAAGCAGTTCCAGTGATTAATTGTCTTCTTATTTGAAAATACATTGCTTTCTTCTTGTCTGAGGTTTCCCAGTTTCATCTTCCGGTGCTTGGACTTTATCACATCCTTTGTCTGTCAGAGCAAGAGAGTGAATGGTGATTAAATTTCTGTCCCCTGTCCATATTTATAGATTTTGATCAAATCACCTCTTAATCTTCTCTTTGTTAGATAAACAGAACAAGATCCTCAGGCCTATCACATTAAGATGTATTTTCCAGACCTTTCATTATCTGCATAGCTTTCCTCTCTGAACTCTCTCCAGTTCATCCAGCACCCTTCTCTAGCTGGAGAAATCAGCACTAAGAACAACATCCCACAGTGGTGCCAAAGGCAGATGTAGCCTTCCGCTTCCTATTTAGCAGTCTCAGGACCAGTTCTTTGGAGGACAGCCTTTCCCAGCAACTCCCACTCGACTCACACACAAACACCTCAGTACCACTTTCTTTGTGGATTCAACAGCCACATCCACCTAACACTGGTATGTGGTGCAGGGAGATTTAAAGGTGAGTTGTAGTGTCCTCCTTCCAACCCCACTTATTGCATGTGTGTGCAGGTCACCCACTTGGATTTGATTTGGGGGAACTGAATCCCTGCCAGGGGAAAGCAGTCAGAAGGCTGCTTCCCACGCGCATCCCAGCCACTGCTGCAGGCATTAGGACCTGAATGAGCAACTGGTGATTACTCTGGGGAACTCAGCTAAGTCTGATTTGACATCAAACACTGCACTACATGTAGAAACCCCAGTGTGAACTGCTTTAACCTGCTACTCCACTCCTATTCAGCCAACTCATTCGCTAATATAGATATGGTTAGTGATGTCCAGAAACTGACTGAAATCCTACTAAAAAAACCCTAAAACAAGTCACTTGATTGAATTCAGCTACTCAAGTAATCCAAGAGATTCTCTACTCATGTCTGTATTTCACTCTGCTGACTTTTTCTTCTTCTGTGTTACTTTTTAGGAACAGTTATATGTAAACTCCACGATCACTTGTTTGGGGACTCCATTTAAAACATCTAGTACATGATAAATTTCCACCAGCAATTGCATTTTCAGACCTATCAGTGTGCCACCATTTAATCTAGTTTCAGTGTGATATGCCAATTTCATGTCTGTATAATTAATATATATAATTTAGGAAATATTTGTTTTCTTAATCAAATTTTCATCATGTGCCAAGCTTAATGCCATACAGAATTCAAAGTACCTTACATCAAATACTATTAGATGTGTTTATCATAACGATAATCTTGTTTTTAAAATATCTCAAGTTAGCAGCATAAACATTTATTAAAAGTTTGGGGTTTTTTAATTATAATCTTTTTCACAGAGTTACTAGCAGTCTGACAACAACTTATTTTTCTAAGACCAGAGAAAGTAAAATGGAAATGCACGATTGGCATTCTCATCCTATATGTGTCATACAAAAAAGACTGTATCTTTCCAGTTCTCTCAAACTTTCCTAGTGTTCAATGTCTTCTAGAAAACATTATTAATAGTCAAAGCAGTTTCTTGACTTGTTCTTTTGAAACTTGTGGACAGAAGTTTTTCAAGCCTCTCATTTAATATACCTACTTTAGTAGCTGCTGTTAAAATATTTTCTTGAATTATTGTTGTAATGGAAAATACATCATCACTATTGCAGGATTATATATTTTCAACTGGCATTTTCCAACCAACATAGAAAGCTACTCTTGTCTTCTCTGTGTTAGTATAAATAATTCTACCATTTCTATCCACTGAGAAAAACATCACTGATATATTTTCTTCCCTAATGTACATCAAAAACTTCTTGTCCTTAACTTGTATGATCTTCAACTCTGCTGGACAAACACCTATACTTATACTTCTCTTGTTTCCCTTGCAATTTTATCACCATTCCTATCTTCTGATTTAAATTAATTTTTGTTGCGTCACTCTTTCTTTCAAGTTTTACAAGTGGGTTTTTGTATAGTAGAACAGCTTTCACTTAAGCTGTGTTGTTTTGGTTTATAACAACTATGGCTTTTTAGTAAAATGTTTTTAAACGGTTTGCAATTATCATTCACATTTTTCTGTTTAAATTCTCCCAGTAGATCTGGCTTATAATAGTTTTCAGCTTTACAAAACTGGTCTTTTTAAATAACCAAGAATCTATATCGCTGGTTCACATTTTACTCTTTTTGCACACAAATATAATCAAGATGATCTTTTGCACATAAGCAGACATTTGCTTCAGTTCTTTAATCAATTTCTCTCTATATGTCATAATTAGATCAGGTTTTTGCTGAAGAAATAAAATCTCTACTCTGTCATAAGGGGAGGATGGACTCAAGGCTCTGATCCACATTTAGCGGAGAAGTTTGGACCCCTGTGGTCTTGGGTGAGCGTCCTATCCCCTGAATAATGACCCTTTGAACCCATCATCCTAGTAAATCTAGCCTTTGTTTTCCAATTTTATTCTATCTTTAAAAATAGAGTTTTAAATGCTCCTAGTTAATTTTTGTGGTCAGAGTTGCATATTCATTTTCTTTTTATTCACACTTATAAAGAGAATAATAATCAGAGTGCCTCAAAAAGATGTTTTAGTGAAGTCACAAAGGAAAAAGAAAACAAACATATTTGTCTAATTGTTGCCAACCACTAAATATTCTACTTGAGCATATTATCTTACCCAACTTTGGTACTGTTGCATGAAACATACACCCAGTTACCCAACACTGATGGATCAGGAATGACTGAACTTGTTGGCATCACAGCCTTGGACAGATGCCTTCTTTACTAGCTTGGGAGTCTCATTTTCTACTAAGATAAAGTATATTGTTCCCTCTTGTAAACTTCTTCTTCATTATTACTTCTAATAGCCTCTTGGCTATTCAAACCAACCCCTCCATCAATAAATTGTTTATCTTTCCACTGAGTAAAATATATCCAAACTTTACCTGCTTCTCTTCTTAGAGAAGGTAGGCAAACCTCCTGAAAGCCATCCTTCTACCTTCAGACATGGTCAGCTTGCAGCACCTGTCTATGTGTTACATCCCAGCCACTCTCTTCAGGCCACCCCCCTCTGCTTTAGGGATACAAATGTATGTCCTAGAAGGCCACCTAACAAATTCAGGGCTGTCACCACAGAGTTTTTTCTTTTAATCCAGGGTAATGAAACTTAACAAGATCAGTGGTTTAAGACCTCCTCAGTTTCTCCAAGTCCCCTGAGGTCTGTAACTCACTTCTGCTACTCAGTGCCATCCTCTGCTGAACCTCCAGCACACCATTCGTACAGAGGCCCTCTTTCATACATGGTTTTCTCCTTTCAACAGGGCTACATTCACTTCTGACAGTGATTCTCAGAGATTCTATTACACATGCCTGCCTAAATGGCCACAGTCGTTACTTTCAGATGGATAACTTGCACTCATCATCTGTGTTTTTGTCATTTCTGGCTTAGTCCTGCAGCACATCCTTCACATGGGGCTACATTGCAATTTAATTGGAAGCAGGTTGTGGTGCAGAAGGCAATCACACACCTGGGGTGCGCATCTCTGCTCTGGGACCTAGGTCGGCAACTTTTGAGTGGCCTGACTGATTTGAATGTGATGGTTTGGGCACAGGAAGCCCAGAGTCTCCAGGGAAGAGCCTTCCTGAGACAAATTCTCGGTCATGTATCTCTCAGAGATGCAGGCATTAGAAGCACTGAGACTGGATTATGTTTCCTTCAATATAATAGAGAAGGTGTAGCCAGCAAGATACTCACAAAAAAACTTCCAGGGCTTCATAAATCCCTTCCTGTAGTCTGACACCATCTGTATATATTGACTTTTAGACATGCTACAAGACCCATGTGTTGGAGCAGCTCTTTGAGGAGCCTTGAGAGGACTGGTTGATGAATGGGGCTCCACTGTTTATTTACTTCAGTTTGGTAGAAGCAGTGAGTCAATTATATTGCATTTTGGTTTTGCAGTTGTAAGTTGGCAGAGTGCTTGCAGCCTATGTAGGAACATATTTTGTTTATTTTAAATATCTGAAAAAAAAATTGAATAAATAAAATTATGCAGTTGGTGTAAGATTTATGATGTCCTGAATTTTCCATGATTTTAAGTGGTTGGGTTTGTACATGACGTGTTACTCAAGTATGCAGCCCAATACCAGTCTTGTCTGGCTTTTCAAACAAAAGGTCTTTTGTTGTGGTGAATCACAGAGAAAGCTTTGCAGGTCCTGTTTTAATGATGACACTTGCAAGCAAGAATTCCCATAAAGTTCCATCACCCTTTCTGGAGAGGAAAAGTTAGGATTCCTACTGAAGATGTGCTGCTATCTTTCAGAGTCAGAAAGCCAAACACTGAAAAAAAAAAATTGCTGAATAACTTCATAGTTTTTGCCATCATTTTCCACATAAGGTATCCAATCTACATCATTCAGCAATGAACAGACAGAACCATAAAGTCTCTCAACAGCATTCATCCAGTTACGTGCCCCATTAATTTTCCAATCAAATTAACTAACAACAAACTGACTACCTTCTAAGCCAAGCTCAGAAGTGAAAATTTTCTTTGTCTGGTAAAGTTTAGAGTAGATTTATGAAAAATACTCTTACTTAATAAAATAAACTGAATAGGTACTAGAACACATCATTCATGGATGTTGTACAGTTAACATTCTTAACATCTTCAAAGCAGAAACTCACTTTAGCCAACTCCTTGCTTAAGTGTTCCAATAAAATATATCCTGAAGTCATTGGGAGCCTTTCCGCTGGCTTCAGTGGACATTGGAGTAGCTTCTAAAAAGTTATCAAGGCTCAACAGGTGAGCTTTTAGAGGCTTTTCTGACTGTTAGGACAAGCTTTGCTTTCCTTAAAATAAATTTTGTTGTCAGAAAGACTTCCTAACACATTACCAACAGGGCCATGAAATGTTTGGCTGAACACAAATCCTTCCATTCAATAGAGAAACCTTCTAATACACTGGATAGTCACAGCTAGGTCTGGGAAACTCTTATGTAAAAGCACTTTAAGGTAAATATGGAAATTAAGAGATTATAAAAGTTATGTGTTGGGTGAGTTATTAACCAAGGTAATCCAGGCCTCCTTACCCATGTGCCACCACCATATGCTCTATGTTTTTCCTTAAGCTTATCCTAATGTGTTTTCCTTAAGGCTCTTTTCCACTTCCTTAGTTCATGAAATAAAGCAATATTAGCTCATCTCAGTGTTAACAGATGTTGTGAGGAATTACTTTAAAGTCACTTGCATCCTGTATCTCTCCATATCTTTCAGCTCGATTACAGAAAATTTTTAGGAGTTTTTGCCCAGGAAAAAAATCCCAAACTATAGGGATTTACACCACACCCTCACTATCATTAAATAAACCTAGCATAAAGTTGAATCCATGCAGCCCAAGTATTTTTCTACATTTTAGAAGTCTTCTCACATCCTCAGTTTTCCCTTGAACTGGCAGAGATCCAGTTTGGGACACAGCTCATACAATTTACACTGTTCATGTACAGCTCTTATTTGGAAAACAAGAGAGTGGTGGAACCTCAGAGCGGAGAGAAATGATTGCACTTGCCACTCCCTGCCTTACAGACAAAATAGCAAATCTGAAGTTTGAGGAGCAGAGCAAGAAACTCTAGTGGATGCTTTATTTTTTATTATTTTTATTATTATTATTGCTTACTGCCTTTCAGTGGTATTCCTGCCCAAATACAGCCTTCCTAGCAGAGAAATTGCTGTAGTTAAGTACTTAATTCAATAGAGAAAAAGGATCACATAATGGGGAACTTTTAGAAGTGCACTTGCAGTAAATTCAGTTGAGCACCCAAAATTTTGGCTATCTACGTGAAGTCAACATGACAACAGCAACAATAAGGAGCTGTCTTGGTAGGTATGGACCTGAAGTTCAGTGAAGTAGGCAGGGAAAAAAAAAAATTTCATGTCTTTCAACAGGCTGCTGTTTGAACTTCAGCTGTGCTGGAAGATACTTTTGGGAGCATTTTATTTAAAGTTTTTTATGCCATTAAAACAAACAAACAAAAACCAAACAGTGATATAAATGGAACCTATGCTTCATGAAACTCTCAATTTATCCTTTGTGAGCCCATCTGCAGGGATTATGAAGTAGCCAGTGTGTGACACTCATGCTTCAGCAGGCTGGCCCCAGAGCAAGGACTTGGCCAGGACACAGCACCATTACCTACAGGTTGTTAACTTCAGGAGTGGAAACCAGGGCGGGAGGGAGTGGGTGTTACCATGAACACTGTTGCACCCTGGGGCTCAGGCAGCAATGCCTGGCATTGGGGATCATGCACAAGTCCCTCTGTTTTGATGCAGCTTTTCTTTCTTAAAGGACTTGAGATAACTGAGCTGAGATTTTGCCTCAGAAATCCACAGTTTTCAGTGCAAAAGTCTCACATTTGGTGTTCATAGTCATCAGGGGAGGACAAGTTCACCCCTCTTCTTGCTTATAAAGTTGTCTGTGCTATGTTAAATTTTCAAGGGCATACATATCCAGCAATCACAGAAATGCTTAATGGAAAATGAGTTTACTTAACTATTTTTGTTGTTTGTTCTTGATTCAGGAGTAATTTCATGTAGTGGCTGGCTCTCTCACATCTCATTATTTTCAGAGAAAGCCTGCACTGAAATGGGCCTGGGTACAGATCATACTGTCCTCTTATTTAGACTGCCCACAACTCCTCCAACAGGAACAGCAGGACTGGAACACACTCATATTAGGGCAGAATTTGGCCCACTGATGTCAGCCATTTGAACACACATACAATATGCTGTAAAAACAAGTATTTATGAAGACTGGACCATGAATGTGAGGAGATGGGGCTGAATCATAATCTCATCGTGAATGAGTGATGACACCCTTTTATCCAAACAAAAGAACTAATGTCTACTGCAAGGACAGCCTGGGGCAGGATTGCTTTAGGAGAACAAAGGCACTTGGTTAGTTGGAGCATATGCGGTAAGAGTGCAGACAGATCAAGAGAAAACAGAGTTTAGCTAAAGAAGAACATTTAGATCTGCCCTGTGGATTGGAGCGGGGGTCTGGCATTTACAGATTACACATTGGTTAATGGAATAGAAACTGGTGACAAAAGTTTGATAATAGTAAGGGTGGGGGGAAGGGATCATGGAATGGGCAGTTCTCACATGTGGTCACTGAGGCAGAAACATGGTTCACACTTGATTTAAAGGCCCACAGGAAATGCAGGGAAGCTGTATCTGGTCTGATGGATGAGAGGGGAAAGCATTTCATTTTGCATGATGATGGCTTCAGTAGCACTTCAGCTGAAGAAAGATACATTGGGAAGGAGCAGACATCAGAGTAGTCTTTTAGTTCAGAAGGAAATTACTCAAAAAAATCAAACTGTGATTTACATGTCAGCACCAAGTAGTCAGGGTATTTCCTGAGAAACTCTTTCCCTCAAGTGAAAGGCAATGACCTACACCCTTTAGGCTGCACTGCTGTTCCTCCTGGTCTGCCCGGTCACTCTGCTTTGGCTTCAGTATCCCCTGTGAGAGGACCAGCAGGAGCAGAGCAGGAAGTTCTCCTGGGCAAGGGCTTCATCCTTCAGGCTATGAAGGATGTTTTAGTTCTCTTGTTGAGGAGCACCATAAATATCACATCACTCTGGGGAAATTTCAGTGCCCACCTCCACACCCATATGGGAAAGACAGCAACTCCAGACCATGAGTCCTGGCCCCAGGGCCAACCTCCACCCTGCCAAGAAGAGTTTTCTGAAGACACAGGCAAGACCTGCATATTTTTAAGCCAATGCGTGTCATGTCTTTTGAGAGAAAATTGCATGGCATCCTGCAAGGCTGACCAGCCTGGAATGCTGTTGGGTTTGCAAGCCACTCTCAGCCATTTCATGCCTGGGTGCATGACTGCGCACTTGTTCCTCACAAGCACTTGTCTGAGGGCCCCGGAACATGCGCCCCAGGAACGCAGCACTTGTATGATTTATATGTGCATTTTATCCCACGTATGGGATACATATATGCAATGTAGCCATGGCCCTGCCCTCCCCAGATGACAACATCACAGCACAAACATCACAGCATCACTGATGCCAAAACACAAACACCATAAAACAATCATCACGCTATAGGGGCTATAAACATCACAACATCAACCCGGGCCCTAACAGGCTTAATTCATTCCTTTAGGCAATGCTCCAGGAAAAATGACCAAAAAAACTAAAGAGAGAGCAGAAAGGCAGGGTAGTGGGTGGCACATGCAGGTGGGGAGTGTGAGCACCCAAACATCCCCTTCCCCCTGGGGTCCCCATGAGGTATCTGCACTTTATTAAAACTGGCTCTTCTCATCCCTGATTCATGCATCTCAAATCAGGATAAAATCCTGTAACCACGTTAGTCAATCCAGACAGATTCATCCATTACTTAATGCATTACTAAGGTTTCAGTAACAGAAGGTATGTGATCTAGAGTCAAGTTCTGTTATGCTTGGACGAAAATAAAAACACTAAAAAAAGTTTGTGGTAACTGCACCTGTGAGACAAGATTCACTGATTTTGGGAATGATGGCTAAAAGTTTTCTAGCAAGTAATTAAAAAAATACACGTCTCCATTTACATTAACAGCTTTGTTCTGATGATCATGTCAAAGGCCTAATTGACTAGTAACGAACTACCTCTGTCAACAGAAAGCAGAGGGACATTTTCCTCATCACTATTTCAGCAACTAAGTTCTGTCCTATGCAGTTTTTCCTACAGTAGCAGGACAGCATAGAGTATCTATGGCTGTTTATTAGGAAACCAAAACAGACAGTGGAAAAGCCAAAGTTAAGGCAAGAAAATCATGCCCACTATTTCACGGTCAATTTTGGAGAAAGAGAGAAAAATAGTAAAATCTATAGCTGAGTGTTTTGATTTAAACTCAAACTTATCTATCTGAGCTTGTGTGGGTAGGAACTTAACTTGGTTTTTTGCCAACAAACATCTCCCAAAGGTTGCAAGTGATTTGAAAACAAAGAAAATGCATTTTAAAAGGTAACAAACCTCCACTGCTCCTCGCCCACTCCTGGTTTGACACCCAGGGTGGGCTTTAGTTAATCCCTTGAGTCATCATCCACGGTTCTCAGCAGCATGCTTGCTGGCTGCTCCCTGTGGCCACTTTGGCTGGAGGTATCCCTGTCAGAGGATACAGAGCTGTTTGTCACTTTGCTGTTGCAGATTAGGAAGGCTCCTTGGCCTCTCATGACACGTCACCAAGGACAGAGATGGATACATGAAGACAGGTGTTGTTTTTCCAGTGTTGCCATCCTGATTCCTGCCCCCAGCTTCTTCCTCCCTCTCCCTTCTCTCCAGCCCAACAGGGCAGCAGCCCCGAGGCACTCTGTGAAGGTGAAGGGAATGCGATTCCTTTGAGGTCTGGATAAGGACCTTGGGGGGCTCAGGCAGGGCAGGGGAAGCTTCCATAACCCTCAGCACCTTGGCCCACGGGTGCGGCACTGCTGCTTCAGGAGGATGTTAGGAGAGAATCTGATAAAAGCTAAATCAGAGCTAGAAGTCCCCTGAGTCCCACGAGTGCTTATTACATTCCTTGAGATCCCTTCATCCTACCAACCCCTGCTTGATACCTTCTCTGCTAACCCTGCCTGATCTAGCCCGCTCTGGTCCTCTTGTGGGGACCAAACGTCTTGCTTGCCCCAGGTTCAAGAGACCCACTGGGTTTGGTCCACATTATTCATGTTCAGTATGGAGCAAATCAAAGAGCACATGGATTAAATGAGAGATGATGATAAACACTGGTAGCTAGAAGTGACCGTAAGGTCATCATCAAGCTTATACCAAATAAACACCCACACTGTGACCCCCAAGTACAGCAAAAGCCAGGAAATCTGCTGGAGCTCAGCTCCATCTTTCATCCTCTTCCTCATCCTATCACCCTCTCCACAGCATGTTTGCAGGCATTGGGCAGATGAACTCAGCACTACCACACCCTGTGACCCTGGCTTCTGACCTCTTCCTGGTACTGCCCAAAACAAGGGAACTTTAGTAAACCCTGCATGCAGCTCACTAAAATTTCCTGTAGGGGTGACACATGTCACTCAGAGCCGGTAACAGGGACCCCTTGAGGCTGACTGTAAATTTCAATGTAGAAATATCCAGAGAGTGTTTGGGAGAAAAGCCAGGAGGTGAGTTTGTGGGACTTCGTATCTGCAGTCTTGTCGATGTGTGTGTTGAAATCTCCCAGGATGACAAGTCAGGGTATTTCATCACCATTGTCAACAAGGTATCAGTGAACTCCTTTATGAACTCTTTAGTCTGTAGAGGTCTGTAAATGAGCATAAAACTCTATGTTAGCTTTGGCTCGGGTTTCTATTGTCAGATGAATGAATTCAAACCTTACTCTCAGCCTCCATTAGAGCTGCCAAATCCCACCCAAAGGAACTATCTAGGGCAGCAAACTGCTTTATCAAAGCTCTGTGCCCCTGCACTTAGCTGAACTATTTACCAAGTGCTGTACATGATCTCCTTGCTTTGCAGAAAAAATCACGTGCATCCTGGAAGGTTCACAAACAGCACAGATCCTTTCTATTCCTGTTCATCGAGTCACAGGAGACTTCCCACTCTGGGGGACACTATATTCACTCATCATAGGCTATCAAACACTCCCATGTCTGTAATCAAATTGCATGGGTTAGGGCTTCAGCAGCTCACCTGCAGGAACCTGGAAGTGTTGGATTTTTTTCCCCAGCGTGCATATGTTTCTGATTGGTTAGTTTGTTCCTGACCTTGCTCTGGAGTCTGGCCACAGCTGAAGACTCAGTGCTCAAGTGGGGAGCACAGAAAATTGTCTCTCTCTTTTTTTGTTTTTTCTTTTTTTGAGGTATGTCTTTTTCACATCTCCTGAGATAGCAGAAGTCACTCTAAACCTGTTAAAGCCTTTTAACTTCTAAAACTCTGTTTTCGTCTAGGAGAAGACACTGTCCCCTCTAGTTCTGGCAGACATGCTTTCAAAGGGACTCAGACTATTTGAGGGCACTTTTCTGACACCCATTCAGCCTGTATTCACATCTTCCCTAGGTCTACTCAAGGATGTTTTGTCTCCTACCCAGGTGAGTATGTGGAGCCTGAGATAACAAAGCCAACAGTAAGAATGTCAGTGCCAGTAGTATCCACAGCTCCACTGATAAACAGACAACCAGAGCCACCCCTGGCTAAATGAGCAGACTGTGACCATGCTGCTAAGTGAAGAAAAGCACCCCTTTTCTTTCTCATAACGTATGGGCTATAAGTAAAAATAGACACTAGTCAGCAGCAGTGTGTTGGTCACATGTGGGCAATATGAGAACAAGTTTATTTCCAAGCCCCCTTTCTCCTATTAGTTCCTCATCTTTGTTTTTATGTGGGTTATCCAAGGAGGAAGGTTATCTGAGGACTTATTTTCAGCAACAGATAATTTGAAAGGGTTGGAGGTTATCTGAGGTTTAGCTTGAAAATAACAGTACTTTGGAGAGTTTGCAGCCCCGCCTAGTATCATTTAGTTGAAGATATGCCCACATGCACAACTAGTCAATTCACTCTGGTAATTTAACAGCGTTGTTGAATTCTTCACTGATGCAATGGTTTCATTTGCCAGCTTTTATAAATAACACTTTCTAAAAATCTCTGTTTACCCAGGACATCCTGGCTAACAGTGTTTTGGCACAGGGTACTCGTTCCTTCATCATTTTGTAGCAAGACCTCAGCAAAGCAATACACACACACATGAAACTGTCAGCCCCTACAAAACTCCAGTTCAAAACACAGAGTAAAATCTTCCTCAATAGCACTTGTTATCAAACCATATTAAACCCATTCTTCATCTTCAACTTTACCCTGCCAAAAGACTCAAGTTCACAGTCTCAGGTTTTGTCTTCAAGGCATCCAGTTGTCATAGACTGTGACATCTGAAGTTCACCTTAGGCTGTAGGAAGAAAAGTGGTCAAAAAATGCACTCCTGACACATTTAAAACTACCCACAACAAGACAAAAGTCTGTCTTGGCACAGAGGTTTCCTATAGGCAGATCCTAAAATGTGCAACAGACTCACCAAAAAACTAAGTGGCTGCATAAATCTCATTACAAGCAAGTACTCTATAAACAAGTCACACTTGTTCAGCTTCCTTTTGTTACTAAAAACCCAAATAAATATTGATGAAAGGAAACAGAAACTGGAAAGACTGTGATGCCCTCTGACAGACTGTTCTATTCTCCACATCCCTGAGGAGAGGAGGAGGGAGCTGCACATCGCAGAGTTAGTCGCCTTGTCCAAGGCCAGCTGGATGGGACTGGGGAGTCCTGGAGATGAGACCAAGCTTGCCCCAGGCAGGTTTCACACCAGTGTGTGATGGTACATCTCAGGCCATGGAGTGAGCTGGAAGAAACTTCTGCAGTGCTTCAGGCAACCTCTGAAACGATGAAAGCAGCCATGAACTGAGACCTTATGGCCCATTACCTGCATGTAAACAAGTGTCGGCAACTTGCCCTTTCTATCGAAACCCAAGGCTGCTTTTGTTTTAATTGAGCTGCTGAAGAGAAGACACCGATGTGGTTAGAAATAGCATATTGAGAGGTCAAGAATTCAATCTGTTCTAGAGAGGCCTACCACTGGTTTTCTTGGCAGGGCTTGCAGGGGCTGCCGTCAGCCAGTCCCCAGGAAGCATTCTCTCTCACGGAGCAAGGGCGGTGTGAGTGGCCAACATTCAGGCTTGGCTGCCGAACCAGAGGAAGGTTTTCAAAATGTCAGCTTGGATCAACCTAAATCATTTTCCTGAGGCACAAAGGGATGGAAGGGGAACTGAAAAGTGTCCTTTACTTCTGTTTCACATCTCACAGTTTCATTTTCTGTTACTGGAATGAAATGTAAAGGGAACAAAAGGCCAGGCAGGTCCTACACCTTCCTTATCCCATAGCCCAGCTTTAAAGGAGTCCAGGTAATAAGTAATCCAAAATCACTTATTTTTCCCCATTCCCACTTCCCCCATTCACTTCACAAGAGTGTCTCATAAACTTTCCTCATGGCTTTCTGGCCATGATCCACCAGTGAAATCCAGCTGGTCCCTGGGACAGACAAAAGGTTCTATTTCCAGGGTATACAATGGGGAACATACCCACTGGGGCTAACGATGTGGGTTCAGAGCCACTCAGACACTACTGCAAGGGATACCTGGCTGGCTCATACGTTCCGTGCATGCTTTATGTACCTTGTGATTGCATGAGGGTGTTAAGACACATCACCACGAGTTTCAGGAGTGCCCCCTTGCACACACAGCTTCAAACACATGTATTCATGATTCACTCAAGATGACTGCAATCACATGAATGGAGTGTCTTGTTTCATCTTGCTTTTTTTAAAACTTCAACTGGAGGGAGACAGTTCATCCCAAAGCCCCATGCTTTGGCCCACTGCTCCACATGTCTGAAATCTGATGACTGTGTTTGGTATAAGGCTGGCTGCAACCTGCAAAGACTGTGAGAATATAAGCCTTGCTGTAGTTCAGTTCCACAGGGTACTAAGCAGCAGCATCTAATCAGAAATAGCCTTTTGGTGTTGCTGTGTATGATGCTGGGGTTGTGCAGATCCTTTCATTAGTCTCTAAAGGAATGGTATAAAAGGACTCGGAAGAAAAAGGCCTTTCTAAGAGGTAAGCATCCTGATGAAGGCACCAGTATAGGAAAGGGCAACATTAAGTGCTAAAGAAGATGTCAATATGTGCTGTGAGGGAATTGTTCAGCATCAAGAGTAGGCAGAGAAACAGACAGATTTCCCTTCAGAAAATGTCCATGGTGCTATGTTCAGTGTTCAACATCTCCACGCCCTGGGCAGTAACCAGAAGCCCTTAACATTAATGCCAGCAGAGGCACAGAAATTGCTTTCCTAAGTTACAAAAACAGCCTGGACTCCAGGGGATTCCCTGTCCCTCTGAGCACTTCATGCCCATCTGTGTTGCAGATAGCAATCATTATCTCATCCAAGAGAAAATGAGCAGCATTTGCAAAGAAAAGGCAGAAGAACAGCAGCCTCTGCCAAGCCAAAGAGGGCCCACCAACAAGAAGATGGTTATTTTTCAATAACAGCCTATTTTTACTAAAACATGGTAAAATGTGTGTCATTGTGAACAGCCACATAAACACTTACAAATGTTGGCATCCATGTGATTTATGACCTTTGTTCCTATGGCAATTTTGTTCAAAAGAAAAATATGTATTACTGACTCCGTATGTTTTCTCGAAGTGTAATGCTTATATTAATATAACAGTATCTTACAGTATCACTACAGCTAAGCTACAGTCAGCACTTCCATTTCAACTAATCCTCTTCAGGACTGTTTGGATGAAGCAGGATGTGTAAAGGACTGTTTAGGGGCAGGGTTTCAGTCAATTTTGAAAGCATTTGTTTTACTAAATTAGAAGATGTACAGACTTCTTGGCCTCACATTTGATCAATCATGACTTAAATCCTATTCTGGGCAGTGGCGCTTTTTGTGGATGGGATTATGGCTATCTTTTCATAACGAGGAAAGGAATCTTGCCAAATAAAATGATTGTAGCATTATTTTTGCCGTATGCAGCACTGCTATTCCTAAAGACGCAACCCATGGCTTTCGTGGACTTCTGAGAAAATCCTATTTAGCTTTTGTTTATTTGTTTGCTGCGCTGTTGAAAAAATAGAGAAAACAATTTCTGAGAGAAGACAGGGCACATGAACTTTATAGATTCCCACACCCCAAGTAAAACATTAGAACAGCAAAAGTATTCATTTTAACTAATATTTTCAGCCTGTAACTTTTCATGGTTATAGGTTGAATCTATGTATATTCAGCTTATATATATATTATATACAAGATATACATATATAAATATCATTTTTATAGATATATTCAGGCTTGCATATAAATAAATACATTTAACAAATATTTTCAGCCTTATAATCTTCAAAGGTTATAGGCTTGTCACTAGATTTGTGACATTCAACAAAGTTAAATTAACAGTGTTAACAGTGTACTTAAGCAGAAAACTCAGAAAACCCTGCAGTCCAACCTACATAACAACTGTAATTGAATCAGGGTTTCTGGCTTGCAGTATGACTACAAGTTAGAGAAAGAACAGAAGTTACATCCATGGCAGCCCGGGGTTTTTGCTGGGTTTGAACACTATGCACTTTCAACAAAGAAGCTGTCCAGTATTAGGAGCGTTCGTGGACTGGCAGGTCAGACAACTAGAAGTCCCTGGCGGATAAGAGGGTAATTGTGGTTGTATAGAGCATTTACATTTCTATTCTGATATGTATCCAAAATTTCCCCATAAATTAAACAAACAATTCTCACTTAGCTATCACAGTTATCTCAGTTATCACAACTAGAGAGCTTTTGGAATATGAGGTTTTACATAATTAGGGAAATACTTTTCCATGTAATTCTCTAAAGACAAAAGAAGGGAGACTAATAAAATTCATATATAGTCACTAATGATAATATCTGATAAGCCTAAATATTTATCTAATACTCTGCATCATGCTAGTGAGTGGTAGATGTAGCATGTATGAAGAGCTGTTTCACTGTGAGAAAGCCTTCATCTGACATCAGAGAGAACTTCATGCATCTCTAATAGTATTTCAAATGACAGCCTCAAATATTCTTTAAAACAGAGGAGAGACATGTTGGAAGATACCCACAGGTGTTACTACGTTCCTCCTGCTGGATGTTCCTTTGGGGTAGGACAATAAATGAATTGCTTCTCCTTTAGAAAGAGAGGTGGATAGAGAGATGGTATTTCCAAGTGAATTTAAAAAGCCCCAGCATTGAGTGCAATTAGCAGATCTAGAGGAGTAGTCATAAAACCTACATTATGTTCATAACACATGTCTCTGCAAAGATACACAACTCTCCTTATAGACTGCAAGAGGTTTGATGTGCTGCAAATTAAAATAATGTCATGGACCAAGGAGGACACGGGCACAACCAGCCCTGAGCAAAAGCACCTGGACATGCAAAGAGGGGAGCAAGCAGGTTCTCCCTTCTCCTTCTCAGGCTCGGGCACTTACACAAAAAGAGGAGCATGCTCTAATCCCTCAGATATTGCTATCTCCATAACAGAAAAGAATTCAGAGTTGTGGAGCTAGATCCCGAGGTGTCAAATATGCCGCTCACAGCCAAGTGCCAGATCTGGGAGGTGGCTGGAAGTCCTCATAAACACCCATTTGTCCCCTGTTTCCTCCTCCGTTTTTCCAGCCTCAACACATTGGTCTTTCTGGGCTGGTTTTCAGAGCTGCCTGTGGATTGAAGGGGCAGCCTAAGCACCTGACTTCAGCAGTCTGGATTGCCCGAGGTCATGCAGCTTCCAAGTTATCTGTCCAAAAAGCAAGTCTAGCTCTCATCCTGCTCTCTTGCAAGAAAAGGGAACACTTTGCTTCAAAATAAAGGACTGGGGAAGCACAGACTGATTCTTGGCACCCAGTCATGTCCATAGAACCTTTACAACAGGCTCCTTCCCCTTTAACACCATTTCTTGAAAAATCCCTGTTCTTTTCCCTCCTTGGTTGTTTTATGGCTGTGAATCTCCCTCTAAAATGAAAATAATGCACATCGCAGTCTTCTTGGTTGCAGTGGTTCTGACTTGCCAAGTATTTTCATGCACATTAACAAAGCAAAAACTGAGAACTGGCACAGCTTTCTCTTAGTTCAGTTTGTGCTTTTAATACTTGTTCTGTGGATGCAAGCCCTACTGTCAGGTCTATTCTTTATGAGATGGAAAGAAGCTCTTCTATTCTTATAATGGGTTTCATTGAAAAGCAAAGCCACTTCTCTGCATTTATTTAAGTGCAGAGCTAGAATAGAGACCAGCATGATGAATTTTAAACAGAGTTCACATCTGGTCCAGAAACCACAATCAATTTATTGCTGTATCTGAAACATTTTCAGCATCTGTCATATAATATATTTTCACACGTTTCTAACAAGACATTTTCTTGGACATAACATAGACAGGTATATCTGTCAGTTCAATTTCATGCAAACGAAATAGAAGAATTTTTGGCATGGTTTATTATACTGTCTTTGGAGCAGTGTAACTATCATGTGAAAAGGGTATTATTTAAGGATGCCAGAAGCTCGGCAATTTCTTCCAAAATGTGGAACTACTGACTACACAGCAGATTTTTTTTTTCAATCTATGCCTTCGTTTTTTCCATTTTGATAGAATCCATTATCCAATGAATTTGAGAGAGAGGTGCATACCTCAATATTACAGAACCTATCTTAGCTCATTCTGGGAACTCTCACGTTTTATGTTAAAGTGGAATCTTCCACTCATAATGGCCATTTAATCACAACTTTATTCAAAGTTTTATTAAAAATTAAATGGCAATACAAATCATATTAAAATTCTTAAGAGCTTCACATTTTCACCCAAACCTGTCATGGGCTTTCCCACACAGAACCACAGATGTATCAAATAGCCTGACAGCACTGCAGCCCTATAAATATGTACGCCAACTTGCCCCCATATTGGCCCCAGTACAACCATTTACCACCTCATTTTTGGCTACATAAACTGCCTCTAAGCACTTTCTCATTTGAAAACCCTGGGGTTCCTGTAAGAGCACTGCATCAGCAGACAAAGTCCTGCATAATCCTCACCCTTCCCCCTGTGCTCACATAAGATAGTCCACAGCCATTGCTTCTCTGATGAGACAAATAGAAGGAAGTCAGGGGTCTGTGATGAGTATCATGCCCTAGTGATAGTTTACTTGGTTTGTTTGCCCTTTATTATCTCAATTAAGTTGAGAGAATATGAACTTTTTCAGGGCGTACTGGGGTGCACCCACAAGGGAGCACGCCTGTGTTTTTGCTGTAAGCACACTCGAGACGTGGGGCATCATATAGGCCTGCTGCATAACAGTCCCCCACCATGGGAGAAAGACCCTGAGATGATTAAACGCCTGTTCCTATTAAATTAATATCTGCCTTAATTCAGGGCGACATTTAGCTCCTTGAACCAAGAAGGAGGACCATACTTAACTATCAGAACCAGGTAAAACGACTTGGTTCCTGCCAGGCAGAGAGGTTTTGGTCTTTGGAAATTGTCTTAGGCTTTGGCTATAGAACCCAGCAAAGTAACCAGTGGCTGCAGAAAACACGCAGGCAAAACTGGAGGAGAGGGAGGATTGTAAGCAATGACTGTCCAAGGCTGCTCACTCCACAGAGGGGATGTGCACGGAGCCCATGGTGCCATGGGGCTTGGTGGCACTGTGCAACAGGACACCATGGGCAGGAAGGTCACAGCGGAGCAACAGATGTAGGTTTTGGTGATCCCATACCATTATTGGCTTGTTTTCCCAACTTTACAGAGGTTTTTCCGTTACTGGACAGAGAAAAATCTTGTGAGGAGAGAAATAGAAAGCAGCATCCTCCCCTGCATCCCCATGCATCCTGTGCCTCAGGGATGCACGGCAGCTTGTTTTCCCATGCCAAAATCTAGGTGGGAAGTGACGGTGCAGGGGCCAAGGCAGGGCAAGGTGGGTGCCTTTTTGCTGGGCTGTGGGGCTCTCAGGCAGATGGTCACCTCTGAGTTTCTCCCCCAGGAGCCTAGATAAGGCTTGAGTCAAACACAGAGCTTGAAAAAAGTGTCAGTTGGATTTCTATTGCATTTTAATTTGAAATAAACATTTTATTGACTTTCTTGAAAAGCCTGTGACAGTTTGAAAATTTGATTTTATGAAGCTGAGGTATTGATCTAATTTAAAGACCTTGTGCTCTTAACAAAACTTAGGAGCCTGATTTATACTATCAATCTTGTTTTATTTTCTCCACTATGAATCCAGGTTTTCATAAGCAGATTCTCTCAAGACGTTTCATGAGTGCCTGGTTCCACAGTAAAAATAAATGTATTTCCAGTAAATATGCCACATGAAGCCTGCCAGTTCCTTTGAATAAGTTTAACCATTAGAGTACTAAACAGCAAGGCAGGTATATGGTGCTGAGTAACTCTGTGTGCCCTATATGTCTAATTAAAGGCATGTTTTAAATTAAAGTGCTGGTACCTTAGTGAGACATAGTTCTTCAAAGAAGCCCATAAAAGTTACAATGGCACAGGCCAGCAAAGGGTTAAAGAGTATACCTCACACTATGGCATGCCCTGAATTAATAAGAAATGGAATTTCTTCATGGGAGAAAGCAGGTGATATCTAATGTTTACTTTAGAATAGAGATTTTCCAGTATTTATTTCTAATTACTTTAGCCTGAAAAAGAGGACACAGTACTTCACCTGTGACTTTGAAGAACTCTAAAACATTTAACTGCAATGTTTTAAAATAACTGCACGTTGGCTTTAAGTTCCAAGTTACTCAATAAAGTGCAGGACTGATGGGTTACAGAAAATCACCTGTGGAAAGAGCAGATTTTATCTTTATCAAAACACTGTGATATGTGTTGCCAAGATTTATAACTTCCCTAGAAGCTGGAAATCCAAGTTTCTCCAAAGGCACAGAGAAGTCAATGACTGGTCTGCAACTAGAAAACCAAATCTATGGAAGAAAACACTCTTGAGGAAGTGAAACACTTACATCTATTTACACATCTGCAGTCATTTGGGAAAACTGACATTAAAAAAAATTTTCTCACATCTTTCTCCCACTTAAGTCATAAATAGTTAAGACAAGGTCCTCACCTGTCTTAAATTTTGCTAAGTGTGCTGTAAAGAGGTCGCAGTCAGACAGGGACTGACTTGAGAAGCAGATGGAGCCAGGGGCTGCAGATGGATGGTACGGAGTGGCAGGAGACAGCTGAGGGGGTTAGCACATCACCCAGCACGTCCCGTGGGCAGGCGTCAGGTGAGCAGGGCACCGAGCGTGAAATCCTGGCACTCCAGCGGCAACCGTTTCTAATGATCAGGCTGTGATTTGACAGACAAGCCTGAGCCTGCGTCGTAAAGCAGAGGAGCGGTGCCAGGCTGTATCAGATTAGAAGCTGCACAGTCATGTTTTGGGTTGCAAGTATTTGAAATCAAAATGCAATGATCAATTTTCCCCTCTCTCCAACTGTACAGTTCTGCAAAATGTTTTTACTGTCTCAGCCTTAAATATTGATGCTGAACATATGTGTAGTATGACAATCCGCAGGCATTTGGTGCTTTTAACTCTGCACTGATAGCTCAGCTGTCTCCAAAACCACGCATGCTGCAATTGTAGTTTAGTGTTAACAAACCTGCAATCCCTGTATTTCTTCAGCTTTTATTCGTTGCTGTTCATACACATTATGCTTATTTCCTGTCACTGCACATCTTGAAGTCATAGGAAATGCATGTGAGTATCCAATTTGTCTGTGATGAGCCAAGTTTGTGAGTTAAAGCAAGACCACTTACACACCTTTCCAAAAAATAATATGGTCCATACATCCCCCTTCTCAAAATGTGACATCGTCTGCCATAGCCAGAATTATGAATGAATAGAAACACAAGAGGCAAAAACTCATTTTATGGGCTTTACCAGAATGCTCCATAAAATTGCTTCCACTGCAGCTTCTAACAAAAAGGCAAATCAACCACTGCATCCAAATCACTCCTCATCAGCCTCGAGTAGGCCAGCTCACTTTCTCTGCCACCACGCGGGGTTTGGTTGGTTGTCAGGCTGGGTTGGGTCTCAGTGGGTGTTGCCTGTCCATCTGACTCCCAACAAGAGGATCTCCTGAAGCTGCCTCAAAAGGCTCAAAGGGGAGGATGGACTTTGCATTGCTGCCTACAGCTCTCTCTGATTTCCCACAACTGTTCAACAAATGCTGCTCTTTCTTAGGAGAGGTTTGGCTAAGTCACCACTGAAGACATTCATGTCCAGCTGAAACACAACACAGAGCAATTTTTTTTTTTTTTTGCATTCTTGCAGCATCAGGACTCAAACTCCTGACAAGAACTAAGCAAATAATTAGATTTTTTGGTCTCACTGGCCAAAACTTGTTTGAGGTTGACCAAAACCAAATAATTTTCAGTGTTCACACCCAAAGCAAAACACTTAAAAAAATCAATATATAAAAGGTTTATTTCAAACAAAAGTTTGAAAGCAAAGCCTTTTCTTTTCCTGGGGAGTGGAGAGGGGAAGGGGAAGTACTTTATTATTTTTCAATTAAGGCTAGATCAGCCTCTAAAAATAGAAATCTTAAAACAAGCAGAAGAATTTTCTTTTTTCAAATATTGAGTCAAAAAGTTTCGATTGTTTTTCTCCTTTCCCTCTTGGAAAATTTTAATGATTTTAAAGTGCATTTTTAGCAAGAAAAAAGATACAAAATTTCATCCAGATCAACTCTTGAACTGTTGCTTTCAGGTTAAAAAAAAAGCCCTTTGCTCTGCTGTCACTCAATCTGCAGCCCATAGATGACTGGGATCAACAACACAGTTGGGAGCAGCCTGCAAGATCATTGCAAAACAGTGTTCATGCAAAGCAGTACGGTCATGGTTTTCCATGCAACCAGTGGGTGCACAAGTGTCTTCCAGGAGGGAAAGGTCAGAGCTGGCTCCCCACTGCTGTCAGTTTCCATGAGGATCATCCTTAGGGTGTCCAATTCCTCTGATGAGCTTGTCTATTAAAGTTAGAGGTTTTGGTATACCATCATTCTGTGTACCAAAATATTGCATACTTTATCTCTCTCCCTCTTCGCCTTCAATTGGTAAACACCAATGGGACATAAGATGGCAGTAGGTTTTCTGCTTTCCCTTTTTCTACTGACAGGTGAGGTGGCTGTTAGTCTGAAGAAGGCTTCCCTCCTGCATTAACTCGGAATTAATTGTGTGAACATACCTGGCAATTATCCAGTAATGAGCAGAGAACAGAAATACAGAGAAGGCCTGTTTCTCCTCACTTACTCTGATCTGTGTATGGGCATAATGGTGCATGTCACCCAACAGATCTGGCAAATCTCATCACGGTGTCAGGCAATATCTACATCCACCTCTGCTCTGCTCAGACATAGACATACGCAGTTAGAGGAGATAATTCCCGCCCATAGACACTTCCAATGGCTAATGCCAAATACAAATACAGAAGCATGCACTGTGTACTTCCTATTCCCAAGTAGTTCATATATTTTATTCAATAATCATGTAATGCCAAAGGAGTAAGGCCTCCCAGAGTCCTGAACTTCCAGCTGAGAGATTTAGTCCCCAGGCTGCAAGGGGAAGCACCCTTTTTCTGTGGCACAACAAGTCTTTGTATTGCATGGTTTGGTAGCAGGGGACCTACAGGAGTGGCTTCCGTGAGAAGCTGCCAGAAGCTTCCCCCATGTCTGGCAGAGCCAATGCCAGCCAGCTCCAGGACAGACCTTCCACTGGCTAAGGCCAAGCCAACCAGGAATGATAGTAATGCCTCTGTGATAACATATTTGAGGAGGAAAAGAAGTTATTGGGCAGATGTAATTCTGGCCAGAGAAGCGTGGAGTAAGAATATGTGAGAGGAGCAACTCTGCAGACACCAAGGTCGATGGAGAGGAAGGAGGTGCTCCAGTTCCCGAAGCTGGGATTCCCCTGCAGCCCGTGGTGCTGACCATGGTGAGGCAGCTGTGTCCCTGCAGCCCATGGAGGAGACTCACACCAGAGCAGGTGGATACCTGAGAGGAGGCTGTGAACCCATGGAAAGCCTGTGATGGAGCAGGGCCCTGGCAGGGACCTACAGACCTGTGGAGAGAGGAGCCCACGCTGGAGCAGGTTTCCTGGTAGGATTTGTGACCTTGCGGGGGACCCATCTTGGAGCAGGCTGTGCCTGAAGGATTGCACCCTGTGGGAGAGTGACCCATGTTGGAGCAGTTCATGGAGATGTTCGTGGGATGTTCATGTTGTTCGTGGGATGGACCCATAGAGATTTGTGGAGGACTGTCTCGTGTGGGAGAGACCCCACACTGGAGCAGGGGAAGGACTCTCCTCCCTGAGTGTGGCAGGAAATACGTGTGATGAACTGACCAGAATCCAAATGCTGTGCCGAGAGATGGAAGTTGTGTGCACAGACGCCTTCACAGCCTCTGGAAATGAAGCATGCATCCTACCAGACCATGGTCCTCTTACCATCCAGAGGGACATCTCCTGTATTGAGCAGTGACACGTGCACCAGACCACCCAACCCTGTTGAGCTGGGAGCACTTCTGGGCAAACACAGCAGTACCATTCTGGGATGCACTAGTCAAAATCCACTGAAGTCATAGGAATAGCACTTCTAATAATGAAAAACAGGGTGCAAGTTTTGAGGACCCATCTGGGATTTGGACACCCAAATTCTACTATACATTCTTTTTAACCAACTAAACCCTCAGCTGCTCTTTTTAAGCTCTGGGTCTTAGTTCCCAGCACTCATCAGCAGATAGTGGTCTATTGACTAATCCTGGAGGGCTGAGAATGAGCACCAGAACTTCCAGGCTTTCACAACTGACATCTCAGGGTGGATCCATACATTAGGAAGTACATTAACCATCACAGATTGATTGGAGCTGTGCTTTAGCCACTGTGAACTGCACAGGAGAGGCAGCTATATACATTAATGTGATATATTCACCTGCAAATGTTTTAAGGGAAGTGTCTGGTCTGACTGGTTTCTGTAAAAGTTGTGTAATAGGGAATGAAAGCAAACCAGTTTTCCAAAGGACCTCAGCTATCAATTTTGTGCATCCCTCTGCTGATGCGTCTCTGCTGACTTCTCCAATGTGCTCTCAGACATTTCATTCCCCAGTTCAGCCCTACTGCAGTGCATTTCCTTCACGCAACAAGAAGGAGAGAGATGTAAGAGATACATAAATCTGACCTGGCAAGCTTCTGAAAACTCTTTGCCGGTTGACTGCTTGAGTTGGTTTTGTCCTGGGCAAATCATACCTTCCAAAGTACAATTTTTTCCATAGTGAAGTGCTGCTGGAATTGAAACACGAGTCAGCAATCTCAGTAAGAGGCAAAAAAATTATGATCAATTTATCTTTTTTTTTCCACAAACTGTCCTTTCCACATCAAACCTCAGACATGACAGCAACATAAAGAAAACTTCCAGATCTATAGAAATGTGTTACAACAGAACAAACTGCTTTTCAGGGCCAGAAGTCTGGCTCTTTTAGCAAGCACTAGCACTAAAAACCTGTTTTAAAGGCTGTAGAAATCATACTGCAGCCAATTTACTCCAAAATGTGAAATCAAATAGACTGTGTAAGTTCAGTATCACTAAGGTTGGATAATAATCAGTAGAATGAAATCTCTGCCCAGAAAAATACCCTGTCTATGGAGTAATGCTGTAGACACCCCTGAACAGATGGGACCCAGAAAGATCCATGACATCTAGGGATGAAAATAGATTTAACAAAAAAAAACAAAACAAAACAAAACAAAAAAAAACAAGCTCACAGGCCTGATTCTGATCTCACCTTGCTGTAAATCATAAGTCTCTCCATTTAGGCTGGAAGTTAAGTCACATCAATTTAAGACCCTTAATTTTTAAAGAAGGATAATTATTTTATTCCCTCCTTTCCAATTTGAAGCAGCCCATTGAGCATCCAGCTGGCTACAGGCTGTAAAAGTCCATTTCTCTGGATGAAACCAACTCTTCTCCCTCTTTTAAATCCCCTGCCCTCTAGTAAAACTCTTTAATAATGTGTAAGAGCTATTTTTGTTGGGGTATGCCCAGTTGTCCCAGACATAATATAGACTGTCTCCCAGTCCAAAATCAACTCAGGTGGCCACTGTGAAGCTGTGAAGTCAGAGATATGAAGCATGGGAACACCAGAAGTACCTTCCAGAACAAAAGGGATGTCCTTCCCCTTTCTGTGTCAAATCACCTGCAGCCAGTGGAGACTCAGCTAGGAGGTAGACACCTGGCCTGTTGTTGGCCTATGAAGACATCTCTGAAGGGCTCTATATTTAAGTAACAATCCATTTTCAAAACAACTCAATTTCTTTGTGGAAAATTTTAAAAATTACTCCAAGATATATTTCTTCCTACATCTGTCAGGGTAATGTTACACATCCTGATGTGCATGAGAGACGAGCAGGGTCACAGATGTGTCTTGGTTTCAAGCCAGACACTACCAATGTTAAAACGTGCGGCTTCTGTGTCCAACCCAGCATCCAAACTGAAATTATAAAAACATATACAAAACCCTGAAGAGAAACCTTTGTGACTCTTACCTTTTCACTCATTTGCCTGATTTCAATAACATTAAACCTTCTTCAAGTAGGGTTAATTCTATCTTTTTAATTTAAATGAAAATGTTCTCCTTTTCCCATGCGGGCTTGTAAAGTCATGGGAACATATTCTGCTGCCTTCCTGACATAAATCAATGGATATATTGGAGGGTCAGGCCAAAAAATATATACATTCCTTGCCCTTCAGCTCTATTTCACCCATAAGCGTTTGCCCACATCCTGGAACAGAAGAAATGTTTTCTTTCCATTGAATTTCCGACTTTCATATTTCTACAGAAGTTGGCCATCACAACACAGTTGATATTAACAACTTGACCCAGAATCTGTTAGGAAGAGAAACTATTTTAACAGAATGACAATTATAATTCATCCAAAAATACCTACAAACAGAATAAAGTGAAATACAAGTGAACGTTTTACTTGAGGATACTGTCTAATAAAAACACCTTTCCAGTCTGACTCTCCTGCAAGCATACCTTTATTTAATGGCAATTGCCAACTTATTCATCCTACTCCAGTTCAGAATATGTACAAATTCATCACTTTGAATATAACAAAAGAATAAAAATCTATGGAAAACCAGACTTTTCTTGGCCAACAATGTGTAAACTCTGACGGTTTATAAATTCATACTGCTGGAAAGTGCAAGTTTATGGTCCTCACTAAACTACCACATACAATAGTTACAGGCAAATGTTAAAAAAGGATATGGTAGAAGGAGACAAAATCAAAATTTAAATTAATTGCATGTAACATGCTGTTAGGTACTCTGTCATTCCTGTGAACCACTGTTCATCTGGGAATCTGTGCATGCCCACTGAACCTCAGGGCAGGATTCTGTTCTGTACCTTCCATAACAAGTATATTTCTGCCTAAAGTAGCATTTTCCACTGTCTCATCTTCAAACCTATCTGGAGCAAAACCACTCAGTTTCTACAGTGCATCCCAAAGTGTTCTGTGGCTGTGTTGTAGCATTCTTCTGCTGCCAAAGGAACCTGAATGACTCAGGCCCCACTAATGTGAGGGGGCAGTCTTTACTGAGTTCACCCTTAAAGCAACCCTCACAATAGCAACCCTCGCCACACCCTTGCCCCAAGGTAGAGAATGGTGTCTCAGAAAATCGTCATTGGGATCCATCACAGTGCTTAGGCAGCTTTTGATGCTCAAATACCTCCTGCTGGACAACTCTTCCTTACAGACTCACCTGATGGTCTGAAGGACCCTGCATACTGAAGTGTCACTCTTGAAAATAAAAGCTAATCATCTACTCTGAATGGCTCTACTCTCTGTTATCTCTTATTTGACCTCACACTTTGCAGTTTTGACACCCTTTTTAGCAAGATGAATGCAAATACTGCTGCACTGTTTCTAGACAGTGTGTCACTTCACTGATAACAGCCACTCTGGGACATTTCTCTTCAAATAGAAACTTTTCAGGCAGTAAACAGGTTGTCTGAATTATTTTATGTTTATTATTATATATTACTACTTCTATTTTTTTTCCTATTTTCTGGACATTTTTACTCTTCTCAAAGATACACAATGAAAGGAAAACACAAGCAGTAAAAGAATTGCAAAATCTATGTAGATATTAGGGAAAATCTTACCATGATGGTGGCCTAACACTAGCACAGATTGCCCAGAGAGGTTGTGGAGCCTCTATCCTTGGAGGTATTAAGAATTTGACAGGACATGACCCTGAGCAATTAGCTCTAACAGAGCCGGACTTCCAAGTCAGTGGTTACACCACATGACCTTCAGATGTCCTGTCCACCCAAAATTATTCTATTCATTTCTGTGTTAATGTGTCCTTAAACCTCAGTGACTGTGGTCTCTCCATTTAATTTTTTGGGTTTTGACAGTTTTTCTCAAAAGTCTTCTGTAGTATTTAAGTGGTTTTGATGCCTTGAGGAAAGAAAAGAAACCACGAGGGTTTGTGTATGAGCCCATCAGGGCCGACGCTGCTGTTTCATTGCTGAAGCATGTCCATCCCTGGGCTGACACCAGACCCAGATCTCACCTGTGTGTAGCTATCCAGCAGCTGTGGCCAGGAGCCCTGGTCCCCCGTCAGCCTCCCTGCACTCAGAAGAAGCTGAGCCTCCAGCATCAACCCACATCCGAGACATCCATCACAAGATGGTTAAAGCCACCAGGTTTGGGCTGCCCTTCTCCAGCAAGGCATCAAGCAGAAGCAGTTGCTCAGCAGAAGTTTGATGGCTGATTTCTTTAGTTAAGATAAAAATTTTTCCCACTGGACATATATCAGTGTCCAGATCTGGTAAGAGCTAAAGGAGAACTCAGATAGAAGGTAAGCTGAGAGCACAGCCATACTTCAGCACACCTGGAGACCTGGGTAGTACTAGAGAAATTACTTTTTTTTTCCTTAATAAAGCAAAATAATTTATTTCCTGGCCTTTGCACTTTTATTACAAGCTGTGTAAATGGTTTTGTTTGTTTGTTCTGTAGTTTTATAGCTGGACACTTTTGTAATTAAGGGCGTTTTTAAGTGATATGTGTATAAAATCGAAGTGGGCAAGTGGAAAAAAATAAACAGAAGGAAAATTTTTAAGAAGTTATTTGAATTGGCTGTGATATTCTTCCCTACTAGCTAGTGAGGTTTTAATTAGCATTGAAAATCAGAAGTAACTGGAGATGAAAGAGCTCTATTAGGTCATCCAGTCCAGTTCCCTGCCAGTTCAGAATTGTGCCCAACAGTGTATTTCCCAGTGTTTTGTCAAGTCCGGCACTAAGCCTGTTCATTACATGAATAATATGCTCTTTTGAAGTAGCAGGAGGGAAACTGCTCACAATCCATATCCAGGCACTTTCTTACAGTTTGTAACAAAAAAGAATGATAAGTAAAGATGCAAGCCAGTATAGAAATTTATATTCAGGACTTCACATGGGGTACTTATTCTCATTGTTCTTATAGGGGAGCTCACACGTGGCTGCGTAAATATGAACGATGGACTAAATGTCATAGCAGGGATTGCGGGAGAAGTGTTTAACTGCTTCACTGAAATGATTCTGAAGGGGCCCAAAAGAGGGAGAGAGGAGGAGCTGCAAAGTCTTCACTCAACTCCTCCTGGCCTAGGTCAGCCTTCATCCCGCAGGAATATCTTGCATAGCTCACTCACATTTTAAAAAAATCTGAGCAAGAATTAAAAAACAAACTAGCAAACGAAGAAAAACCCTCTAGAGCATGTGTCTCAGGTGACAAATCCTAAAAAAACGCAGCCAGCAGTGAGCTGTCAAAAAGAGGGGAAGGTTTCTGATAGACCAATGAGTCAAACAGAAGTCAGGAGAGCTAGTATGAAAACTAGTTTTGCAGATGGGGACAAGGGATCCCTCCACATCCAGTAGCAAGATATCAGCAGCATTCCTTTAAAATATCTGTGACATTTTTCTAATAAAAATGCCTTGCATAGAATATAACTCTTTATGAATAATTTTAAGTAAAAATTACAGACAGTAAAATGCAACAGCAATCTTGATCAAAAAGACATCAGCATGGACCAAAAAAAGCCATTTTCAACTATTAGCCTACTTAAATAGAGTTTTATAGAGACATAGTTATGCAAGCAGAACTTATCAAATGCTACAGAAAATCTTCAAGAAGGAAGGAAGGAAGGAAGGAAGGAAGGAAGGAAGGAAGGAAGGAAGGAAGGAAGGAAGGAAGGAAGGAAGGAAGGAAGGAAGGAAGGAAGGAAGGAAGGAAGGAAGGAAGGAAGGAAGGAAGGAAGGAAGGAAGGAAGGAAGGAAGGAAGGAAGGAAGGAAGGAAGGAAGGAAGGAAGGAAGGAAGGAAGGAAGGAAGGAAGGAAGGAAGGAAGGAAGGAAGGAAGGAAGGAAGGAAGGAAGGAAGGAAGGAAGGAAGGAAGGAAGGAAGGAAGGAAGGAAGGAAGGAAGGAAGGAAGGAAGGAAGGAAGGAAGGAAGGAAGGAAGGAAGGAAGGAAGGAAGGAAGGAAGGAAGGAAAGAAAGAAAGAAAGAAAGAGAGAAGCAAAGTTGGCTGGGGATTTAAAACTAAGAAACAAAAATGTAAATGACATACAGAAGTTCTTAGTTAGCCAAAATCATGTCGTAATTAAGAAAGATAATGACATTTTCTAAAAGGCCACCTGGATGAAGTTAGACATAAAGGAGCAATATATGACAGAAAGGTAAGGAAAGAAGAGAGTCATTAATGTAAACTAAAACTCAAAGTATGTAAGATTAATATGGAAGTCTAAAGACATCTGGATAGACTACCCTTAATAATAACAATAAAGGATAAAACCTTGTTATATTTTAAAAATCATTCTAGACAATATCTGATTTGCAGAAATATATGTAAGGAGGCAGAAATATTGGTGATCTAGTTCTGGCTCATGTGTGGAAAGCATGTTAAAATATGAATAACACATTCATATCACCAGAATACGATAAGAAACATTTGACTGCATTGCAATAAGAAAGATGCTGAAGATCTACTAAAGATCTTTTATACAAGAAGACCCATAGAAAGTACCTCTAAAAGGTAGCAATTGGCCAACTTATATTCAATTTTGATACCTCTTTGAACACTGGATACATTCCACAAGTTTAAAGCATACAGTTATGTGCCAAAAGACAGAAAGGACAGGCCGTGAAGTGCAGGTAGCCAAAATCTGGATAAGTGGATGCCAGTAATTTAGAAATTAGTAACAAGTAAAGAATGGAATGACAAAGATATAATTATTAGTATTCAGTATAGTTTCACAAGGAAGAGTTCTGGTCATCCTAAAAATTAAGTCCGACTGGTGTTTATTAGGTTGTTAAGTGTGCAGCTAAAGTATGCCTCAGCTTCTAGGATACGTTCATCTCCCTAAAATTAGCATAAGACGCAGTCAGTAAAGGCTGCAGTAACTGAACCAAGTGCTGGCTTCAGTACATATCCAAAAGTAGTTATCAGCAGGAGAATTTTCCATATGGGTGCACCTGACCAGGAGAGATCTTCTGTGATCAGAGCTGGGCTGTACACTATTCAGATCGCTTTTCATCAGTGGCTTGGGAACAATAAAATAACGATGTTTTAAAGCAGTCAAATGCAGAGCTGCACACCTAACAAGGAATACAGAGCATTGTGACTGTATGAGAGTCCTAAGCTCTTTATATTTTTCACCAAATTTTTTCCTCATCAAAGGGCTTTAACCCGTAACTATGTGAGTTCCCACAGGAGACGAGAGCTCCAGATCTGTAGCATGATGAGAGTATTCAGCTGGTGGATGGTCAGATGCCTTGGCTAATGACTTAGCAATATGGCTCCAACAGAAGAGGTGTAACAACAGCAAAACCCACTCAAGGGTGTCTTACTCAGGTAACAGGGATGGAGATTGGCTGAGCTCCACCTTCTCATTTTTCAGGAGAGGACCACAATTAGTTTGCTTTCTGTGAGCTCTCTGCAGAATGAGAAAGTTTTTTAGACCTCTCAGATGTAAGAATATACCAAGCAGGAAAAAAGTTTTTCATGAGTTCAATCACTCCATCCCCTTAAAAAAATGATAAAATAGCAAGCTAAGGCCAGAGAAAAGTGTGCACCTGGGCATTGCCCACAAGCAGGTGGTGAGACAATACTCACAGCAGACTGGCTGTGCTCATACATCCAGGCCTAGGATTTTGAAAATTTTCCCTGTATTCTGTCAAGACAGAAAGATTTTCCGCAGTTCTATCATTCATCTTCTTAAAAGGATAATCAAGTGCCTGAGAAGACAATTAAATAATTTAAATTTTTTTTTACAATGAAATATAAATTTCCTTATTGGGAGAAATTCATAAAGCACAAAAAATCTGTTTGCAATTTTTTTTAACAGCTACAGAAAAGACTGGGATGTGACTTGATTACAGCATATATAAATACCTTCATGGAGACAAAATGCCATATACCGAATGGCTGTGTCACCTGGCAGAAAAAGGCACAACAAGAACCAAAGTCTGGATTCAGCTTCCAATCGAATTCAAATAGGAAATAAGGCACAACTTTAAATCACTCTAACAAACTACCAAGAGAGTGTCAGAGTCTGTGTCCCTGGATGTCTTCAAATCCAGGTTGATATGTTTCTGGGGTCTGTGATTTAGCCAACTCTGACATTATTTGGCTTAGTAGGAGGCTGATTGGGTGAAATTTAATGGCTAGTGATGTACAGGAGGTCAGACTGACTGATCTAATGGTCTCCTCTGGCCTTAAATTTTGTGGAAAACTTCAGCTAACCAGCAAAGCAAGTGCAAACTACCCAGTGGTTGTACTGCTCCAAGTGCAGTTGACCAACTAAATAATTAATTATAATCAAATCCTCTCTTAATCACAAACAGAAAATGAAAGCGGGAGAGGGAGTTAGCCCCTGAGAATAGTTCACTCAGCTTTAATATGGAGAAAAATTGCATCTAACTTCCCAAAAAAAAAGGTGTGCAAATCTTTTACAGAATCAAACTTAGATTTTACAAGAAGAAAAATGGCTTACATACTTAAAAGTCCACTTAGCACTTGGCACCAAGCTACTCCTTTCTACACTGAGTGCTAGCACACTTCAAGGGCACTGAGGATCCGATTACTATCCTACAAAGTGTACGGGTTGGCTGAACAACCCCGGAGTAACTCAAATACCAGGGAACCTGGCCTATTCCCTGTCCATAAAATACACAGAAAACGATCCCACTCCCTGACATTTTTTCAGCTGGGACAGCTGCTATAACAACTCAGAGCTTTTCAATCTCTGTACAGAGCTCATGTATAACCTCTTCAAGTTTTCAGCCTGGAACCACTTTTCTTCCAAGTCCATTTCACTGGAGCAACCAAAAGTGTTCAGGGAAAAGCTGTTTGATAGCCTCTGGAGGGGGAGCATTAAATCAATGAAGAATTTAAAAGGTGAGGAGGGGGACAGAGAAAGGGATAGAAAGATTTACAGCAAAAAACAACATACAGCTTGAATCCAGTCCAAGAGGAGCCGCAGGGGGCTGGTGCCAGTCATCACTGATGAAAGGGTTTGGATTTGTCAAGGAGAAAGATGCTGTGTAAAAATTGCATTCAAAGCCCCAGTGAAATTGCATTAAGGGGCTGGTCCCTTGGAGTTTTGCCTGAGCAATGACTCCAGGTTTGTGCACTCTGGGTTCATTCTGATCCCCTCCTTTGTGCCCCGCTCTTCCGTAGCAGCCCTGCAGCTCCTGCTAGGGCAACCCTCCCCTCAAATCCAACTTAGGCTGCAGAGAAATGCTGTGTTCAGAGAATCAGCTGCCTCAACACTCACTGCTGGATTTAACTGTTTAGCAATGTTTTCCAGCCACTTGACTCTCTCCATCACCCAGCCCAGCCAGAGGGCTTATCCTCTCTGGAGTGTTTCTTTATATGTTCTTTTGTTCAGTGGAAATTTGCTATTGGGGCAGAAAGCCCCCCAGCTCACTTCTCCCTGGGAGAGGGCTCAGCAAGCGGCTACAAGAGCTGCTTCCCATCCTTCTCCTAAACCTTGCCAGCCCCTCAGTGTCCCCGGCACCCACTTCCACAGCATCAAGGAATTGGAAGACTAGCAATTTGTAGTACATTACTAGTAAATGTAGTTTGCTTGATTTAAGGGGCTGATGGCATCCCCTCTGGTATTTGGCATGGGGATGTTACCCTTGGCTGTGCTCATACTCAAGGGCAGAAGTTTCCATCAGCAACTTAAAAGCCTTATAATGGAAACAAAAAAAGGCAGAGTCAATATAAAATCTCCACCAGTTAAATCTGAAGCATTCAGCAAGGGAATGCAAAACACAAAGCAACAAACATTCTTCCAGCAAGCTCTACACTGTTACCTATTGATCAAAGCAGTCAGTCAATATTCAGGGTGTTAATCTTCAAAGTGGGCTGCAGAAATTATTTATAGTGCCAGGTATTTCTTTGATTCAATACTACTGAGTTTGAAAGACTCTAAAGAGGGTCTTATTTCATGGGTCAAACTGGGAATCAAGCAGCAGATTAGCTTCTCTTCAGTCACATTAAACCCAAAAATTCTTCACAGCTTCTTCTCAGATGCAAGGTCTTCCTCACTGTCTTCTAGGTTCTGTTACTTCCCAAGTGCTGAGCCATGACACTCTGAATATGCCCAAATGCCCCCAAGAAGGGCTGGCACCCCATCCATGGCCAGCTGCTTGGCAGCTCCAAACCCTGCCTGCACATTGGGCAGAGGCTCCTACTGTCTCAGCCCTCTCAGCCCTAAACACACCGCCCCATATTCACCCCAAATCACAGAAGGCCAGACCTGGCACCAGTCCTGGAAATGACAACTGGGGCATCAAGCTCAGCCCCACAGATTCCTGCTCTGACCCTCCGTGCCCCAGGCACCGGGCTGCTCCTCTGTCTTCCAGTCATCTGGCCTGTCAGGGATAAATAAACACCGCGCTGCAAGCCGTCCTTCACTCCAGGGCAGAGCAGGGACTTTCTCAGATGCATTCATGAGAGGCTAAAAGGTTTTCATCCACTGCTGTAACCCTGCTGCATCACTACAGCTGCAAAGACGTGCACCACACCTACATCTTTTGGGAATTTCCCTTTATCGCACTTTCTAAAATGTCACTCTCATAATATTACAGGTTTCAGTCCTGAGGGCAGAAAGTTTGAGGTCTTGCTCAGCTCACCAGTTCATAGGGACCTTCAAGGGGAACGGCTTCAAACTGAGGGAAGTAGCTTTAGGCTGGATATTAGGAAGAAATTCTTTACTGTGATGGTCATGATGCCCTGGAACAGGTTGTCATCCAGAGAAGCTGTGGATGTCCCATCCCTGACAGTGTTCAAAGCCAGATAAGGTGGGATTTAGAGCAATCTGGTCTAGTGGAAGATGTCCCTGTCCATGACAAGAGGTTTGGAATTAAATGATCCTTTGAGATTCCTTCCAATCCAAACCATTCTATGATTCTTTGATTCACATCAGGCCCAATTCTGCATGTTCAGTCCAGGTTTTACACCACAGAAAAATGTAACTCCTGGTTTCTGTAGGGTTTGTGACCTTATTGGGTTGCAGCCATGATGAGAATCATGCTCCCTCTGGAAAAGTGGCTTTGTGCCACAAGACCCATAGCTGCCCCACACTGTGGCCTAAAGAATCTGCAACACAGCTCCAGCAATGTGAGAGATAAGCCCAGGCTTTAGGCATGACTTCATTTCTTGCTGCTTTTTTTCTATCTGACTTGCAGTGTCACCATTGGCATAAACAGCCCTGACTTCTCCATCAGCTATTTCCTTCTTCACTTCCTCCTGCACCAAGTGAGTGTTTTTCACATTTGTATAGTACTTGCAAGCTCAGAAAAGCTCATCTGACTGTGACTGAGACTCTGGCACATAGCTTGATTTTTTTATTCCCCTTTTACTGAACTAATTCTTGCATGATACGCTGCCAACATTACTTTTCCCCCCTTCCTTCTATATAAACAATATTCCTCTTCCAAATATTTCTCACACATTTGATAAAATGTGTTGCATACGTTAGATGACTTTGGCTCAGTTTTATAAAGAATTGGCATAATGCAATACACGAACTCAACTTTGATTCACTAAAAAAATATATGTCATTAAGAGCTGTATATACTTCTGATTTTAGTGTACAGCCGTGATTGACTGTTTCAGTGGTAAGTGATGAAGGCATGGCCAAATATAAATAAAAGCTGTACACCACCTTTCAAAGACATGCTTCTTATTTATTTTAGAGGAATGGATTAGGTTCTAAAGTTTTCAGGAGGTGTTTCTTTACCAGTGGCACTTCTGCAAGTACAGCGGTGTTAACCTTGGTTCCTTGGCCAGATTCCAGTGTGGTTAATTATATTCTGCACATTGTGAAATTCCCACATAATTTTCAATTAAGGAAGTTATTTGCCACTTCTCCCACTCCTTGAAAATTAGTGGTAAGATCTGCTGCATACAAAATGGCTGCTGTGCTCCATCCCAAAAGTGGCTGCATGTTAGCCAACAGTCATGCACAAAGAGCACTTGGATATAAAGTAAGTTTAGCCCTTTATTCTGATCAACATCAATAGAAATTCTTTGGTCTTGTGCTTCACAGGCAAAAAAAGGAAGGTCAGAGGCTGGGAATGCTGAAGATGCCAAAATGGATACATGCACCTCACCATGTTAGGATTGTTTGGAGCTGATCTCCTCCTAAACTTTAACTTGAATAAATGAATTGTTTGCATTAAAAGTCACTTTTTTGTTGTCAAACCCTAGAGAGGGTGACAGAAGGATTACCCTGGCTGTTAAGGTCTCCCCAAAAAGAGGAAGCTTTCAGGCTAACATTGACACAACCCTTTCAAGGACCTCTCCACGCTGGGTGGCCTCTGGCAGTGAACTTTCCTAACAAACACACTGCTTGCTGGCCAACGCATCCTCAGGCACAGCCAGAGTTGCTGTGCCCTTTCTCACTGCATGCATGCAGTGTTCCAGACGTTTTCCAGCCCATCTGCTACCCCAGGACGTTGCTGTTGTTCGTTAGGATTGGGGAAAAGCAATGGGCAGAAGATAATTTATTGTACTATGACCCCAAGTCAATAGCTTGAATGTCATGCCAGATATTCAACATCAAGTCTTCTTTAGCCAATGAAGAGCCTTTTCCACCATGACCACATCCACCTGCCATCCCACATCCTTCATGGCCTTGCACCTTCAGCATTCACTAACAAGGCTGGCTCGTGATCAGAGACGATGCTGCCATGATCACTGAGTGCTTCAGCTTTCACAGAACACACCAAAAATGAAAAACTTCCAATTCAGAACTGGAGGAAGGATGCATACTGGAGTGTGCTTGGTCAAACCAAGGCTGACCTTGGCCACAGCAAACATGTCTCCTGCAAGGACAGGGTTGTGTCTGAAGTCACATTCCTACACCATCACATTCTTCCCAGGCCCTGGCTACAGTGGCTTGTTCATTTCCACCTCTGCCTGGCCTTAAGACACTGGAGTCTTCATTCATCCTTTCCAGTCCTTCCAAGTTTGACTCACTCCCTTACTATTAAATTAACACTTTTCACTAGCTCTTCTTCCCCCATGCTTCACCTTTTCTATAGCCCTTCATCACCGCTACAAACTGCCATATTCAGCATGTCCACTGATTGTTGGATATCCCTGTCTTTTCTCGTCAGAAACACATCCTTTTGTGAACGAAAACAAGAAAAATCTTTGCTCTCTCCTGTATTTTTTTCCACCTCTAGCTGAAGATTCCCCTATGCTGGAGGTGTAGCTGTTCCCTCTCTTTCCAACACCCTTACATGACAAAGGCATGGTACTCTGTATACTGGATAGTCTGCCATGGGGTCTCCAGCAAATGTGTGACCCTGCTTTCTATCCCATTGTACATACAAATACATATTTACATGACAAGTCTTCTGTACAGAAACACCATCTCAAAATTGCCATGCTGCCAAAGTCTCCTCTTGTGAGGCACCTTCGAGCAGATGCCCCCCACTTTCATTTTTGCCCAGAAGTCACACCTGAGCATTCCCCACGACCCACGACTGCACTCTCACCTCTTGACTCTATTGCACCATGACTAATTATTTCTAAGATCTTACACAGGTAAAGGAAATGATCTTCAGGAGGAGCTGACAGAAGCCATCACCTCAGTGAGAACAGAGTGATGAAGAGTCCAACCTGGCATCTTTTTCTATTGATAATGTCCTCAATGTCTCATTTGTCAAAATCCTTTCAGAAGTAGCCTATTCCATGTCTTTGTCAACATAAGGAAGGTCTCGCAAGGCATTATGTTTTATTATGGATTGCTAAAATTGAGGTTAGCTATGCCAAAAGTACTTTTCCAAATATAGTCACTGTTTAGAAGGCCAAATTGTTCAATAATGGCCTACATCTGTCAAACAGGGGCACTACCACTGACCAAGTGATAAATTTAATCCATGAGAAAGCTCAAAGCACATAAACTATATTGTTCCCTATCCGACTAAGCCAGAGAGCAGTTAACTCACTGTGAAGCCATTATTTTATAACGTCTGAAAAAATGTGCATAATAACGATTCTGTGGAGGCTGTTTTAGAAGTGGGTATAATATTGGAGTGCCTGTGGTAGTGACCCCCTGGGAAGAGTCCCTTGTAAACCATTCATAAACAACATGGAGAGGGGGAGCTCTGTGTGTGGTCTTGACTTGATCTTGCAACTTTGGGAGCTGAACAGCTCAAGGTGGATCCATTTCATAATCACTTTATTTGTTTTGAAATCTCTCAGCATCCTTCAAATGACCTTCATAGGAGTATGAGGCAAGAACTTTAATTATTATTGTACATAAATCTAATGCTTATCACAGAGAGGCCCTCAATCTCTGTTGGAACCTCTATGCATTAAAAACAAAGCAATACTCCCACTAATTACAAAATGAGTATTTAATCTCTCTGTCAGTAAGTCTGATGCTGCCAGAATGGCTCACAGAACTTCCCTGGTAACTGGCAGACAATAAATTCTACAAATGCTACGTGACAGACATCTATTTTGAATATCTGTCTCAGCTCCTTGACTTCCCATGAGCTTCTCAAAATAACTTGGTAAACAACCTGCTAACAGGGATGGTGGGAACACCGCTAAAATTGGTTCCTACTTGTCCACACAAGCCCTGGGATTTCAGGACTTCGGCAGTCCAAGCTTTTTGTGGTCACGTTGGGCCTACGAAGTAACGTATATTGCAGTTTCTTGGCTAACGTGAATTAATGGTGGCATTCAGCCCACCCTGCTGTGTAATTTCAAAAAGGTCACCTCAAAGGCCACTCATTCAGACACAAGAAGAGACAGTGTTCTTAATTTATACAGCTGTGTCACAGAAAGTCCCAGCAATGGAAGGAAATAACAGGTTGATCCAATATTTTTGAAGAGTTTGGTTGTAGAAGCAGGAACCCAACTTTGCAAACTATTCCCTTTATATCAGAAAGAATATTTTGAATGGGCTTTTTATATCTCTGAAAGAGTCTTCCTGCTGCTTCACTGAACAAACAAGAATGTGTTGTCCTTGCCAGAAGGAGGCAAAATCTCATTTCAAATCTAATTTAACAAAATGTTATCAACTGAATATATAGAGTGGAAGAAAGAGAGATTATTCGAAGGAGCAGTATGTGGGCCTTGTCAGAGCAGGATGGGATACCCCATTTCTGCTAAAAATACAACTAAAATACCTTCATAGAGATGCAGAACTTCTTAAAGACCTGAATGAAAACAGAAATAAGAATTATTTACTCAATGGACAGTAACTACAATCTAATCCTTCCCTGCTTATCTTTTTACTACAAAATCAATAAAGTCAACTAGGAAATAAAAACTGTTACAAGTATGGCAATTGTTTCTTGTGCAGCAAGGTCTGATATCATCTGATGGGAGGTTAATTAATAGTTAACTTGGATAGCACAATTACCTAGTGAAACCACATTATTAAACCTCTGGCTGTAACCAGCTTGTAACTTGAGAAGAATTTGCTCATATCTGGCTCTGGCCCATGTTGGAGACTGGGGACTTTAACGGCTGCTGACTCCTGGCAGTGCAGCCACGTGGTGTGCATCCAGCATGGAATTCTCCTGGTTGATATCTAGACATGACTTACATAAACACAGGATTGACTCAAAGGAAGAGCAAACCAGTCTGCCCTGAGCTCTACAGGAGAGGATGGTCAGGTAAAAAACATGAACTCTGCTTTCACAGTTGGGGCTTTTCTAATAAACTGGTTTGGTGCCTCTCAGGTATATGATTTGTAAGATACATCCTCAGCCCAAGCCCACATTGCCTGGGCTTCTCAGTAACTGTGCTGCAACTGTGGCTATTGCCCTGAAGTGCAAAGACAGGGGCACAGAGTGCTTGCTGGGTGAGCTGACACAGCTGTATGTTCATCCCACGGGGTTTGTGACCCACATGTCTCACTATTTCAAGTCTCAGCTGATGTTTGCACCTCTGACAGAAAAGAGGATGCCTTGCTTCTGAAAACTAGCTAAAAAGTTACTCCTTATAATTTGAAAAGTTAAAGCCCACTTCTAAGACTCAGAGAGTTAGTGGACCTACAAAAAAGCACAAATACTCTCTTGTATCTATACTACTAAGTTAACCAGTGCCTGAAAGAAGTCCTGAGTCCTGAAAAGAAGGATCATCCCTACTGTTAAGCTGTTGGAGTGACCCGATTACAGCATAGTTTGGGCCAGAGCCAGTTAGAGTGTACCCCTGCAGTTTCCAGGCACAGTTTGGGAGCCAGAGGATGTCCAGGAGGGGGTGGTCCACAGGCAGCCACTCTGCTCCAAGTGCCAAGCTACTCTGCCCACCCAGGCACTTTGTCCTTGGCCTCATGGGGGTCAGACCCAAGCACGTTTCATGTACTAATATAGACACAGCTTCAACTCCCCAAAGTAAAAGCTGGCTTAAAGCTGTCAGAAGATACAAAAAAAAGAGCAGATATGCTTAGTAATTGACAATTAAAAAAACCCCCCCACATTTAAACCAAACATTTTCCAAAGCTGAAGAGATGACTTCACCAAGAGCAGAAAAGTCTCTTCATTGAAATGCCTTTTAAAATTACTTTTATACAGAAATATGTAATATTACTTTTATCTTTATTTCAAAAGGAATTTTGTTTGTTTGTTGTTTGTTTTCAGATTGAAGTGTGATTTTGCTTTCATATTCTCCATTTCTCTCTGCTCTGCCTTTCTCCACCGGAAGAAAAAAACAGGGAACTGAAGTGAAAAGAAGGGGCGATGTTTGAGGTTCTTCTGTGATTGGTTTTTCTTCAGTTCAGAAGATGGCAAGGAAGAATTAAACCTTTCTCGTGCCAAAGAAGTAACTGCCACAAAAATCTAGCTGCTCAAGAGGATGGGAAATGAGAATGAGAATTGCTGGAAGAGAATTCTAACAGACACAGGGCATGGGCAAAGAGAGGTAAGGCACTGGAAGCGAGGTTGCATGTAACGGTCGACTGGAGATGAAATCCATCTGGAGCTGACCAGCTGCTTTGAGTATTTACTCAAGCTGTACCAACATGTCTCGAACAATGAGTCTTCTGCTGGTCCAGGTCCAACCTCAGTTCTTTAGCTCAGTCTGCATGCTCTGGATGTCTGCATCTCTAACAAAAAAATAATCATCAAGGTGAAAAGAAGGGTTTAATTGGGCATATGGCACCCCCAAATGGGAAGGACAGAGACAGAGCCTTCTTTCTATAGCAAGGAATTTTGTTTCATTTCCTTGGGTAAAAGAGACATGCACTGTATAGCATAAACAAAGGGGAAATAATGTGATGTCAGTCAATAAAACAGAGAAAGAGGAAAATCCAGAAAGCCAAGAAAGGATGGATACTAGTGTGTGATATTAATCTAATCAATTAAGATCGACTGAATCAGCAAAGTCACATGTTTGAAATTTATTTCATTTGCTAACTAAATCCTGGCATGATCAAGAGTGATTCAGTTTATACACAGATACTTTTCTAGGGAAATCAGATGTACTAAACATGGTCTCGGGCCAAATCCTGTCTATTTGTATTTCATATGGGAGAAGATGCAATGGGATATGTCAGTGGCAGAATTTGGTTCACTGATAGAACTCCAGGTTACGTTTGTTCTGATTATGAAGTCATTTCATTTGGTATTGCACTAATTTGACAAGTTGAAGGGTAATTCACTTTGGGATTTTCTTTTTTAATGTAAAGATAACCGTGAAGTTCCCCAGTGCTTTGCAAAGTCTAAAATAGAGTCCATTTCTCCCATTTCTAATTTGCAAGTCCATCTCTGTACTTAGCACAGCAGCACTGCTATGAAAACACTTGCACAGAGACACTAAGAGCCGTAGGCCTGAACAAAAAGCCCTGGAGACAGTGCAAGGCCTCAGACATTGTCAAGCATTTTGCCGTTTGTGGCTTGTTGTGCTTACATGGTGATTACCCATGCTCTGTTCCAGTTGTTTAAGTGGAATCACAAACTGAGACTGAAACTCTGGTCACTCTGTGGTCTGCATCCTGAGAGAATAGAGGATTTCATACTACACTGCATTTTGTAAACAACAATTTGTTGCATACAAAAAATTATAAATATTATTTTTTCTTGGTGTAGATTTCAGAATGTCAAAGAGCCAGAGCTGATTAAGGTTCAATGACAGATTTGATAATTTGAAGTTGGGTGGGGTTTTTTCCTGCTGTATTTTAAAGAAGAAAAGCAATAGCTATTATGTCCTAATTTGCAAACATTTTATTTGATGGTTGAGACTGGAAAGTATGTTAGTGTTGTTTGTCCTGTCAAAGGCTTTGGAATGATCTGAAGTCTACTGAATTACCTCTGCTGCTATTTATAGGGGGTGGGGGAGTTGCCCTATTTCTAACACAGTATATAAAAGGAAGAAAAGTTTTAAACATTGTGATTAGAATTTAATAAGTGGGCTTTTTCCTCCTAACAAAAATTATTTAAGCCTTTCTTTGAACTTCCAAAAAGAGTATGTATCTTGTAACACAGAAACCCAAAGCACTCTTTAGTTCTGCATCTTGCTTGTGGTTGCAAATGTTCAATTCTTGCAGATGTTCAAGAAGAGAAGTGGACTAACAGCAGGAGAGCTAAGCTCAGACACCACATTTTTGTCCTGTGCATGTCCTTACACCATGGAGATGCCTGAACCTCTTCCCAGGAGTGCCCACTGGGGCAGTGAGCTGCTTCACCCGTCCACTCCTCACAGGACAGCACCCAAACCCAACACCCAGATTCTTTCTGTTGCAGTTTTAAGCACAGAGTTGGAAAACTACTGTCCCCCCGTCACCCCACAGATGCCAGCAATCCACAATTATTAACTTGATTTTAGTCTCACAACACCTTAGTGAGGAAAGAAAGTTTCATACCTGTTATACTGGAAACTGAGCCAAGGACTGAAACCAGGTTTGCTGAATACCACTTAATACCCTGTCCTGTCTGCTATTTGTCAGCTTTGACGGCATACCTGCTGCTCTGCCAAAGCCCAAACTAAAGAAAAACCCTCTCTTTCCACCTTTCTCCACTGCAGAACAGACAGAAAAAGGGACAACCCACCATCTGTGCTTTTGAGCACTTCCTGGGTCTGCCAGCACTGGGATTTTGGCATGTAATTAAATAAGATGAATACTTCTTAGGTTTAAAAAAAAAAAAAGTGTTGGAAATTACTCCATTCTTAAGGGACAACCAAGAAAGAGGCAAAGACAGAGCACAAAGCAGGTAATGAAGAGACTGTCTAAAGTTATAGGGGATGCATGGAGAAAGGCTTTTCACCCAGAAAGCACACCCTCAGAATAAAAGTGACAATTTAACACTCAGAGCCATAGACGGGGAATATGCACTGAGCAATTATATGGAAACATCACATAACAGGACTCAAATAAAACAGAAGTAAAGTGGGATCACAAATCTTAGCCTCTTTCCAAGTGGGAAAACTTGGCTATAAAGGAAGGAGAGTGTCACCTCAGGGATGTGAGACACAAATCATGAAGTCATGTCTCTTCAGTGTCTCTGCCTCAGATTCCTAAAATTATGGGGGAGAATTCCTTTGTGATACTCCAACACCATTGAGAACCTCAGAGCTGTGCTTCCATCCCATCATTATGAAACACCTCTTCTAAAATTCAGAACAGCACAGACAAATTTTAAATATTCTGTAGTAAAATTCATGCAGATCACATATTTGTTGCCTTCGAAACCAGTAGGGATCCAGCCTCCTGCTCAAATCTAGAAGTCAGTATTTATAGCAATAACAGTACAAGTCAAATTCATTTTCCCCTTTCTAAAAAGCAAATGCCAGAGGAAAATAAAATGATTAACCAAAACATGGAAAAAAGTATACCATAGTAGTGTTTTGTGGGAGCCATAATGCAGATCTCTTGTGACTTTTCTCATCCACACTCTGAATTCCCTTATTATTCTGCATTTCCCATATACCACAGACCTTGCTCTTGCAGATAGGAAAAGGAAATCCCCTATGGTTCATGATATAGGAGGAAGTTCTTCCTACTATTTTCAGCTTTGATAGAACTAATTCAGAACACAATGAAAAATTATTTTAAAAATAATTGAGTTCAGCTAACCTGAATTACAGCAGTGCTATTTTTACCTGAAATTATTTCAACCCTGGTCAATGCACTTTGGTCTTCTCACAAAATATTATATTGGAGGCACAGAAGAAAACTGATGTTTTCAAAGGAAAGGTTTCACTAAAATACCAACATTCTTGCAGTGGTAGTCATTGTGAAATGCCAACACGCACTGGTAAGTATTTTGATTTCAGCATTACTAGCAGATGAAGATATGTGAGAGAAATCCAGCCCAGCACTCTAACAAACTAGTTGAGCTGTCCGCAAAATATTTTGTATGAGTTATTATATTAATGGGAAATTTAGTTGTTACAATTTGAGAATTGAGTGCAATTCAATTTCCTTTTAACTTTGTTTTTGCTTATTTTAATTCATTTTTATAATTATTGCAATAGTAGTGTTGCTTCAGCACTCACACTGATCATAGTTTAAAAAAATACTCCCTTGTTTTCCAGTTTCCACATTCTCAGTCTTTCCTTGGCCTTTTCAACACATTGGTGGCATAAAAAAATTCCTAAAAATCTAATGCAAGAGACACTACACACCATCCATCTTCTGTACCACATTAGAAATATCCACAGGATATAGGAGGTAGGTGGGATGTGTCACAAAATCTAAGTACAGCTTCCAACAGGCTAGTCTACCTGTAGGAAATTACAGAGTCCAGGAAAAGCAATGGGTGACATGAAACCGTATTTACGTCATCTCCTTGCCTAGCCCCTACATTACTTTGGAGCATGCACTAGTCACACTTGAAAACTCCTACATTACATTCTTAACAGTCTCAGAAACACTCTGCATTACAGAGAGATTCTTCTTGAAGAGCTGCTGGGCACAGCCCAAACAGCCCAGGAAACACAGTCTGAAATACACTTATTTCTTGCTGAAATCAGCACTCCTCATATGCTTTTAGGAACCATCAGAAAATACAGCTTTCTGAACAGCATTCCTTGAAAACAGTTCTTTATTTTTAGATAGTTTTCCAGTCTTAAATATGCCCAAATATACCCAAACCCAAACAGCTTGCAGAAATCAAGACAGAATATCACAGCAGTTTATTAGAGAAGGTGATGAGTGTTAGATAACAAGTGATCCATTAAATATTTTGGTCTTCAGTGTAATTAATACTTCAAAACAGTCACATGAAAGTTAACAGTCACCATAGAAAGTGGCATATGCTTACCCAGGAGGAACAACAGGATATACATATAACACACTTTGTAAGTAAAATTTTTAAAAAGCATTGAAATTACAGCATGTTAGCATACTCACAAACTCTGACTTTGCAAGAATCAAATTACTTATTAAAAACTCAGCTCTTGCAGAAACAGCTCCTTTTTAAACTGTCTGTTCTTTTTAATTTTAAAAACCTTCTCATCTACATAATCATTTTCACAGCCTTGAAATTCCTTTTTCTGATGAGTAATTCCAGATTTGCTTCATTCTTATATCACAGTGTCATCTTAGCCAAAGACCTGCCAAGCCTTCCCTTTTTAAGGATCTCTTAACAAATGGACTAAGCAGGAAACTTATGACTCAAACATCTCATCCACTTTCCAACAAAATAATAAATTTGTGTGCTAAAGAATTAATGCACTTAACTGTTCCTTTGTGAGGAACCATGGGCCTCTCTCTCAAAATTTATCATTAAAACTTTGCCTCTGGAATAAGATGTTCACTTCTGTTATTCCAAATATACCTATGTCTGTTAAAGAAATGAAGAAATATTTTTTGACTGGCATCTCAGAATCATGGTCCTGGGTTAATAATTCAATGCTAAGTGTTGTGATATAACAGACACTGTTGCATAATCCTCAAAGTTCCTGGTCTCACTGTGATTTAGAGCCTTCAAGTGAGACTGGATGTCGCTGTTGATGCGGACACGACATAATGAAATGGACAGTGCAAAGGTTCTAGGCAAATGCCCTGTTTTAATAAACAATCAGTCTCCATTTATACATTTTTATATCTTATCATTTGTGCTACAAGGTTATTGGTCATCTAACTGCTACATTATTGTCTGTTGGTTGAATATAACATCAGCTCTCATGCATTTGAGAAAAACATCAGGTGCTTGATTGTTGTTGCATATTTCTCTCCTTGTTTTGAATTTCTTAGCTCTGTTGACAGAACATTTCCACGGCTAAATCTCACTTTTCTCAGGGCCGTCTTTCTTATGAATAAATGTTCACTGCTTCTATAGCGAAGTTCGTGTGGTCTCAATCAGCTGTCAGCCGTCACAACTGGATATCGGTTTTAGGAAACATGCAGATATGCTTAGTTTCAGTTTTATGGAGAACTCTCCAATCTGGGATGGCTGTGACAACCTATTCTGGACCCATGGATCTAAGCCTTTCTCACCCATCTCTTCTGGAGCCTGAATATGCTAGTGAAGCACATAAGGATAACGACCATCAGCTCCACATTAGGATAACAACCACAGACACATGCTTCAAGCTTCACTTGTATTTATCGAGTGCTTTCATAAGATTGGGGTCAACAGCATTGAGGTCTGGAGAAGTTTGCTGTCCCTGCTTTTCCTGGTGCAGTGCATCAACACTTATCAGCCTTAAGCCATACAATCACAGCAGACAAGAGGTTTCCCATTCTATGCCAACAGCACTTGAGTTTTGACAAGAGGAATATGCCTTCCCATCCTGGAAAGTGATTAAAATGTGACAGTGATGAACAGGAGATTGGGCATAATCTCTGTGAAATCTATGAAATGTGACTTGGCTCCAGACTCTGAGTGCATTTACTCGCTCTTTGGAGAGTTTGGTTACTGCCTTCTCAGTCACTGATCACTAATGTAATTAACAGGGTAAATGAATGTGACAATTGGCTCCTCCTGCACTTGCTTGAAGATGACACCAGTTGGAAAGGATCAGTTTCATTAATTACCAAGGGACAATTGGATCAGGTGTATTGGATCTGGCTGAGATGGAGTGAATTTTCCCATAGCAGCCCTCACAGTGCTATGCTTTGTATTGGTAACTAAAAAGGTGTTGATAACCAGTGTTTTGGCTACTGCTGAGCAGTGCTGGCACAGCACCAGCTCTGTCTCTCCAACATTCTGCCCCTCCATCAGTAGCCTGGGAGTGGGCAAGATGCTGGAAGCAGACACAGCCAGGACAGCTGACCCAAACTGACCAAAGAGATATTCCATGCCATGTGACATCGGCTCAGCAATAAAAGCTAAGAGAGAGGAGAAGGAGGAGGAGGGAGAGCATTCATAATTACAGTGCTGCCTTCCAGGGCAACTAGGGCACATACAGAAGACCTACTCCCAGGAAGTAGCTGGACATTACCCGTTGATAGGAAGTGGAGAATAAATCTTCTGCTTTCCTTTGCTTCTGCACACAACCTTTGCTTTTGCTTTTATTGAACTACCTTTACCTTGACCCATGAGTTTTTCCCATCTTACTTTCTTCACCCTCCATCCTGCTGAGGAGGGGGAGAATGATAGAGTGACTTGGTGGGCACTTGGCATCTAACCAAGGTCAACTCACCACATCAGGAAATCTGGTTTGCTTTGTAAGAGGTATGAGACTGTAGACTGAGGAAGTTAGAGGCTGTTATACATTTCTCTTGGTTTAACCTAAAAGCTGAGTTATTTTTTGCCCTCTTTCTCCAGTCTCACGTCACTACATTATTCCTTTGAATCCATCACAGAAAATGAGGAAATACTGCTTCATACTGTATCTAAGTTGTAGGTGATAACAGGGGGTGACATCCCCAGAGAGAGAATGGCACAGTGGCAATGGCACCTCTGCAAAGAAGCACTGCAGCTGTGGGATTTTGTAACCATAATTTAGGTCCTAATTGACTTTCTCTTTTCTTTTTTTTCATTGTGTCCTAATTCAACCACATACCTAGTTGTAGTTCTAGTTCTGCCCCTGGACTAGAGACTTGTCAATTTTTCTAGGTTCTAATAGACAAACACGACCAACTCAATGGTTCCCCAAATAGCTGTGGCACAATTTTAACATTTTGAGGATTCATGTTCTCCAGAGAAGTCAGTGAGCTCTGCAGGTACCTCCTTTCAGGAAGTTGTAGAGAGCAATAAGGTCCCCTCTGAGCCTCCTTTTCTCCAAGCTAAACACCCCAAGCTCCCTCAGCAGCTCCTTAGAAGACTTGTGCTCCAGACCCCTGACCAGCTCCGTTGCCCTTCTCTGAACTTGCTCCAGCACCTCAATGTCCTTCTTGTTGTGAGAGACCGAAAACAGAACACAGGATGTGAGGTGTGGCCTCAGCAGTGCCGAGTACAGGGGGACAATCCCTGCCCTGGTTACTCACACATGTAAGTACACAGAGCAGTTATTCAGTGAGATACAAGGTCAGGTTCATAAGAGGATGCCTTAACACCCTTTCCATCTCTGCAGTTATTTTACAGAAATAATATATAAGGCCTAATTATGGAAAAGATATTACAGAGTCCAGTAAAATTTTGGAGAGGGCATCCAATACGTCTGAAATATATGTACATCTGTTCTGTTCTTTGTCATTTCACTGCTATCCATAGTGATGTGTTGAGCACAAGTTCAATGTTCATTGACATTCAACAATGAAAAACCATTAATCAAATCTTATAGAGAAATAAGGAAAATGTAGAAGTCATTAAAGATGTCAAGCTTGGCTTCTCCAAATTTATTTTCTTCCTCTATATAAATCAGAGTTCAGTTTGCATTAGTTGTTGTGGGTTGAATGTAAAAGGTATGGCTAAGCAGCCACTGAATGTTTGAGCTTATTTCAAATATTTGGACATATTTGGTAAGATTTTCAGACCCTGTTCCGTCTCTGTCTCTTCTGCTCTGTGGGAAGGCTGTCTCTTAACAGCTTGACAGCTCTCTCTAGATTCCCTCTGCACTGAGTTGAAGTGGGTACAGGACACAGCTGGGGCTCTCAGCCAACCTTACTCTTTCAAGGCTTTAGTTAATTGTCTCCCTTCCCTTCCCTCCTATCCAGATGGCTCATAAATGACAGAGAAATGACATTTAATATCTTATCTGCAGTCTTTATGAGAAGTAGATCGGGAGGTCCTGGTGTCATTCCCAACAGAAGAAAGAAATCCACATATTAAATCCTTTTCCATCACTAGGACTATTTTTTAAGTGGCAGAACATTGTGTTATCCATATCATCTCTAAGATTATCTGTCTTCAATATTTCTTCAATTCTTGCCTAACGAAGCTCAATGCAGAAATTAAGAAAATTCCTGCTAGCTAGTGATATGCCTATTAGGGGGAAACTTGAAGGATTTTAATTTCCAGGGCTATTGCTAGGGCAGCTTCTGAAGGGTGCAAGATGGGGTTGCTAGGAAAGCAACAGCAGGAGTGTCTTCACCCAGAGAAAAACTATCACTTAATCACAGGAAGGTCTAAATCCAGCCCTGATGCACAGGCAGGAGGGAACAGCATCTGGTCCTCACATCACAGAGAGTAGCTATCTGAGTAACATCTTGCATAGAAACAAAAATTTTTCACTGTGGTTGTGCATATCTTGTAATAAATGAATATATTGAGACAGAGGTAGTTTGGGTAGGGAAGGCTTCTGTGCCATATGAGACTATTTATTCATCCCTTCTGCTGATGCCTTTCTTTTGCTGCTGCTTTTCTTCCTGCATCATCTCAGCCAGGGAATGGGTGTGAGCGGGAAGGAAGGAAAGCCCCATGGATGTACTGTTGTCCAAGGGGGGAAGAGGGAAGGAAAAAGGAAAACATCTGGGCCTATTGGGACCTCTCCATCATCATTACCTTGTGACTCAGCAGTTGTCTACCCAAATGAACAAAGCCAAAAAAATATTTCTGAGGAGCCTCTTCCTGCATCTGCAGATTCACTCGGTTTGCACAATTTGTTAAAATCTTCTGTATCTAAGATACTCTGTTTGTAAAATGGAGCTAGGAGGTGCTGTCCTTTAGAAAGCACTTCCAAAACCTCATACAAAAAGTACTTAGCTGTATGTCTCATTTTTACCCATGCAGCTGTCCTGCTCAATTTATTTCTTCCTGGAGAAAGTGTGCTCTACAAAATAAGATAATACATTTTCTTGGCTGTGTTCCTCTAACACATTAATACAGTCCCCACCTCCACTGAACATTGTAGCAGACAAGCAGAAGACATTGTTTGCAAAGTATTTTTGTCTTAGACAAGCAAAGGAAATTAATTGTTTTTCCATACAGTCCTTTAGTCAACAGTGAGCTCATGCACAGCATTGAAACCACACCTCTTCAAAATATACACATATCATACTTTATCTATATTTTATCTATTCTGCACTTCAGCAGCCTGCTCTAAAACCCTTCAAGAGTCATAGATTTTGACTGGCTTTGGATTAGACCATAGATATCTTAGCTAGTATATAGCCACACAATTGCATGAATTTCCATTATTATCTGAAAACAAGAGACTAACTTAGAAATGGAAAAAAATTTTCACGCCTCGTTCTTTAGCTATGTTCTCTAAACCCATGCACATCTGCCCACAAACAGCAGCTGCCACATCTCACCCCAAATATACAGTGCCCAGCTGAAGTTTTAAACCTCTAGCAAAACTGTGTTAAAAGACAACATAAAAAGTAGGCCAGAAGAGTTCTCTGCAGCTTGCAGTGAACTCCACTGGTCTTAGAAAATCCAGAGACCACCCTACTTGTACTTGAGCACCCACATCTGGTACCTTGGCAAACGAGGTCTAGATCCAGCAGCTGGAAAATGGTGGATAGTGATGAGCTGTTCCATATTGCCATAGAAGTATCCCAAGAAGGGAAATGCAGAGAACAGAATGGAACAGGGGTTACAAACCCATCCCTTAGTCTCATAATGTAATGCGTTCTGGATATCACCATCTTGATACAGCACTCTCTTCTACCACAATGTGCACAACACTGAATTCTCCTAAGCCTTCAGTCACGTCAACACATGATGAAAGCAACAAATTTCCCTTGAAATCCATAGCTGCTTGTGGTTAACCAGGATGCCACAGCTCCTTGCACCTCAATGAGGAATGGCTTTTTCTGTAAGCATGAAACAATATCAGGTGAAATACTGAATCCTGGTGCCCCAGTCAGATATAACAGGTCTTTTCCAAAGACACCAAACTTGCAGAGCTCATCAGCATTTCTGACACTGTCAGAAGCCTGACACTGTCCAAGGGCACCAACTTGAAATGCAGGCTCCCCTTGGTGAAGTGGGATGGGTGGGAAATGTTCACAGAGAAGTAAAAACGCAGTCCAAGAAGTAAGCACTAATTTAAAACCTAAGGTTAGAATTAAATCCTTTTGTGTCACAGGCAGTCCCAGACATTGGAATTTGTCTGCCAAACCTCTCTTAAGGATGGTGCTATAGTCCAAGTAGTACTTCATGAGGATAGATCTGATCCTTCATTTGATGAGGATGCTGTGGTGGAACAGCTATTGCTACTGTAGAGATACATAAGGATGAGTTCTCTTTTTGTTCTTTTGGAGAGTGTTTCTGTTTCTTTTGAATGTGCTTTTGAATCCTTGAGGTTCCTGTGTCAATGCAAAACCTCACCATACCCAGAAGCAAAAGATTTTCATAAACCTGGTACACAGTGGGAAAAGAAGATGGATCTTGAAAGGCAAAGGATTTTTTTCCCTACTAGCAAAAGCAGTAAGAACAAACCACAGTCTGCTCTGTGGAGCTGGTCTTTTGCAAGCCAGCTTTAGGGTTTTTTAGTGAATACAATGGAATCTCTTTCTGTCAGACAAAACCAGAAAACATGATCTGGTAGCCACATGGTAGACACAAAAGAAAATCACAGAGGATACTCTCTTTAAAATTGGTGGGCAAACTACAAAGGCCATGTCCTTTGCTCCCTTGCATCTCATTAATATCTGAAGCAGCAGGCAGAGAAGGAAAACTGGGTGTCCTCTGGTCTCCTCTTCCAGCCAGGAGAAGAGAAGGATTATCAGGATAGGAGGTTGAAAGTGGCTGACCCACCATCACAGCTCTCCGGCAGCTCCAACAGCCGATGATGTTCTTTGTGGTGAAGCAGCCACTGCATGCACGGGGAAAACATCGTGGCCCAGAAACGCCTGGCACACAGAGCTATGCATCACCCTTGCAGAACCACTCCAGCCCCATTCCCAAATCTCTCTTCAGCTCCCAGCACCAAAAAGATTGCACGCAAACCACACCTTCAGTATTTTGACCTGCTAATGAAGGATGTATTATTCTGGTGGGTTTACAGATACCAGGTGTTCTGGCAGTAGTTACCAAGAAGTTGGCAGAGTGGGAAGGCTGCAATTTCCCCTGGAGTTTAACACAAGGAAGGTTTTTCTGCTTTCACCTTTAGCTTTTCTGCTTTTCTTTGCTTCACTGCATATCCACGTGAAGGCCAGACACAATAGCTAAAATTTAAGCAATACTTGCTGATCCAATTTTTCCTGCCTAATCTTTCACTTGAATTAAACTCCAGAGACTTTATCTAACCCTGATATAGGTTTCAGTCACAGAGAGCAGTTTGAGGAGACACGTCTTTGCTTGTTTTTCTTGCTTCCCTTCCCTCTGAAAAGGGAAGAAAGGGCATAGGAAAAGGATGAAGCACTGGACGACTTTAGCCATAGCTAAGGCAGATGCAGTCCCTCTCTTACAGCTTATACGCATGTAATTGGTAACAGTGCTTGGACCTTGGACTAAAACTACAAATTTCCTCTTATTTAGCCAGTCCTTTCCCCCCAGCACCCGCCCAAAAGGCCCTAATCTAAATCAGATCTGGATATTCAGGAAACGTACAGGCCACTACAATGAGCAAAGTATTTGCGAGTCATCCAGAAACTCAATTTCCTTCCTAAAGGAGTAGCACAACAGGGTTTATTTTGTAAGGAGAAAAGAATCCCTTTCTAGCTGCCTACAGTAAGTTTGCTGTCTCTTTGGATGAGCCCCTATGGAGCATCCAGGAGCTGAGGACAACTGGTTCACTTTTTAATGATTTTTTTTTATCACTACCTTGTCCACTTCCAAATGTGGGAAAAAATCTAGCATCACACTGCTAACACCAAATAAAAACTTTAGTCATTTCCACTCTCTCAACAATAAAGAGAGAAAAGTGATGATAGTAGGATTTTATTGGCTTTATTTAAACAGGCTTCTTCTCCCCCAACAATACTGTGCTACTACTATAAAACTTTTCTGACACATTACTTTAAACATTAGCGCATGGACATGCCAGCTATGCACTTCAGGAGCTACAGTTCAATGCCAAGAGCTATTAGTCACATTAAGAAGTCTCTTCACAACACGACAGATAGAGACGACAGTGTCTGAATCCTCCTGCCTTCAGTGCCACCCTGTGCCCTGTCCCTCCCCCGGCTGCAGCCAAACTTGTTCACAGGGAAGCTCAGAGAGGTTTTCTGCCTGCGGTTGGAAGCATGAGAGGTTTTGGGGAGCAGGAGCTTTCTTTGCCCTGGTTTTAAGGTGGATGTTGCTGCAGAGCTCCAGAGGGATTGCTGCAGCCAGCTGAGGACAAGTGATGAGAGAAGGGAAGAACAATGTAGTTAAGCAAACAAATGTCTCGTCTAGGTCTGGGGAACTTCTAGTCTAAATACATCACTATCCTCCTTCGGTATACATGCATGTGCTGCTCTTCAGGACAAATGGGGCCTTTCTTTTCAGACCCTTGGACTTCGGCAAGGATTGCACAGCTGGGATGATGACTTGCCTCCTTTTATTAAAACTACTTCTTACAAGTGTCGGCTGTGTCTACGTGCTCCTCTGAGTCACTTCTTCAGAGGAAAGAGAAAAATAGGAAATACTTTAAGACCCAGTCTATCATCTTTATGCACTTTTATCTATATTTAACCTGGTGTGGGTTGAGAAAAATATATCTAATATTATTAAAAATTGTGACATTAAATAACCGTTCTGGATGTTTATCTGTCTACATTTTTCCCCATGTATGGGTAAAAGTGAGAGAATCTGAAATGGCCAGAGCACTCCTAAGCAAAGACACAGCCTAGACAAAGCAGAATATTCCAGAATAGACAGAGACAGAGGCAGCATCCAGAGGAAATCAAACAAACCACATCTATGACTAAAGAGAAATCTTAACCATACATATAAAAATAGTATTATCAGTGGGTTGATTTTTGTTTGTTTCTTTTACTTTTGCATTTAAAACAAGCACATTCTCCTGCTGATCTCAGGCAGTGCCAGCTTGTAACATAACACACATGCTGAAATACAATATGGAAAATGTGTACACACACTGCATGAGAGAAGCTACAATCTGCAGAAGTGAATGCTGCATCCATATATCAATTGAAATGACCTACAATTCAGGGAGTAATTGTTTTGAAACAATCTCACATGAATTCACCTTCACAAGATTAGAGGCTGATGTCACCAGGAGGGTGAAGTCATCAGCAATGACTTAAGCTAATGGGATAATGCCAGAAAAACTCGATCAGTCTGTTGTGAAGAGCTTAACTCCTTCCAAGCAACAAGGAATGTTGAGAACTATTTACCACTTTTGTTTGCAGCATTTCCTGAGTGGGTTTTAGCACAGGAAAGCTCACAGTTGACTAATGGGGACAGGGAATGAAATCTCCTTCCTACAGCGCTGCTGGTGATCTCTGTTTGGAGATTTTAAAGCCATATGTCTGAATTCAAGTTGAACTTCAAGACAGAAAACTGGCAGTAAGCTCTGGGGATAATTTCATGATGTACAGTCGAGTTCCAGCAATACTAACTCATGGGAGTAGTCCCTGCTCATTTTAGGTCACCGACACAGCGGGATTAGGCAAGGGCACTTGGGCTCAGCTTTACATTTATTAGAGACAAAGATGTAGAACAGAGATGTGGCCTGCAGTGACCACGGGAAGCTTTTCCCAGACATGATAAGCAAACCAAGCTGCCCATAGCTGCACGTGGTGTGGCTGACGCCAGGCCATGCCAGGTAGCTGTGCCAGCTCAACACGTGTTGGGTGTCTTCCTGAGGCGATAGCAGAGCACATGATTTAGAGTCAGTGGCATTAAAAATGATTGGAGTCATCGCGGAAAGTACAGATATTTTTGTTTGACTGTGTAATGCGTGCTTGTGTGGGAGTGGTGTGAGCTCGTTCTATTTCCAGCCTGTGAATGCCGAGGTGTGACAAGCCTGCTTCAGTGCTCATCTGGCAAATGGTGCCGGCAGTGCCACTCCCTGGCGACGGCCAGGAGCTCGGACACGGCACAATCCGTCTGAAGGAGCACTAAAACCAAGAGGTGGGCCTGACCCTGAGTGCGGCAAAGGTCACTGGCTCCTTGCGCTTGGATTCAGTGCCCCAAGCAGAGCATGCAGGAGGGATTTGCTGCTGTGGTCAAGTGGCCTTTGCCAAGCTGGAGTGCAGGCTGCTTTTGCTCCTGATGTGGATACCCTCAATGCACACGATCAGTGCACCTCAGGCAGCTCATCTGGTACTAACAGCATTTCAGAGAGCCGCCAAGCCCCACACCAGCAAGCTCCAGTTCCACACACAGCTGCAGAGCTCAGGTGAGCTCCAACTTTAATGAAGCCAGCTCTGCTCTTCTCTGCTCTGCTCTGCCCTGATCTGCTGGAAATAAGATTAGAGCTTGGCCCTCTGTCTGTCTTAAATGTTTTTCATGTTTTAAAGCCAAGTATTTTCTTTAACCCCCTCCTACTCCACAGCACTCTTATAACTCTTTTACTTCTTAAAGCTTGAAAGAGAAAAACATTCTCTTACAAAACAAATCTATATTTTGGGTTGAAATGCTGAAGATTAAATGTTGAAAGATCCTCTAACAGTATGCGCTGTTTGAATTATAAATATGGAGATGCACAAATCCAGCCAACAGGACATATCAATCCTAAAAGGCCTTAAGTTATGATCTTTCCAACACAGCTCAGCTGGCAGCCTGTAGGCCAGATGTTGCTATGTAGGTTAGCCCACCATCTTTTCCACAAAGGAGTTAAAGGATGGCTATCTGAACAACAGGCAGAGCCAAATGTCCCCTGTGCCTGCCGAGCTCTCCAATCTGCCACTGCCACAGAGATGTGGGACTGCTGCCTGCTCCTGACAGACTGGCAGAGAAGCCCGGGCTGCCAGTCTCTCTGGCCATGTCACTGCACCTCGCAAGGAGAAGGGGATCCCAGAAATAATTCGCAACCCTTTTGGCCATCAAAATGAAATCACCTGCACTTAAAAGATCTATGTTTTAGTTTCAAATGGCCTAATGTTTGACAGCATGTTTTCCTAAGCAGGAAGTATTTGTTGAAGAACAAAATCTGCAGCTGCAGACAAAAGGACTCTACAGGATTTTAGGGCCAAGTTGTCCTTGTTTCACAAGACCCACACCGTACCAGACAAAGAAATATTGAATGGTTCAGCAGTGTACTGCAGGCAGACTTACTATCCTTCCTCTCTTCCTTTTTCACTTTACTCTCCATCCAGGCGGATCGGTTTCAAAGCAATTTCTTTACCCTGAAAATGGGTTAACTAAGTATGAACCAGCCACAGCCATGTGTGCAGGAGTAGAAGACATCTTCCACACAGGTAACTCATGTCTGTTTTGAAGAAATTAAAAATCCACAGATTGGGATGTAGCTCAGTTTTTGCAATTTCTACTTAGGCCTTACTTTCTGGCTTCTTACCCAGGCAGAGAATCTGTTGTTACTGATGGCACTGAAGGGAACACAAAGGCTTGGTGTCCGAGAGGCAACTTTTGAGCTGCATAACGTGCTCACAATAAAACAGATCAGGGCAGAGCTAAGAGTATTGTGGTTTTCAAGGAGTGGGAAACTACTATGCCTTCACCGCAAACCCATCCTGACTCCCTATCCAAAGGAGAGTGCTCCTGTTGGGCTTACTGAACTAACATAGTGGGATGCTTCATCTACAAATCTCTGCTTAGGGTCCTTAGCAAATGCTATATAGTTCAATGAAAAAAAGAGCCTCCAAACTCTGCAGTGCCATAGTTGGGCAGAAATGCAGTGGCCCGAACTCCCTTTACAGCAAGTGAAGGTGAGGCAGCTCCTTCACAGCTCAGTGCACCAGAGGGCTTCTTCAACCTCTGAAGGTTCCTATTTCCTTCCACCAATTGCAGAGAGACCTGGGGGAAAACTGAGCATCTGATGGAGGTGGCACAGGTAAGCACCTGAAGTTTGCTGGGGGTGACCAGAACTTCATGCCCTGAGAAAGCAGCCAGCACACGCTTTGCTCTCACAAACTTGAACACAGGTTGTGGAGCCCAGTTCCTCAGGATACACTCTGATATTTCCCTTCTGATAAAAAACTCAATTGGGACCATCTACCTCCTTGGCTGAAGGGAAGAGAGGAGGTAATTCTGCATTTCTCATTATCCTAGTGTGCCTTGTGTGGTGGCCTACCCTTCAAGCTTATAAAAAATATCAAAACCTTATATTCTGTAAACCAAGTCCCAAAAAGGGAAATTTCTACAATCTTAATTACAGTTTACTGTAGGAGGTCCTATTCCAGCCAGTCCTCTAAAGCTTGTGGCAGCTGACTTATTATTCTAGCACGCTTGATGGAAATACAAAATTGCATATCCTTCTATGTAAGATGACTTCTCGGGCTCTGGCGCTCACTGGCTGTCAGTGGATTATATATTGGATTTTTCTGTCAGCATGTAATAAAAAGGAAGTTTTAAAAAAATTTAAAGCAATACATGAAAATAATTCCATTCATATTAGGTATTATAAAACCCACCAGCTAGTTTTGAGCTGCCCATGTATGGATAACTGAATGAAAAGTAAGAGGTCTTCAACCCCTCGCAGAGCTATGCAAGGACTGGCCATTAATTTCATTTTTATGCTACCAGGGAGAACTGGGGATTTCCTGCTACCAGCAGTGCTCACACACTATAAAGGATCGACTCTAGATTTTGGCCACCTTAAGTACACAGAGCTAGGGTAACTGGCAGGAGAAGCTTACACTGTGTTTTCTCCCAGGGTATTCATCAGAAGGCTTTCCCCATGCTGACTGGCTGAGATTAGCCAGCGGAACACCAGGAAATTACTGTGGGGTTGTCTTCCCCTTCTTCCTCCTCCTTCCTCACTACCTCAACTGCATGTAACAGAGCAGAACCATAACTGCCTGTCCTAAATGCCTTAGCAGTGTCCTTCTCAGAGCTTGCAGTCCATCATGTCAGGCTATTTAACCTGCCAATGGGTCACACCGTCTAGTCTTCACCAAACAAAACTCCCACATCCACATTCAGCAGTTCTGATCTCTGACAGACCCAACAGAATGCAGTGCACACCACTGCACATCATGCAGCACGAGGGACATCTCTTTTGACTACTGCAATCATCTCATTCCCAGTCCCCACATCACACAGGAAACAGCTTTCACACAGCAAGTAAAACTGATAACGTGTCTGCCTGAGAAGGCACCACCAAAATTGGTAAGCAAGTTAGTCAAGCTACTCTGCTGGAAAGAGTTTAGAGAACTGGAAAGGGTAAAAGAGTTAGCTCAGCCACATGTATCTACTCTCTAACTCAGGGGAAAGTTTTCAATTATTTCACCTGAATTAACGAAGCTACTTTAAAATGATCCACAGCTCATACTGTATCTAGATCTGTACAAATACTCTGGTTTTCAGTTCCTTGACAAACAAACAACAACTAACAGGAGCAAAATAATATTCTTTTGAGTCAAATGTGATTACTTTTAAAGTACAATTTAATTCCTGTATTTAAAAAGTTACATACCTTTATAAACATAATACCATTTTGGAAACAAAAAAGTACTTTATTTAGAAAACAACCTTTAAAATTTTTTAAAGGAATCAGCTCTTTTTCAGCCAAAATAATTTGATGAGGTCAACACAATTTTTGCCAGCCACTTCAATAGTCCAAATCTGCATTTTTTTTCTGCATATAAATTGAAAGACCAAAACATTTCACTCAGCTCTGGTTGCAGCTTTAGTCCTAAAAGATGGCCATATTTCACTTCCCTATGTTGGATATGGCATATTTTTCTTTACTTGCTCTTTATATCTTTCATGATATTAGGGAATTTGAATAGTAAACACTGAAAAGAAAAGCTTGCTATTTGTTATCTGATCTTTAATCCCAGCTTTTCCCTTTGTACATTATGTCTAGGGAGCTATGTTTTTCAAAAACATAAGGCAAACTCATCTGCTAATCTGTCAACAAGCCATTCATCTGTAATGTCTGCTCTACATTTGTTTTGCTATGTCACTATGCACCGAATGTTTGATGCAGATGTTTTGACACAAGTGGTAGAGCAAAATGAAATTTGTTGTTTCCTACCACCACTACCCTCAAAAGATTTATTTAAACAATAAGACCTGGCCTAATTTTTAAAAGTAACAGAGTACTCCATGATGATGCATGACTTCCCAGTACCTCCAGTCAAGGTGTTGCCTTGCTGTTTTAGGAAATCATACCAGCAAACCTTTTATACCTTCTAAAAAGATACAGAAGAATTATTTGACTCTGATTTCCATATTTATGTTGGAATCAAATATACACCTTCTGTTAAAGAAAGGTAGAAAAGATAGTTTGCAAAAGGCGCCTCCCAGATGAGAACTAGTACACTCAAAGCCAGAACAGAAACGCTCCTGTCCGTTCCCATATGTTGCACCAGTAATTGTGCCAGACATCTCACCACCTGAGAACGGATGGAAAGACATCTGCTTCCTTTCAGACAGCACCTTATACCAAGCCTTGGGCTCCTGCTCACTCCGTCCGCTTTCATTTACTGCTTCCACTTCAGGAGAGGGGAAGAAAAAAACCCAAATCCCTCTTTTCAGGAAATGTTACATGGGCAGAGTGACTCATGTAGAAATGATTGGTTGGACACCCAAAGCCAAAGTTTCAGGTTCAGATTATATTGCCAACAGGCCAGTAGATATTTCAAGGGATATGTAAAGGCATATGCAGCCAAATCACCTGGATGCTACCGGGTTGCTGGATGGTAACCTGATGCAGTCTTTGTTTGAGAAACCCCACTGTATGTAGGGAAGTGCCATGGCCACATCGCCTGCAAGTGACATCATGGCATGCACATGGGGTGTGAAAGGCATGCATGGGTGCTTGTGCCTGACCAAAGACCCCCAAGCCAGCCTGTCTTCCTCCTTTCCATCTAGCTCCCAAGGCAAAAGGCACATATGAGGGCTGTGCTCAAGAGTCCCCACTGACAGAGCTGGCAGGTGAGTTTGGACTTGAGAACAAACTCAGCCCCCCTGCTTATGTGGTTGCACAGATATATCATAAGGTTAGTTCATCCCACTGAATTTTACTTATGGGCCCCTTAAGTCACTGGGTTGACACAGACTCCTCCTGGGAGCAACGCCTTGCCTTAGGGTCCTAAATTTAAAGTAGATCACATCCTAGAGCACTTCTTTCTCTGCAGGTTCTTGAAAACCACTACCAACTGTCTTAGACCAGGTGTCTAAATGTCGATGGAATCAGCTTAGCCAAAAACAATACTTTATATATATATATATATATATGTGCATTTCTAACCCTCTTCACTGCAAAAGAATCCTCAAAAATATTTTATTTTAAATTTACAATGGAGAGAAATACGTCACAGTCACACTACCGAGCCTAGATGAGGTGCCCCCAAAAGCCATCCAGGAAAGGGCCTTTAGGCATGACAAAACCCTCAACCTGTAGAGGCATAAAATGAATTCACAACTGTGAAGATGATGCCACCTGGACTACTTCCAAAGGCATGAGGACCGTCATAAATTATTATGTGGCTGCCAGCCAACAGTTTGCAGCTGAGGCAGGTTTTCTGCTATCCAGCTGGGAGTAGGAAACACCAGGAGAGGCAGACTGGGAGTAGGGGAAACAAGGAGAAAAACCAGGAGAGCAAAGGAATAATGACTCTAGCACTGAGTCTCATTGTATGACTAGGTTCAGTAGCTAGAAGACTTAGCAGCACTTTTACAACTTTACACCACTTCATCCTCTGATCCATATCAGCTTTTCAAGTCATTGCCTCTCCTCACTGCTGTAAGCATGACCATGCTTGACTCTGTTCCCTTTCCTATTTTCACATCCATGTTTCTTCAGTGTGCTAATCACTTGAAAAATTAACATTAAGCCAAAAAGCCATTTTCTGGTACCACCTTGTTTATTGGAGAGTTGCAGAGAATGAGACTGCCTTTGTTTCCTTCTTCTTGAGCTAAGTGATGACAAGGATAGAGAGCAGTATGTGTCTTGAGAGGAATCACTTAAGAGGTTTCTTCTGTAAAAAATATAATCTGAGACCTTGAAGGAAGAACTACCAACTTTCTAGGTGCATTACCTGTGCCAACTGCTCTCCTCATTTATATGTACGATATACAAGAGCTGATAATATCAAATATGACCATCCTCTTCATACAACTGTTGTTATTGCAGCTTATCCAAGAAGTGTACATTAACAGGGGAAGGAACCGTGATTGTCTGAAACGTGATAGCAAGCACAGCTTTTCTGTTCAGGGATTTTTAGTCATTTTCCCATCCCTAAACCTGCTCTTGTAATTTTGGAGGGCTCTGTGGATTTTCAGTTCCATGTCACGCTGCACAGCCAGTTCAAGGTAGCAAAATTAAAGTAGTGCTCTGGCTGCTTCAGCTGTTTCAGTCTGAGAATTATTTTGTTTCAAATCAGAAAAATCACCACAGATCCATTATAGAGAACCATCTATGTGGCTGCTAAATAACTTAAAGAGGAAATTAAGAACTAGCAGATGGCACAAGAAGTTGTATATGGCTTCATAAGCACCAATTTAGTCTGGCTGACTTTTCCCAAAATTAGTAAAGACACCAATCATGTAAATCAAGACAAAGTTGTTTCACACAAATCAGCCATTTTCTGGATTTGTTTTAGTTTTGAACTCTTTGGAATTGCTTTGCATCTCTGGGGCTTGTCTGGGGAAGGAAGTATTAAGCATCAGGAAACAACCCCAGTGTCCAGGTGCACTTTCAGGAGAGTCTAGGGGCAAGAGAGGATGTCTGTGCAGGGCACAATGCTTCTCTATGGGCACTTCCAAATAACGCTGATCTTTTTTCCTATTGCCATTCTGCATTGTAGACTCCTGTCTGCTGTGTCATCCTCTGACACATCTTTCAGCAGTTCATCTACTCTTGGAAATCTGCATTTGCAGTCTTTTTTCAGTGGCTGCTTCCCAGAAGTTATTCCATTTCAATATTCCCTCTCCATGCATCAATGGGCCATGAGGGTATTTCTCCCATTGCCATGGGTCCAGGGAGATGCAAGTTTTTAATTCTTCTGACTGAATGGATTCATCTACTTTAGGGTTTCAGTTTGGATCAGGAGCATGCTTTGAAGTGAATCAATCTCCAGGTTGTCCCCACGTAATGTGCCTTGGTTCATATTACGGACTGGGCTCAGAGCACACGAACTGGATTCCTTTCAAATAAAGCTGCTGCAGAAATTGTGCCTATGGAGCCAACCTGCTCCATCAGCTGATGGATGTGCTGTGAATGGCCCAGACTAGAGCCAGTGCAAAGTAAACCTCCCTGAAGCATGCCTGGTGTGGATGTCAGGACCTCAGCCACAACTCTTTTGCTTTACAAACCTCCTGTTGATCTGCACCACCTGCTAATATAGATACCGTCAGCAAAGGCTATAGGAAGTCTAGGCTAAATTCTGAGCCTAAAATCTTTAAAATGGGTGTAAAGAGAACTTACTTAAAGCAATGGAAAAGACATCTGGCTATTGATATATAAATCTTATCTTTGTGTGAATACAGTTAACCTGTAATACAAGCGTTCCCAGAAGCACAGCTTATTTCTGATGTAACCTGAGTTTACATTTGGTCTTTTACTAGTATAAATATTTTAGTAAAACAGGCTAGATCACAACTGGCACAGTTCTTATGGTAAACTTTTAAGTCTAAACTGTTCTCAGAGTGAGTGAGATTCAGTCCTTCATCCACAGTCTAAGACTGGCGTAAAACCACCACAAAACTGATCTGAAGCTGGAGATCAAGGCTGGGCAGAACATCAGAAGATGGTCCTCACCAGAGGAGAGCCAAATCCGTGACCTCTCCTGAGGACCTTTAAAACTACAGTGATTATGGAACAGGTGATTTGTATGCTAAAAATTTAAAGGTAAATGTTGCCTCTCCTAAGAGCTTGTGGAAAACTTAGAATGGAGAAAATTCCCCCTTTGCCTTTGGGGAGACCAGTAAGCGTGATCATTCAAAAAAGTTAGCATCTAATGAAATACTCACTTGTAAGACAGAAAAGTATGTTGTAATGTACAACATTTTGGGATTGGGCCTGCTTACCTTTTCAACTGTTTTATGCTGAGGGGATGCTAGTTTACTATAGCACAGCTACTCCTGATTTGCAGCACTGCAAGTGTTAAAGGATCTGTCTCTTTAGGTGTATGGATATTTCAAAAGGTATGAGGCCAGTGGGTAAAAAGATTTACTCAAGGATGACACTGATCTCCTTGAAATATAGTGTGCCTCATCCCATTTCTGTTAGAAAACGAAAATACAAAGAAAATAAAAGAAACAGCTCCATCTCCCTTTACAGGAAGATATTTTACATCATGTGACACCACTGGAACCTGGCAACTCTCTCTGTTCAAATCCATCAATCTAATGGCTTTTCAAAATCATTCTCTATACTATTGCCATCATGCCTTCTATTCCAAGAAATTAAGGCTCTGATCTAAGAAAAAATTCCTCTTGAAAAAGGCAGTTGCTAATGTGTAAGCTCATATGTTGACGATGTGTTTAAACGCTTTCCTAAATTGATCCCTGCAACTGGCAGAACACGACACAGAAAGTCCAGTGCATTCACTTCTAGAGCAGATATCCTCATTGCACACATTGCACGTGTTTCTTCATCAGCACCATTCACAGAAATGTATTCCTTCATTTCAGTGTCATTATTTATACCAGTGCTCCTATGAGCCCTAGCCAGTAACCTTCCTTTGCTCTCCACCTCAGACCAGTCTCTTTGCTTAAAATTTTGATTCACCAAATGAGAAAACCAAAATAATAACTGGTGGTCATCTGCATTGTACAAACAAGAAAGATCAAAATGCCATATAGAATAAAATGAACAGTGAATGCATCTAAAGCATTACCCAAAGCACTTGGTAGATCCTTGCTCTATTGAACATTACACTGAATTTCCAACATAATTTCAAGCAGACAGAGGGTCTTTGTAAATGTAATTTAATGATGAAAAAATGTTTAGCTGTTCTGCTGAGGATGGGTTGCTGTGAATACTGCAAAAGACTTTTGAATTTTGAAACAGCTTTCATATAAATTTTGAGACCACTCAGAGTAGGTCTTGCTGTAACAACTTTACACAGGGAGTTTGTACCTCCTTATACGACTTTTGTTTTATATTATTATTAGAAATTATTTGTGTTTTGGTGATTTCAAAAAGCCCTAGGAATGGTCTAGGACCCTATTATGCAAGGATTATACAGAAGAAGAACATGGACAACAATGTTAAAAGTAATCTGCAAGTTGCACTGTGTCTGAATATGCTGTATTTGGAAATTACTTTGTAAGCATTTTTTCAAAGTCTCTACCCCTCAGATAATGCACTGAAATACCTTTGGGGAGTCTCTGCGTGACAGCATGCATTCATGTTAGACACAGTAAATTTAAAACTCTCTCCCATATTACACAGTAATATCAGGCCCTTTGAGTTCTCTTAAAACAAAAATATCTCAAGACTGTTGTACTTCTGCTAAGCATTTTTTAAAGCCTAAATGAAATAAAATTATATACAGAACTACATACTCTTATAATTTAATTATACAGTTGTGTCATATTAAACTATGAGCAGGATTTCTTAAAAAAAACACTCAGAAATAATTCTCCATTTATGATTCACACTAACATGTTTTATCGTTAGCAGTGCAGATCAAAGAAAGAACATGCAGAAAAGCTGGAGAGTGTTTCTTTGCACTAGAATGAGAGTTTTGTGAACATAAAGCACAAGAGAAGCCTCTTTATTTAGACGCCTGTTTAGTAGCTGAGTCACGTACATATTGTTGGACATGAAGGAAAGTTTTAAAACAGCCTGACAAAATCTTACCTCCCTGGGGTATTTTTTTTTTAATTGAAAATATCAGCAGTGTTTTCATTATCATAGTAAAGGACAGGCAGTGAGTTCTGTACCTCGGCTGGCATATGTCCATGATAATTTTGCAGAAATGCTTTAAGATAACATATCAAGCAGAAAACAAGCAATTGGCCAGCTCTTCCAATTTTTGCGCAAGTGTGTGCCTGCAGTGCTCCCTGCCAGCACGTCTGAGCCCCTCTCTGCCTCACATGCGTGTTTCCCCGGCACGAGAGGCAGCAGTGCCTTTGCACGCTTCACCGGCACGAAGGAGGCAGACAAAGCACAACAGCACGGGATGCCAAGAGCCATACCTGCACCCAGAACAAGGACAGGACCCCCATCCCTTCCACTTTCTGCTCCCTCTTCCCAGCTCTCACCCTCCCAGAAAAGGGTGGATGTCCTCAGCGTTGGGCGTAGTGCTTGCCTCCCTCCCCTCCAATGTCTCCAGTTTGGGAGAATGGGGCCACAACAGCGGGGAGGGAGTCCAGCTCCAGCTCAAAATGGTGAAGCCTCCGGGAGTGCACGTCAGTGAGGCATGGGGAATGAGGCCACCAAGAGGTGAGGGCAACCCTGACCAAGGGCTCCTGCTAGGATGTGGACCTTCCCACGATGCCTATCCCCACAACGGGTCCCAACCAAAAAGACCCTGACTCAGCTGGGAGGGACACTACCTGACTAATAAAAAGGCATTTTATTTGTAGCAAGTTCTGCTTATCTCTGTAGCAAAAGAAGAGCTTCAAGAGCTCAGGCCAACTGGAGCAGGACCCCATTATGACACCAGCAAGAACAGGATGAGACTTCCCTTGCTGTGGGACATCTGAGTCTGCATCTTTCCCCATCCCATCCCATGCCATCCCTCTCACCCAAGAGATTAGGTCTGCACCCACCTCTGAAGATGTGGGAGCCTTGAGGATTCATACAGGTGGATGATGAGAGATTGTCTTTGATTACGTACTCCTTTTGTGATAACACTTAATACACACTTTGTCTTCCTGACCACTAATAAGCAGGGAGCAAATGCTAACTGGCTACTGAGAAGCAGAAGTTAGGTAGACATTTTGTTGTACGTCTGTACATAGCTGATCTTATTTTTACTCTTGTGTCTCACCTTGCAGTGAATTCCTGGTCCACCTGTGCCTGCGCTTCTGCAAGCATTGTCATTTTCATGACTCAGACACACACATTGTAAAATCTTCATGCAAGTCTTCTCAGTTACTTTTAATTTTACTATCCTATATAATTTTTAGTCACCCATAAACACTGATACCTTGTACCATCCCTTTTATTAGGTCATTTATGAAGATGATGATCTATACAAGTGCCTACGGATACCTTCAGGCTGCCTTTCTCATTTTGTAAATAAATAGCTTCTTCCTTGTCCTCTTTCTCAACTTTTGAGCAAACTTTAACCGGGCTCTCCACTCTGATTCCATTGCAGCTGATTTTCTTTGAAATTTGTGCATTAAGTTTTCTGAAAAATTCAATCCACTATTTTAACCAGGCAGCATTTACCTGCTGCCGGCTTGTGGACAAGAAACCCTAACTTTTAGGTTAGGCTCTAGCCAGAGTCTTGAAAGAAACTGCGCATTTAAAGCAAATGTTTTTAACTTTTCTGTCTTCATATAGTCCCTGGGGATATCATAACAATAAACAAGCAAAGCAAAATTTTCACTTTGGCCTGAAGTATGACTTTCAACTTTACATGTGCCAAGTTTTGTGAACAAGTTTATTCTCCCAGTTATGTCAGCATGCAGCGTAGGTGTCTAGTTACCTGATTTGTGGGGGTAATCAGGTACTCAAATGACCTAAACTGTGCAATTACTGGTGCTGGCAGATTGCATATGGAAAACTAAGACCAGGCCATAAAAATTTGATCTATTGTGTCCATAGTCATAATAAAACTGTTATGGTTGGTGATTGATTACAGGAATATTAAAATTCAGAAAAAGAAAAAAAGCTGTTTTAAATTGCATTGTATTCTTATGTTTAGGGAAAAAATGATTGCTGTTATCTTGACATGTTTATCACTTTGAGGCTGAGCCAATCGCTATCGTGTGAGTTCATTCTGTCCCATAGCTGACAAATTCTATCATGTACTATAAAAATCATTATGGCTCACTTTTGCAGTTGCAATAAAACAGGAAAGCAAATACAGTAACTATTTATATTTAGGACTTTAGTTTTAGCTCACATAGTAAAATGGTGACTTAAAAGTTTAGCCTGATAACAAGATAGATTCTCAACTTGGATGCACAGATTTTATTCCAGAGTGAGTCTCAACAGCAACCACTGCCATTTGTGTAAGCAAAAGAGAAAACAGAAACAGAGGCAATATATTGACACAAAGTATTGCTGATCTCATTTCTTTGCCAAGGACTCATCTGTATTCTTTAGCATTTTTGCTTCTTTTTTTTGGAGGGAGCCTTGGAGGTCTGAAAGTGTCCCCTGGCTGCACTTCCTATGTGAATTTTCTCACCATAGCACATTTTGCAGATACACTTTCTGCAGAAGTGTTCTACCTCAGGACCTTCTTCTCTGAGCACTGCTCCATGGGTATGTGCAGATTCAGTAGTATGGTCAATCATACCTACCACAACTCCCACATTTGCAGAAGTGATGTGGGGTTCGTTGTATGCCTCAGTTATGCTCCTCAACCTGGACCAGATGCACATCATTTTGGTGTCAATTTGCACCTACCCTTAACAGTCTGCTGCCAGACTCCCACCCTTTAGACTGAGGGACTGAAACAGTTGAGCAATCTCATATACCCCAATTTTAGATTTTTCCTCATTCATCATGCTTGAAAACGCTTGAAATATCTCTTGGTTTTGATCACAGAAACTAAATCAGGAACATTTTACACTCTTCATTTAGCTTTCACAGCAAATAGTCAGATTAAAACTGTAGCATGGCCACGGACACCTGCAGCATTAGAAGGTGCGGATGGCCTTTGCTTACATTTATAAATAGACAGGTGTGCTTCAAGAAGTGAGAGAAATGGGTTTTATCTGTTTTTCTAATTTCCGGATGCCATCATTTCTAAAATCTAAAAACATGCTAGGCAAACAGTGATGATAAATGCACAACACCGGCCTATCACAAGGGATTTCAGGGCCCATCTCAACACTTCACACCAGTGTCTTCCTGGACTCACATCCCATCAAGGGTATACATGAGGACTGGTTTGGTCAGATGACCAAATTCAGCATCACGCAGGATCAGTCGTGAGACAGAATCCTTGGAAGACCCAACCTTATTTAGGAGGGGCTGGAAAAACATAAGAAAAATATTGTATCCAGGACAGTTCTTCAATGCTTAAACACACCCTCCAGATGATTCACCAAAGCCTGTATCAGTCAAACTCTCTTAAAGCCACTATTCATGGCTGATGATAATCTCCATGACTGATATTCCTATGGAAACATAATAATGACAAATAAGCCCCTGTAGCACTGAATTATATCTGTCTGATGACCTGAGATATTGTCCATATGCATACTCTGCTGTGATATATTATGGGGGCTGTATGCAAAAGCAAGGGGGATGGTTCAACATGAATTACCACCACCTCCTTGTACCCATTCTGGTTATATTAAGAGGTGATGGTCACTTTTTTTGCTCTGAACTGTCTTTACATTACCTCAGGGGACGGTACCTCTAGAAGCAATGATGACAACCAGGGCCAAAGACCACTGACTTTCAGGTGACAGTGTAGGTAAACGTGACTGAAAAAGGAACCCACAAAATAATTCAAAGGGTTTATGTCTGTTTTTCCTATATCAAGGGAAAATGCTCCTTTAGGTCTGATGGATATGTTGATAGTCTGCAGTTTTAAAACCCTTTCATTTCAACTGCTTGCAAACTACACCGCTGAAGAAACAAAGATTTGGTGTTAAGCAACTTAACAGCCTGTAAACATCACCAGTCCAGGACCCTTAGCACCAAGATACATGTGTAGCAGGTCCAGTTAGGTAGCCTGAGTAAATACATTGCCACAAAATACTGAAGGCTCATCTGAAAAAGAGAATAGAATCCCACCTCAGGAGAAATAAAGACATTTACAGCTTAAGGCATCAGGCGGTGCCAGAAAAGCTAGCAAGCATCAGCTCCCAGCATCTCATCCAGTAACCATTTGTTCAGAACAGGTTTTAACCAGAACAAAACAAAAAGTACTTCTAAGCTTTCTCTTTTTTTCCTGTGAGCCTCAGAATATAACCACATGAAATGCTTCAGCACTGATTGTCAAGTTTCTGTATTGATTGGCTTCAGAGGCTGATTAGATAAGACAGAGTCAGCTAATGAGAGCCACTACAAAAATCTACTGGAGTATTATCTGCTGAGATAAACTCCCCAAACCCTCAAGCCAGTCTATTTAGTAGACCTTTTATCTGAACATATCCTGATATTGCTGACAGTACTGTGCACAAACAAAACATGGTATACTAACAGAAGGTATTTGTAAAAAAAAAGGTAACTACTGTGCTGGAGAGAAAAGAAAGCAGATAGCCTGGACTTTAAACCCATAAGTAAGAAGCGGAGCCTGGCATTAACACCTGCCGTCTCTTATCAAACCCTCCCTCACTTCTCATAATTCAAACTCTCCCTCACCCCCAAAACATAAAAAGGAAACTCTAGGATAGTTTTGCTTGATGCCTCACATCCCATCATACTTAAAACATTAGCCATTACCTCCTTCAGAGGAGCAGCTGGATATTGGATACCGTGTATAGAGAAAACACTTTTCCTAAGATGTGTGCTCTACTTATCTTCCTTCTTCTTACTTGTCATGTTATTTTTTAGCTATTGTACTGGATCTGCCTGAAGTCCTCCCTCAGTTTTCACACAGCTCTTTTGGAAGTGAAAAATCTTGCTGACTCGGTAGGGGTTTTGGCTGATTAAAACCTAAGTAAGGGAGGCAGGGCAAAGCCCAGTGTTTGTGTTTCAGCCTTTCCCTTCTCAGTCCTGCTTTGGGACCCAAATCTCTGTATTTTCCATAGTGTGGAAATACCAGTTGTTGGAAGTGATTTGCGGGTATAGAGGACATGAGGGGAATGTCCTGTGATACATGACCTGTTGGGATCTATGAGATGCACAGCACTCATTTAAGGCAGATGTCCAGGAAAGAATCCAGCCCAGCCTTGAGCTTGTGCATCAACCTGAAATAAATAATAAGTCTAAACAGGAAAAAAGGAGTTTGAACAAACTGTATGCTCTGAATTTCCTCAGAGAAGTTCGCCTGGGAAAAGCAAGAAGCATTCCTCACCCTGCTCTGGCTCACACTGACAGGAGGTTAAGCTGCAGGGATGTTCCAGTATACTGAACTAGGCAAGGGGTTTTCAGAGCTGTTATCTGTTTTAAAATAAACATTCCAGTGTGTATTGTTATCATATTTTGTCTTGTTCTCATCATTTAGAAAAAAAATAAAATAAAAGCTTCTGAATATCAGTTTCAGGGGGTATTTGTATAGCATCTGGCTCACATACAAGGAAAATATATATCTTTTTTCTCTTCACTCTTCTGTTCAGGTTTTTATCTAAAAACAACTTTATATCCCAAATAGACAACTGCTCCTCCAGACTCATGCAAAAGGCTGATTATTAGGCATGCATGGCAAGGCAGATGGAAGCTACATCTAGTATTCTTCCTTTTTAGGGCTGTCATTGCAACAAATAAAGGTCTCTCACCTAATATCTTAAGTCTAGAAAGTCCAAACTACCCAAGAAAAATTGTTTCAGGCAGCCTTTCCCTTCATTTATGATACTGCTTGCCAAAAAATACAGTTTTCTGTGCACCCCAGAATCTGCTTATGGCACCAGATCTGGAATGCTGATGCTCCCTGCAGAGCTCACACAGTACAGTCATGGTTTGGGTTTTGATGGAGATTAAGTAGTGTATGAATTCCTTAGATAATAAACCAGCAGCAAAACTGAGTGAACTTCTACTGCCTCAAAACAACAATGGTAGGAAAAAAACAACTGGCTCCGTAAGGGCTTCCTACCCTTGGCCACTACCAAAATCCAGGTAGCTGAGCAGATAGGCAGAGCTTTGTTCTCATTTGGTTCTTAGCACAGCAGCAGTACACATTCAAAGCTGTTGTTATCTTAACAATCCCATAATAAAAATTCTGCCTTCCATGCCAGTACAAAGGTTATCAGCTTGTTTCTGAAACACAAAATCACTATAAGTCTTCAAGAGGGCTGGAAAAACTGAGGTGTCCCCTTTGCAGGTGCCAAAGGGGGAGGGTTGGTCTCCAGAATGCCAAGCAGCTAGTGAAGGGGCCAAACTCCAACCTCACATTCCCTTCAAAGGGAAAGATGCTGACTTATGTATGCCACTTCACACACGTTATCATGTTAAAAGGAGAAATTCTTTTGGAAATCCAAGGAATTTGTATCTCCGCTTGAATATCTCTCAGTCTTGGAAATGGGAGCTCCTTTGTGGGATCATGCATAGGCAAGTCACTCATATAAAGTGTATACTGGATTTTGGTCTTCATTTTGTCTTCCGCTGCCTAGAGGATGGGCAGGTTTTCAAGGGCTTACTGCCCAGGTAGGGGTAAAGAAAAGGGGTCTCCAAGTGTTAAGAGGAACTCACAAATCAGCATGTGGATTTGCCTAGTCACTTGGGTGCTCTGACAGGAGCTGGGCAATTCTAAAAACCTGCAACTGGTTGTGGACTCTGAGTTCTTTAGAAAAATCTGTCCCTTAACACTGTGTAATTGTTGAACAGTTTATAATTACCCACAGGTTTAAATTTTGTGAGAAACAAACAAAGGCTAAGGATCTCTTTAACTGCTGAACTTTGAAAGCTGCTGTATTTTTTCCCAATATCTTATTTACATCTGAGATGTAAGGTTCAGTTATCTGTGTATATGATTTATTAATGAGACAAAAATATACAAATACAAATTCAAGCAAAACCCAAGAACATACAATATACTTGTTCTAAAATTTAAAGAAATTGGTAAAGCACTCAAGGTCTTTGCACCTTCGATCTTGGATGAGTCAGTTCTAACACAATGCATTAGCAGAGATTAGTTTCATATGCTGAAACTGAGTCACACACTACAAAAATGAAAAACACCCTATATTCTGTGTTCAGGAGTGCTTTGCATCCTGAATTGGACAGAACAAATGAAGATGAGAGCCTGTCTGCAATCTTTACTCAAAAGAAATGGAGCTGAAGTTGAAATTGGCTCAGCAGATAGCAGTTAGTAGTAGGAGAATGGGAATTACATCAGGTCATATTTAAACCATGTATCCCATGATGAAGTTATTCACAGCCAACAAAAACAAGTTTCTAACATTTTGTTCTTGTATATGCTGTGTGCTTTAAGGGAGACTAAAAATCCATCTGTAGAAGAAGCAAGGCACCACTGGTCTTTGCTTTCCTTCCAGATCTACATTCTTGCCTTAAAGCAATTGTATTCAATGACACTATAATCTTGAGCTGCTTAATTTGGGCATACCAAAAAAAATGGATACTTTTGCTACCGACTGTGCCCTTTCCATGTGGAAAATCATTAAAACCTCAGAGAAATTTCAGGTCTGATGGGAGGTGTCTTTCACTAAGTTGAATCAAACCAAACATATGAGGAATTGTTGACAGAATGTTTCTCAGTTGTAAATTATCTACAAATGTGAAAGTGTTCCATGTTAACTGTGCTGCTGCTTAAAATAATATTTACTGATGATTTATCTCCTGAAGTCACATAGGTAATGATTCTGTTTCCCTCATTTCTGCATTCTCTTTGTACAATAAAATATGTTCCCTGAGAAATTTTGCTGTCTTGAATCCTGTCTTTTCTTATCATTATCTTGGTTTATAATTCTGTCCATTGACACCCTTTGAATCTCACTGGTAACAACTAAATGAACTTTGGATAATGTGTTCTCTTAGTATCTAGAATAGACCTCTTATATACATAAAAGATGTATGCAATGGAGAGTGCTTATTCACATTTGTGTGTGTCCTGCTTGCTGTATTCAAATACAAAATTAAGATGGAGTACCACTGTGAAATACAAATATGTGAATATCTATTACAATAAATGATATGACAAGAGGGAAAATTGAAAGAGAGTAGGTTTAGATTAGATATCAGGAAGAAATTCTTTACTGTTAGGATGGTGAGACACTGGCACAGGTTGCCCAGAGAAGTTGTGCATGCCCCATCCCTGGAAGTGTTCAAGGCCAGGCAGGATGGGGCTTTGGTCTGGTGGCAGGTGTCCCTGCCCTTGGCAGGGAGGTTGGAATAAGGTAATCTTTAAGGACCCTTTCAACCTAAATCATTTTATGGTTCCACTTTTGCTCTCACACTGGATTCTGGAGCTAAACTGCTTAGCTGAGAAGTAAAAGTTGACCTTTATATATTTTAATGCTATAAAGTGAAATAGGAAAAATAATTAATTATGGTGTGGAGTTTTTGACCGAGAACAACTTGTTTTAATAAGCAAGAAGGAATTTCTTTAGCATATCCCATTCCAGAATGGGCTTGCAAGACAGGAGTTAACCTGAATAAATTAGCTCAGCATGAGCAACAATTCTTCTGAAGCAACCTGAACCCTTTTTGCATTAGAAGCTGTCTGAAAGCACCCAACATTCAAATGAAAATGCAAGAATCACATCAGCCAATGTCTTGCATTTAAACTGCTAAACACATGGAATATTTCCAGCACTCTGTCCAAATCTCTAAGTACTTGCTAAATTTTTACTGAGTTCTTACTGGGGCAAATTCTGTTTGCACTAAAACAGAGTTCATTATGTCAGTTGAGCACATCACACACACACAGCTGCATATCCCACCTCTGCAGGGACAGGCTGTCAGTGAGCACCTGAAAATGCAGCTCTGTCTTTCTACACCTATTTCTGTATTTTATTAATAATGTTGTGCTGTGGCCAACAAAATGGGAAACAGGCTGGAGCACAGCTTTGATGGCTAGCCCAGTCTTCCTATGAAATTTGGGGTTGCAGCTTCTGGTGGCATGAAGAAAAGAGATGGTCTCACAGCTCAGGCTGCTGAACTCTGCTTTAAAATTCTATACCTATCCCTGCTGCTGCAGCAGGTTTTCTATGCAATGTGAAATTAATGAAACCAAACTTGTCACTCAAGTTCACTAACGACTTGCACCTTTTTTTCCTGCATGCACAGCTTGGTAATCAGAAATCCAAAACATTAAGCACTCACAAATTCAAATGAAGCCAGCGGCAAGACGTCTGAATGTATCTGTGCTCTGTAACGCTGGCCACAGCAAAGGTAGACCAGAGCATACGTTGCAGAAGACACAGAGTCACACCTCAACTAGTGGGGGTAAAACAGCTGGCACCAAAGGAGCTGTTCCTTGAGGAAGGCAGCCCAAGAAAAGAGTCATCATCTGATCTGAGGAGGGTCAGCATACACAGTGACCACCCACTAAAGGCAGGGATTGATTTTGCAAGAGCTGCAAAGACCTTCCAATCTGCTTGCAATACACCATGGCCTCTGTGCATTTGAGTCCATCAGCTGAGCATTTCTCTCTTCAGCAAGAAGACTGCCACAGAGACTGTAGAAGGTGACAGACAGAGAACTTGTACCTTGCCACGTAAGGAAAATTCGCCCTCCTATATGACCTTTGCAAACATTAGCTATGTGAAACTGAAAATGCCCTTACCAATGATTAAACTGAGCTCCTCTGATTGCATTACCTGCTTTGTTCCCCTGAAGAACCCAGCCACAGGAAAATCAGCTCAGAGCTGAGAAGTGGAATTCACATCGTACTGATGTAGGACGGACCATTATTCATAAAGGCCCGGCATTTAATCAATATGGCAACAGTTGTCTCCCAGCTGTAACAGCTCATGTAGCATGGAAAAAAGCAGTCAGATTCCCAAGTGATTCAGGCTTTGAGAGTGGTTTACACTGAAGCTCCAGGGCCTCCACAGCTCTCAGATCTTTGCCAGTGCCTAATCAAGGCCTTTATCTTAATCAACAAAGCCACCGGTGAATTAAAACCAAACATCTCCATGACATGCTGAGGCAAGTCTGATTTACTTGGGCATGCAATTACAATGCCAAAACTTTTCTGCCATAACCAGAAGCACGAAGCAGTACATAAAAGCTCAGATTTTAAAAGGATATTAACATATATATGAAAAATATAATTTAGACACCCAAAAAGAGCAGCTTCTTAAATCCCAGAGCAGTGAGGGCTGCAGCTCCCTAGTCTGTGTGGACTGGATCCCTCAAAGCAATGTTACCTCATCATCATTGAAAAACATCAAGGAAGGTCAGAACAGAAGAAACAGAAGATGCAAAGTTTACATTTTTCTAGTGAGTCAATTGATCACTAAAATCAAAATATAACAAAAGTACAATTCCCCAGGCACAGTTTCTGTATCAGAGTCAAAGCAATGTCTCATCTTGGCATTTAGGAAGAAAAAATTGATAGCCCTGGTATCTACTTAAGGTTCCAGGAGAACATTCAAAGGGTGTAGCCACTCAGCAGCACCTTAGTGAAACAGCCAGTACTTGACATTCCACTGAGAACTCTCAGCTGCACCATTTAGCCCTGGGACTTTAAAGAACTGCATAAATTAGCAGGGTGTAATTGCAAACATGATCCAAGAACAGTCTGAAATGAGTTCTTGCTGAGTCTGAAGTGGGGTTAGGATGACATGTTTCCCTGACTCCTGGAAACGAGGGGAAATTTTAACCATTTATTTCCTTGGCCAGGTTGTCCTAACCCAGGATCTAATAATTTTCCTGCAATTCCCTGGGAACCTTTATGCAGAAAAACACTTCAAGACCTTTCTTTGGCTTTCCTTCAGAAGAATGGCTGTTCAGTCTCTAGCAGTCCATTGCAGAACCAGTGTTGGTTCTGCATGGGGAAGGTAAGATTAGGCCTTTAATGAGTACTTCATCCCAGGGATAGATTTTTGGTAACAGAATCTCTTTTGGTTATTTTTTATTTCCTCCCCCCTTTTTTTTCTGTACTTTTTTTTTTTTTTGTTCTGGCATGTTTTCCAGACCCTGGATCCCATATTTAGTTTCCTGAACTTCTCCAGTATTCGTTGGATAGCCATCCTGGTTGTCTGCCATGAGTATCGGTTTACTTCCTTCTAGTTAAGAGGGCAGGGAGGGAGGAAAACTGTTCCCAGGCCAAGCAGCAGTGCCACTCTGGAGTTCATTTGGTGGGTTGTGCAGCCTGAGAATGAATCATTGCTTGCAACGCTTAAATCTTCCTCCATTTCTCACTTTCCTTCTTCCAGGGAGCGAGGAAGAGGTGGTGCCAGAGGCTGCTACATTTAGTAATGCGTGAAGTAGAAGTAAACAGTTAGGACTAAAATTACCTTGATAGCGGTTCAAAAATGAGGAAAATGGTATGACATAATGCTTGTCAATTACTGGAATTACTCATTTTTAGCAGAAGTTGCTAATTTTTAGTATATTTTAAGTGAATTAAATCACTTAACCTATGTAGCAGTTGTAGCCTGTTTCCCACAAGATGCCTCCACTTCTACAGCCCTAAATGACCAAAGATGATTGCTAAAATTTGCTCTATAGTCCATGCTTGCTCTAACTTGTTCCTTCTCCATCTGCATCCATTGCTTGATAACTTTACCCAAGAAGCTGTCTGTTCTGAAATTGACTTAGTAACCCCCTCTTTCAGATTGAAATTATGCTTGCAAGCATGTCAGTTTTCTTTCAGACTGTGCTCTCAGTCTTGCTGTAGACCCTGGCATGACCACCTTAATTATATGGAAATCGTAGGCAGGGCCTTCACATTTCACTTGCGTTTAGTCCTTCATAAAAGCCTTTTCTTCATTACTAAAGGTGTAAATTTTGGAACACAGTGATATAACGCTTGGAGCCACCACTGCAGAGCCACCACCAGAGCATGGGTTTTCAGGTCAAGCCTGGACAATGCCTGCAGCCAGTTTGTCTGTGGCACCTCTGCTTGTAAGGACTTTACACTTCCCAGCATAGCCTCAGTCCAGCCCCCACCAACTCTCCTAGAATGTACAGTCTCAAAGGAAGCAAGTATGTTTTATGTCTCATCTTTCAAGGGTCAGTGTTTAAACTCACAAATCTGCCCTCTTTGACATTCTAATCTCTGGTTGTAAAATGGATTTAGTGATTTAACATTAAAATTTCAGGCACAGTTAAGGAAGGGATTGCAAAAGAGTTAATAAGCAAAATAATTTAACAAACTTTGGCAGAGAAAATTGAAAAGCTCAAATGATCTCCTGATGAAAAGTTTAGCCCTGGATTTGCCAGTGCTTTCAGCCCAGCACCTGGAGACATTGAGCTATTAAAAAGAAAGTGATACAAGGTTCTTATTTTGTCTCTTGTCACTCTATATTTTTGTTAGATGTAATGGACAGGTCCATTACACCAAAAAAAATTAAGTCATTCATTGTTGTCTGTGCAGTGGACATCTGGCCACAACATCTCCCTGTTGCTCTGCTCTGCAGTGACTGCTTGAAAGATTGTACTTACTGTTCCACATCATCCTAACTGTGCTACACACATGTATGCACAACCTGCACATAAGCACACTACATTACAGGGAACCACAATAAAAGGGATACTCTCCCACCAAACCCCCAGCAAAGTGGCTGGACTTCACTTATAGCCAAGCGTACTTAGGCACATGAATAATGCCCATGTATGACCTTTAGCAATGGTTACAGCAAGTTAACTAAACAAACTAAAGAATCTGTGTTGCTAGCGCCTTTTCTCGAGCCAGGAAGGGCGTGAGGGGGCGAGGTCCAGGTGCAGCGACCTTCCAGGAAGCATCCCTTGTCGAGCTGCTCCTGCGGGATTCGCAAATCCCTTTGCACACACCAGGCACTCCCTGCAAGGTGTCTGCAGGCAGGCACACGCGCACATGATCCAAGCAACCAGCGGAGACAAACAGGCGGGAGGGGTTCTTCGTTTGGAGTTCCAAGGGGTTTATTGGAGGTCCACGCTCAAAAGTGTCCAGACACAAAGAATCACCACATAGCTCGTGCAGAAGCTTTTATATGGGGGTAGGAAGGGGTGGAGAGAGCATCAGGGTCCGATGAGGTGAGGGGCCAGGGGCGGAGATAAGGTGGAGTGACAGGGTTACAACCAATAGGGGAAGGAGAGGGGAGGAGAAAGGGAGCCGGAGCCAATGGGGAACTGAACAAGGGAGAACTTTCCAGAACTGGGGTAAGGGTTTACAAATGATTGACAGAGGGATTAACATAATGGGGTGTACACCAACCAGGGGATAAACCATTACATTAACTTAGGGGGAGAACCATAAGGTAAAACCATAGGATACATCCAAGCGGGAGAAAACCTTAAAGCAGTGGCAGTTTCAACCACTGCAACAAATCTGAGCTCTTAGAGGAGATTGAAAACTTTAAATAATTATAACTTATGAAAATAAAATGACATCTCATTTTCAAATGCAGAGATATTGCAGGTCAAACACTGTTGGCAAGCAGATTTTTGACCTGGACAAACAGAGCCAAGAAGTAGATGTGCGCCTGTTCTAATAAGCAAGACAGTAGATGCACTGCTGCATCTGTCATTGGCTTATTGGTTTACAGATATGGGAGAAAATTTTGATCTTGCAGGCATACACTCCCACAATTTGTTCAGCTCAATAGCCATTTTCAGGATTGCAAGTGAGAGCACCAATTCATTCAGGTTGATTAACTCAATAATGACACCTGCTAAGTGTTGATACCAGGTGACAAGCCACACCCTCAGTGCCACGATGAGACGGCAGTGTTACCAGGCCAGTACTCAACTCATGCATGTTTTCACTAGGGTCTCTCCTCTCCCTCTACCTCATCCCATGTCTATTAACAAAATAAAATAAAAGAGGGAGGAAAATAAAGAAAATAATGTGGGAAAGAAAGAAGATACAATGAAGACTGGAACATAACAGGAGCTCAGCCCAGGGCACTGCAGTGCAGGACGGGATGCTGCTTAGGGCACAAAGACGTGCCAGGTAAGGAAGGAAAGCAAGGAAACCTGGTAGCGGTAGCAGAAACGTGTCGGTGCAGCTCTGAGGCTGGTCTTTAGTGCATTGGGATGCAGAGAAAGTAACATAACGTAAACTTGGTGCCTGTACAGGGAAGGTGGGACAATGTCATTTTCAAAGCCTGGAGAAGAGGGGTGAATGAGATATTCTGAAAGGTAAGGGCAATGAAATGTTCCTGAAGCAAGTTGATATGATTATATCAGTGGACTCATTCTGGGTGATCCCACAAAAACAAATAGGTACAATGAAAACATATAAGGGAGGAAACTAGGGGTCAAGTCCATAGCCACACTGAAGATTTAGGGAAAGCAAAGACACTTGTCGTTGCCATATTGTCCTTTCATTAACTTAACCAAACAGAGATTTCACAGGAGGTCTGGACCTAAAACTAGGGATTAGTTCAGTAACACAATGGGGTGTCAATTCCTATCAAGAAAATATACCAGTGAATTTCAGAAGGAGACAACTGTGGCAATTGCCTGTCAATTAGCAATTTATAAATATATATATGTATAGCAATCATTTTCCAAAATAGAAATCCTGTGGAACTGGAGGGCAAGAGAATGCTAGCTAACACAGTCTGTTGCAAATACTGTTTCTGTATTACTCATCTTTCATGTCCAAATGTGAAGCCTCTTAAAAGGCCTGGCTTTCAGAATGCATGTTAAATTTCTTTTATTCGAAGACTGTGTCATGATGGGCTCTTGGGTGTGGATAAGTCCTTAAATCACCAACCCACCCCATTTGAGAACCTTTTGTCTATATATTTTTCAACAACAGAAAGAGGCCACTCACTCCTGCTATGTCCCACAGTGTATAATTTCTTTTTTCTTTTTTAAGATTTTTTTTTAGCGCTATGGACTTTGAAGACAGACATAAACCAATAACCCATTCAATAGCCTGCTGTCTGTCATGTATAACATTGTTCATGCACTGGGAAAATAAAGCCCATCATCCTGTATCTACACCATATCCTGTCTTTCTTGGCAGAAGAAAAAATCTGACTGGCACATCTCTGCAGCTAAAGGTGACAGACACCATGACCACCCCATCCACTGTCAAGGACATGCTGAAGCCTTTGGGAGATGGCAATTCTATAAATCACATGGGCCTTTTCCGACAACTAGGGACAATTAAAGATGGAGGCATTTTGTAGGAGGTATGCAGAGCAAAGCAGGGAAGATACAGGAAGGATTGAGAGCCAAGATAATTGTTTGGAAAATGCATATTTTACTGTTTCATGAGGTGAGTGGGTGGGTGTGCCTCTACCCTCACCTGAAAAGCAAGGGAACTGCTGTTCTGAGTGCCCTGCTACAGCAAGAGCCAGAAAATAACCCCTTGTAAGCCCCATTGCACTGGGCAAACCAAGAGACGGCTCAGCTGGCAATGTGCAAGCTGGAACACCTACCTTCCTGTACTGCCTGGGTGCCAGCCTTTGGTACTGCTTTTGATGCCCCTGTGAAGCCCTGTTTCCCACTTTTTCAGTCCCTTTCCTCCCAAGGTACCCCTGGTCCTGTCCTAGTGCACCAGGCAGGCACATAGCACTAGCAGCCCCATCTCCCAGAGGCCAAAAAGGAGGAATTTGAGGGGGTTGAGAAGGATGCTGCTCACAGTAGGTTGTGCCTGTGTGCTTGTGCGTCTCTGAGCCTGTTGACCAGTGGGAAAGTAAAAAAGACCGTAAGGAGTTCAGCAAAACACTAAGCTTGGAAGGGCAAGGGGTAGAAGGGGTTCTCGTTATCCTAAAGCAATTATCCGTCTCTAAGGAGATAAACAGCCAAAACCTTCCTTCCTCTCCCAGAGGACTCAAGCCACTGACAGCCCTTGTCTAGAGTGCTGAATATCCAAATATGACCATGCAGTGGTAAATAAAGCTACGTATTAGTTTAGGTTACATATAGGATACCTGTTCCTGGGTGAACCATGGCATCAGCCTTGCCTCTTTGTGGGAGCAACCAAAGCAGGAAGGGTGGCAAAAGCTGCATGTGCAGGGAGAAAGGAAAACAAGAAAGAGTGAGCACACTGAGAATCTTAAACAGAATATTTGTGTCCGAGTTTCGGTTCTGAGGCGTACCCCTGGTAACTGGCTCCAACACCTACCAGTGGTTCATTTAGCCTCTGATCTAAATGCAGTGTGCTCTATTTTCTTTGCAAATTCATCTTGCGTTATGGCATATCTGCTTACATTCTAAAACTACCTAAGGAGTAAATAATTTGCTCTTTTCAACAGGCATACTGGGAGTTTCAGTCTGTTACCCATTTGCTTTAAATATCAGGCTGTAAAACTGTGCTTGGGTTTTTGGCTGACATTGCTGTTAATGATGCACTGCGCCTATTCTCTGGTTATGGAGGAATTCTCACATTATTTCTGGGGTAAGTTAATAATGAATGTTACTCAGAACAAATCTCATGTTTGTGGTTGACTTGCTGCCAGTGTAGGAAATCATGTTACGACCATTATCTCACTCTATCTCCTCCCTCTCAAGCACAAAGTTTTAATATTCATTCCAATGTAATCTATATCTAAATAATCAGTGCCTATTTGGTGTGCAATATACCGCACCAACTCCCTTTAACAGTGTCAATGTGGCATTTGTACTGGGGGGAGCCATCCTGGAAACTCATCTTCCCAGGTTTTTGGGGGGTAGCACTTTATCTCTTATGTTCAGCTCTATGCTCTTCTCTGCTTTGCAAAATTTCCTGCAACAATTCTCGTCAAATGAACCTCCCTTAAATGTGATCATTCAAATAGATTTAATTGCACTTTTTTAGTACCAAAACAACACAGACATCACATAGGTCATACCTGTCACGCTGCAAACACCTCAGTAGAGCAAAATGGAAGAGTTTGTTTTCAGGTCTTTGAAAGTAGAGCCTTCAGGAACAACAAAATATATCTGGAATCAGAGTGTTGCAATTAAGGTCTTGTTCATGCTAATGATTGGAATAGCATTAAAAAACTGTCTAACTGACTGCATTCAAGCTCTGTTAAGTGGTTGCCTTCACATTTGGGATCCAACCCGCCAGGGCCTTCAGAGCTCGACTTTTCTCTGATGTGGTTACCAAACAGTGGAACATTTCTAGCATGACCAAAACTTAGTCATGCCTCAGTAACTTAACTCAGATTCCACATCTTCAAGGCTGAAAGTAGTTTGAAGGGCACAATTTTATCCATGCCATCCATAAAACGTAATTTAACCCTGCTTTCCAGATCGCCTTGGATGTTGTGGTGTGCATACATCACCTACCCTGCTTATGTGCACGGTGCTGTCAAATAGGTCATAAATCCTATGGCTGCAGCCATCCAGTTATGGCCTGTGAGAATTTTCCGTTAAAAACCCTCTCCAGTGTTAGCACAGTGGAACTTGTATTCTCCCCACTGTCAGAACCAAGGCCTTCAAACAGCTACATAATACAAGTAACAGGGGCAAAACCACTATCTACTTTTATGATGGAATGTGATCGGTGTGTGAAAGGCCCGTGTGATGTGCTGACGACAGCAGAAGGAGACAGGACTGAGTGACTCAAGCTTTCCTTCCAGGTCCCTGTTAGTGTGAGGGTTCCCAGGGGCTCTTCTCCTGCTATAAGATAGCACAGTTCTTTCCACTGACGTGGAGTTATATCCAGCTCTGTGAAAACTGAGCTTGTTCCTTGATTTGCTCCTCTCTAAACATCAGGTGAGTTATGGCAGGGAAAAAAGAGATATTTCCTTTCCTCCTCATCACACTGCCTACATGTCAGTGGCAAAATTCAAGTCCAGAAGACAGCTTGTTGATGACTTAGAGTGACAAGTCCTCAAAAGAAAAAGACAGTAAGAAAGCAGATCTGTCTGAATATGATCCAAAGATTTTTCTTCCCACCTACACTTTTCCCTTCCTCTAACCTAGGTCCAGGTTTCCCTCACACCTACAACGGGTGTGCTACTTGAGAGGGTTTGATACAACTTTTTTCTCTAGTTAGAAAACAGAACAGGTCAAGAAGTAATAGACTAAAGTGAGAATCTTGTTGGCATCACAACACCCTTTCAGCTAGCAGACCTCCTCCACGACTCTCCTTGGAGCCTCTTCATGTTACTACTTGATTTTTAAAACCCTGGTCCTATAGAGCCAAAGAAAATAAGAGGCTGAAGCAGAATCAAACATGTTGATGTAACACTGCATCAGCATATACAGAATCATGTATTATACGACTGTCACCGAGATCACTGCCTAAAAGTGACACAGTTCTGCCAGCAAAAAGCCAATTCATCTTGATACAGTAGATGGTGTAAAAGAATGCAAAAAATTAATTTTATAAAAACCCTTGCAGTCTTATTTTACAATTTCAGGCTGTTTCATGGACCACAGGTTTTGAAAATTGTGTGTTTATGGGAAGTGAGGTGTGGAGAGGGATGAGTTGTTTTTATAGCCAAGCGCAATAGAGAGTGGTCTTGAGAAACAGAAGATGTGATCCCACAATGGATTAAGAAGAGAAATCTTTACACACAGAAAGTGTTGGAAGGGTGAACCATAAAGAGAGAGAATTTTGTAAGTTACAACAAAATTCTCTTGAACATTAGCTACTTACAGGCCAGTGGTACACAAGCTTTCCCTTTGCTGCATCAAAAGCATACCACTTCCACATACAAGAGGAACAGACTACAATGTAGGAGATGTTCATGACCAGACAGAGTAATTTTAGCTTTTTTTTAAAAAAGAAATCTGTGCGCAGGAGATGCCCTCTTAAAGTTCTAGTCAGTCCCTCGGAGGACACATTTTTCTGGAGAATAATACATTTTTCTGTGTGGCATGCCAGCACTTAACCCACTTTTTTTACCACTAAATGAGTGTCCTCTGGGAGTCTTCTCTTGGGTCTAGCACCACAGAGCCAGAAATCCCCTCTGGCCTGATCCATTCATGCTGCCCATCCTCTCTTACTGTGTTTCTCCAGCTCCTCATGCTCTTGCGCCTTTATCTCGTTAGCCAACTTGCTCTATCTGCCCACGGAATTCTCTGCCTGATGAAAACCTCCTGCGTGCAGTTTTCCTGGTCTCAACGCTTGTCTCCTCTCAGACATGTAGACATAATATGGTCTGAGAAGATCAATTGCTTCTTTGAGGTCCAGTCTTATCTCCCAGACAGTGGTTTATGCAGTGGGTTCCCTGGGGAACTTTTCTGTTCGCACATGGAGCCATTCTCTTGGCCAAAAACTAATGAATGTGGTGCATCTCCAGACTGCGCCATGAAGACAGGCAGGAAGGATGCACAGCCAGGCAGGATTCTCTTGCGCTTCAGAATCTATTCTGAAGCATGGAGAGACACTTTACTTCTCTATCTACTCTATTCCACCCCTTACCAAAAGGGTGGAATATCCCAGTCCCTCAGCAAGGAACCCTTACGCAGACAGTCTGGCACTTTCTTCCCCATATCTTCAAGGGGTATTTCATGGCTGAGGTTCAAAATTCTGTATTTCTCCTTCATCAGCAAGATACTGCTCTCACTAGACCCTGAGCACTGTGCCGTTGTGGGCGGTGTTAATGACCCATTGATTGCAGTACAAAAACACCAACAATTTGTTTCTAGGTCTTCAGGGAAGGGAACCAGCAGGGAGGTATTGTGCTTTGGCCTAGTTCAAGGTGACTTGCTCCATTCTTCAGAGGTATTGGCCCTGTTGTTCAAGTCCCCCATGCCTTTTGGGGGCTGTGGGGTGTACCTTGGCCTCCAGTTGCTCGTGGCTCTTTCCCCCACACCAAGTACAGTCCTTACAATAGCTCTGGGGAAGTCAGTGCCCTGTTTTGTAGAAACAGTATGAGCTGGAAAGTTCGGGCCAGACACAGACCTCTTCCAATTTGGAAACATCCACAACTGGGGTTTGATTAAGGGTCATTTCTTGCTATTAGCTGCCCATGGCTGTACTCATACGGGCTTGGCAACAAGCTGTCCCCGCCAGGACCAGGGCTGTGGTCAGAGCTCACAGGGCAGCAGAGCAGATCAGTGGTGGTTTCTCTGTGGACACAGAGGACACAGAGTGTAGGGTTGTCCTACTGAGGACTGGATGGAACAGCTGGAGACATCAGATGCTGCATGAAGGACCTTTAGGGTGTGGGATCTAAAGACAGCTGTGTTCGTTTATCTTGCCTATTTACACGTCCCAAGCATAATAATCATTTTTTCTGCTGCACCCTCCTCTCACACTGCCCAACACAAATGCTTCCTTCTTGATACAGAACTATGTGGTGGCAGCAAGTCCTCCAACCCACTCCCTGGTCATCTGACCCTCCCTGGGCAGAGACATGGCACCCATGGCTCAGCACTCCAACTGCTAGGGCAATGGCCTATCTTGGGGGTACTTCCTCCTGCCACCTGCCCCAGCAATCCACATAAATTACCCCCAAACCTCAAACTATTATCATCACGCTCCCCCTTTCTAGATAACATGCCTGTTTCCACAAGAATTCAGCTGCAGAGATATTATCTTTTCCCTGTTTTCCTCTAGAGGGACTCTTACATTGATTTTAATTTTATTAGTTCTGATTAAAACACATTTAATTATAAAGAAGCCTCACTAAACCCAAGCCATTAACCCTACAGAGGTGGAACAGTAACCATTTCTACCACAGGCTGTACTAAAACCAAGGGGAGTCCTGGATGTGTGAGGAATCAGTACAGGACCACTGCAGTGCAACTACTAAGTTTTAATGAACCATACAAAGCAAATATATTTGTGTGTTTAGTCTTAAATGTAATTAAATGTTTCAGTAGCAAATTAAGTGAAGAAAACAAATCAACCACATGTTTCCAGATAGTGGGTACATAAATATTAAACCATTATAAAAGGCATATGAAGAGGAAAATGCAAACATTATGCTGATTTTAATTTCCTCAATTATTTCTAATTCCCCCTGAGCCCTACATTCATTCTCAGTGATTGCAGACAGACTAATCACTCAAAGCAGGACACTATTTAATAAGATGCAGCAGCTGAAACCCAGAGTTTGTCACTGGCCCTGTGTTGGCACTGTCAACACGGCGGCACTGTCACCTTGATCAATCCCCTCAGCCACGGGGGACCATGGTTTGCGACTCCCGTGGCCGTAGGTATGTAGGTGATGTGCATTTCACTCTGCTCTGCAGTGTATCTGGGAAGATCTATCCATCAGCATCTGCCTTCAAAAGCCTACAGAGATCTATTTATGTAACTCTCTCTCTCTGGAGGAAAGGTGCTGGGAAAGCAGCCAACAATAAATGGAGTGGGTGTGGGAAAATGAAAAATAAGCAAGAAGAAATACTACATAAAAGAATGACCATATGGTTTAAGCCACAAGCTATATAAGTCACAACTATAAAGTTGTGTCTGATAACAGATTCAGCAGAGTAGGTGCGTACGGCCAGAAGCTCTGCAAAGAGGGTCCCTTTGGGGGGTCAGGTGTGGGAAACAGATGCGGGCTCAGAGGCCTCCGACAAGCACAAGACAAGCCAGAGTGAGCCCAGAGGTGGCCCTGCCTTTTCCCAGCCGGCCACAGGCCTGCTTTGCCCATCCACAGCCACACCTGCCGTGACAGTCGGTCACTGGCCACAGTACGGACAAAGAAAACAAACACTACTCAAAGCTGTACACTGCTTTGCTTTGAGGAGTGGTGTTGAGTAGGCCAGAGTGTTGATTCTGGATCAGGAAAACCATGCACACTCTCCTGCCTCATTCACAGTCTTCTTAGGGTCACTCCAGTGATCTTCAAAGTCACTGTCCAGGCATAAGAAGATAAAACCTTTTGTATGACTCCTCTCACATTCAGTATCATGTAATGCACAGACTGGGACAGAATTTAATGGGCAACAACTGTATTTCAAAATTAAGATCTTTGTTCTTCAAATTCATCTTTAGTGCAGAGGTTTCAAACCAAACTCGCTGTTGTCTCACACACCACTGGGACACAGGAGTGGGAAGTGTTCCAGCTCACTGCCCACACAGTCCTATCAGCTGCCCGGTGCCTTTCAGAGGGTTGGAAATGCTCACAAAAACCAAAGCAGGAATTAAGGCAGGCCCTAGAGGGAACATTTGAAATGGGTGATGTGGTCAGTTGCTTCGGAAAAGGGGAGTCAGTTGTCACATCTTAACCTGCACCCCGATGAAACCGTGTGAATTAGCTCTCTTTTAAATCAGGCACCTTAATTAAGTAGTTCCAGCGTGCCATTCTTCCAACCTGCTGGTGACAGGGACTGCAAGAATGGAAGAGAGCAGTCACTTGCCAGTGAGAATGTCAGCTTCTTCAAAGGAAAAAGTACTTTTTTACTCAAGACAAGGCACTGAGATACTATCCTAATCCCACGTTAGATATCTACTGCAGGATGAGATAGGCTGACCCAGAAGAGTAAGTTTCCCTCCACTGACTGCAAAGGGAACTCAGATTGGGACCCTACATTTGATCAAGGTAAACCCCACATCCTCACAGCAGAGCACTGCCCCCAGGCACTCATACTGTGCATGGAGTCCCACTGGCACAAGCCTGTCTCTCATGTAAAGACACCTCTTTATCATCTCAAGCTATGTTTCAAAATAGGCTCCTAATGTTGCCTTATCCTCCAGCCCACAGAACTGAATGAGAATTGAAAAGGATGTTTCAAAAATCCACATGTACCTACCACTCAGCTTGGGCAGGTACCTCCACAGAGGGTCACCTCTAACTCAGCAGCTGGAGGTGAGAGCAAGGTGGGCAGATTTCCTCTTACATCCCAGCACATCTGGCAAGGAAGTGTAAAAAGGATGAAAAGGGGAAACATTTTGTCTGTGCCTGTTCGCATCCATGGGAACAGTGGGTATAAGCAAGTAATTTATCCTCCTCAAGCTCCCTGTGGCAAGAAGCAACCAGACAGTTTGGCAGATGACAACAAAATGAGCACGGGGCAGATCAGACGCCAGGGCACTGCTGTGTGCACAGCAGAGTTCAGTGCTGTCTGCGGAGCAATGCCACTTTCAGAAGGAATGAAAAAGTTGAAGAAATAGCTCATCAAACCGAGAAAAGGGGTGACAGACAAAATGAATGTCACTTTGCAAAGGCCATTTTTTCTCCTGCCACCCCCGCAAATGAGCTCCAAAGCTGATGCAAGCAATAACAGCAATTTCTAAAGCAGGGAGCAGCTCTGCCCCTTGCAAAGCTGGGTCAGAGAATGGAAATCTGAGATTGATGCAACCATTATATACTCAATATTCCCCAGTGTATTTATGCAAGAATTTTTAAAATATTTTTTTCTTTCATATGTCCTCTTTTTTGTCAGCAAAGACTTCTTTTTTGCAGGATTAAGTGCAATTCTTGTCGGATAGTTTTTCAGCAGGAAATGGAATTTTTAGTTGTGGTTGTTCAGTTCTATTTTTCCTCTAAAAGCAATTGTTTCCCAGACTAAATTTCAACTTTTCATTAAAAAAAAAAATCCTTAAACCCGAAGCATTTTAGTGGGTTTGGTCCAAATCCAGCTCAAATTCAGTACACTTTGAATATTATTTTCTCTGAGTCGGGCTAACCTACTTCAAGCCACCTCTTCCCCGGTGTAAGGTGACTTTCTATGTAGGGAGACACCAAGGCACCCTGGGATCTGTGGCATGGCAGGGTTGTCTGACCCCTAATGGAAAAGTGAGACATCATAGCTTCAGCAGTATGTCTTTATCCACACCATAATTCCCAAGAGGCACCAACATGCTATGCCACAAACCAGAGCTATCATTTGCAACTGAAAGTAGTCACATTTTGATTTTTCACACCTAGTGAGGTCCTCTAGAGGGGAGTATGATGCAGTCCCATGCAAGGACATGTCTGCCCTGGGTAAGAGAGTGCAATGTTTGAGTTGGTCCCACTGGAGTGCCCAGTAGCACAGGCTTGCTTAAGGTCATTTGTGGTGGGGTAGAGGAGGGGAGAGAAACATATCTGCTCACAGTGGAGGTCATCCCGGGTCAGCTACAGGGCCTTGGAGTGGGAAACAGGCAGGAAGTGGATGCTGACTGTGCCTCACACCATGAAGACATGGCCACCAGCAATCAGCCCCATGACGAGCCATCAGACTTCTCCCTGTTGCTGGAAGAAGGTCTTCCCATGCTCCCTGTACTCCTGCATGCATCCTGCTCTCCCAGTGCACACCCCTGTCATACACTTGAGATTTCCATAGAGACCATCACTGAAATCCCAGTGTGCTGCTCAGCTCCAGGGCAAAAGGCTGCACGCCGCTCACTGTTCTTCAGAGACTGCAAGCACACCCTGCCGAGCCAAAAGGCAGAACACCAGGATTACGTCTGGCTCGGGGTCCTACACATGGCAGCAGAAAGTTTCACCTTTCCACTGCAAGATTTCATTTCCTGTGCCAAGCCCGTGACAGACGCCACGTCAAACCTCTAAATTCTCCTTTAGGAGTTTGCCTTTAAAAAAAAAAGAAGTGCAATTTCTAGGAGGTAGGAAGCTACAGACTGCTGTCTGGTTTGCTGTGTGTGTATTTTTGAAACTGAATGAAAAATGTTCTGGATGGATACAGAGCAACAACATGTAAGCCTGAGGCATCAGATGGTTAGAAAGCTGTATTCTGTGTGTGTGCACAGATGTAATTCACTGTAAGGAATATGTGACACCACACAGCAGTTCAAAGTAGCAGGCTGGTACCAATTACTATGCTCTTAATGACTTCATCCATCAAACCATAACATGTTCTATAATTATACAGCCCAGCCATATGACAACCAAATGCCCAGCCGCTATTTCATAGGAGATGGTTACACAGCAAAATTCTCTGTTGATTACAAGCAGAAAACTTCAAAAATAAATCCATTTTAAGTCATTTATTTTACTCTTTTGTGAGGAAAAAAGGTAAAACATTGAGGGTTTGGGAGGAGAGAGGTTGCACAGAGGTAAGGCAGGGAGGCTCTGGTGGGATTTGCCACTTTTTGTGAAGATCTGAGATGTCCACAGCCTGTGACTTGAACTATTTAAGAACACCAGGTGGAACTTCCTTGGCCTAAGAGAGTTGTGCTGCCCCACAAGGACAGTTCAGTGGTGTGAGTAGCACCAAACTGTGGCCAGGAGAACTGTCTCACAGGCCAGCAGTGGCCTCAGCATCTTCAGAGGGAGCAATAGTGGAAAGGATGAATTTTGTCTATGACAGGTCCTGAAATTCCCCATAGCTGTGTCAGAGCTTTCCCAGGGTCCGGGCACCATCACAGCTCACATTACCTCCATCTGCACAAACACATCCCATATCTTGGCTCTTTCCCTCTCTAATATGATCACACACAGCACATTTACCACCAACAGCCACCCTCCTACCCAGCACAACAACACACTCCAGTGCACACACTTCTTCCCCGGGCAGAGGACGTGAGATTAAACTCTGCAACAGAAGCTGTTCACACTGCTGCCTGAACTACAAAAAGATGCTCTGGTGCTAGAGCAGAGGAAAGCTGGCCCCCAGTTTTCTGCGGCCTTTGCTTCATTCCCTCCCAAGATCCAGTCCCTTCATCACTTCTGCCCATGCAGTAACACCCTGCTCAGTGGTACAGCATAGATGGAGGTAAGTATAGTTCATCCACTCATCATTTTTACAATGACTTCACCCATTTCCTGTACACATCCAAAAAAGTGAGTTTCCTATGTTTTCATTTGTTATTTCACCACTGCCTTTCTTCCAGAATTGCTGTGGAGAGTGTTATACAGCAACACAAACAGTAAAACTACAGATAATACAGAATATATCAGGATGAACAACATATTCCCGAGATAATAAACCATGAAGTTCATATTGCACAGATATCCTGTGAGAGACACCTGCAAGCCCTAGAGCTGATTGCTGGCTGGCTGATTGAGGCTGCGGTGGGTCCAGATGCACTGAGCTCTCCTGTCCTCTATCCATCACAGCAAAGCAGAAAGTTTGTTCCCACCTTTCATACTTGCATCCCAGAATCAGAGGGCTAAATTCCCTAGAGTTCCTCTGTAGAGCTGAATGAGGGAAACACTGAATAGGTGAGTCAGCTACCTCTTCTGTGCAACCCTAAGCCACTGGCTACATGTGCTTGTTTGCAAGATGCACTGGCACAGGGATGTAAAGCATCATATTTATTAAATAGCATGACAAAACAACAAGTTTAGAAAAAAGTGGCCAGGAGCAGACCAGAATGCATGAGATATTGGCTCTTATACACCAGTTCAGCAGAAAATTGCTGAATTTCAAAGACCAGGTCTTGTCCCTAATTTGGGAGATTCAGCTTCTGGGAAGGGCATGACACAGACACAGTCAGGCAAGCAGAACAGGTAGTCTCCAGGAAGCATTAAAAAATGCAGCTGTGTTGTAGGATATTTTAGTCTTCAGCCTAACATATGCCACATATCATCAGGTCATAGGCACAACACGAATTCACCAAATTTTATCAATCAATTGCTCGCTTTTCCAGTTCATGGGTTTTTAAACAGATATCAATGACTTTTCAGCAACTTTACCCAGGCATTTGCACTCCTGATTCAGAGATGCAAGTTACCCATCATACAGAAACAATCAAATTACTGTATCAGTATAAAACAGCTCTTTATTCCAGGAAAAACAGGAAAAAATATTTTGTTCTAAAAATTGACAAAATGTACAGTGCTTGTTCCTGTTAGAATTTCCTAAGTCTTTAGAGTATTTCACAATTTAATTATTTGCATAAAACTTGCACTTCAGAAGTATGAAAACAAAAATTTTAAGTGCCTTTATTCTAGCAGTAGATAGTGGGAGTACTTACCTCAACAGGGTTTTCTTGGAGATTAATATAACTGCTGGGAAAGACCTACATAAAAAAACCCTACTACATCAGTTTTTACACTTTTGCTGAGTGTGACAAGGCCCAGTTCTCATCTTGGTGGCATTTCTGCATTGATGGATAGGATAGAGCCTTCAGAGTGTTGTCACCACGCTTTCCTATCTCCTTGTGTCCAGCGTTAACTGGCAGAGCTTCTTGGAGCACCTTGACCGCAGTGACCATACCCTGCTTCACTGTCACCTCTCCTCTTGTCTCCTGGCTGTCTGGAGCTTCATCAGGGTGGTTGTGTATCCCAGGGCCTCCTCCTCTCCCTCTAATTTCCAGGTATTTTCTGTGGCCATGGGGCACACAGGCTGCTGGAGCTCTGTTACCAGAAGTGCTTTGCACCACTTGTGTTTGTCTGCAGAGTTTGCTTATGTCTCTTCTGGTTAAAACACATGGTTCAGCATGGCATGGGGCAGCACGGGAATCTCCTGGAGCTCTTGAAAAGCTTTGGTAGTGAAATAACATCTCAAAAATATGTCCTTCCTTTTTCCTCATTTAATTTGCTCCCACCCCAAGCCATGTCCTCCATAGAACAGGACACTTCTTGAGCCCCATCATTTGCTGGCTGTCAAGTGACCATTTATTTCCACAGATCAATGCCTGCCTCTAGCAACTTCTCACTCCTGTACCCACAGACCTTCCTTATGCGGGATTTTGTCAGAAGTTTAAATGACTGAAGTCAGCATATCTCTCCTCCTACGTACCGTCCTGTTGATGTCACAGAGGAGATCAATACATATAAGCTCAGGAAGAGCTGTTTGCACCTAGAGGAGTCAGCATGGTTAACCACAGTGACCTGTTTCTGCACAGGAACAAAGAGCTGCCGTCTCACACCAGGCCACCAGTCAGCCAGGCAAGGTGACACGCTGCCATCCCAGACAGCACATTGAAGGCACTGCTGGCTCTGGAAGGAAGGAGAAAAATTACACTTGCAGTATGTGGAGGGCACTGGTACCTGAGGAGACTGCCAGGTGTCACCACTTCCTCCTGCATAGGTGCAAGGCTGAAGCCTCTGAGAAGGCTGCATCAGCCACTATTGTCTGACATGAGGAATGCCACACTTAAATCAGATTTTTCCTAGGCTTATGCTGCTCCTTGTCTCTTTTTGCATTCTGTGCCTGAGCAGTAGCAAGCAGGGCAGGGGAGGATTGCCTTAATACTGAGGTCTCTGCTGCCTGTGCCAACTCACTAGAGCCATGTGCTACCCCTGGCAGTTTGCACCAGGTCAGCACCGCCAAGGGTTCATTGCTATGTGAAAGGAGATGGTTAAGGTCAAGCTCTCCCTCAGTCAGTGGTTTATACTTTGTATTGTGCCATGGGCTTGTTTTTTACTGCCCCTAAGGCCTTGCACACTGTTGAAAATTACATTCCACTGCCATCTCTTTAGCTGACCCTGGAAATAGGTAGGGCACAAGTTACCTTCTGCACCTCCACAAACATGGTCTGTGTCCCTCAAAGCCTTGCAGGTTGTTCAGCTCCCCCAGCATTTTCATTTTTTCTCTGCCAATTGCTCATCTATGTCTTGACTTTACCTCAACCAGTGCTCACTGGGGTCATTTACATCTACTCTCGTTTTCTACTGAATAGATTAACAGAAAGAGGAAAGTGTTCATAGAAGATCCCTCTAGCTAAACATTCTTTATTGCTCTCATTCAGAAAAATATAATTTACATTTGGAGTTTTTCACAGCTTGCTTTGGTGGGGTTTGGGTTTCATAAATCAATAATCCAAGGTAGTCTCTCTGTCTACAAGGAAAGTAGCACACAGTCCTCCTGAGACTGCTGCCCTCCACTGCTGTTTTCTATTTGAAAAAAAGGAGGAAAATAGTTTCAAAGAAGAGACTGCTACTGGGAAAGCACCAAGATAAAAAAAGAGGACCAAGGACAACTGGAAAGAATTACCTCACTCTGCATCCTGCATGTGTCATCCCTCTCCACACCTCACCTCTTGCTACCGTCTCCGAACCTTTTCCTCTTGCTCCCAGCACCAGTAGCTGCCTCAGCCATACCACTGGCATGGGACCCACCTGCACTCGAACTTTTTATACTATCTTAAATCAACCATCAAGGCTTTCCCCTAAAAGCCTTTTGTTAAGCACAATTCTCAACTCCCAGTGCCTTGCCAAGGCACCTGGAAAACACTTTCTACCCAGGTTAATAGTAAGCAAGTGGTTAGAAGAGTTTAGAAATTGTGAAGTAAACTGGAAACCCATGAACTCTACCAGGAGGGTAAAAGATGACTCACTAGTCAAACTGGATATAGCTGTCTTTGCTTTTCAAAAAAGAGATTAGTGGGAGTACTCTCAACACTTACAGTCAGTCTTAAAGAAGGGCATCATGGCATTACATCAGCCACAAGTTTACTTTGTTTTCATTATCAGTACAAAAGGAAGAGTTAAACACACCCAAAAAGACTGTGTCACAGAGAAATCATCTTCTATTAAAAGTCTGTTTCATAATAGGTGACTGTATTATCTTTCCTGCCTTTGGGAGATGATGAAAAGGGGACTCATCACCAGCCACAGTGTCTCCAGCATGGCAGGCCAACCTACAGGTGGTGTTTCACTCCACTTATGAGAAATTTTGTATTTCTGTCTAACATAGAAGGACATGAAAGAACTGTGGAGGACCCTCGTGGAATGCCAGGCAATGATATCATGGTCCCAAGGGAGGGGAATTTTTAAGACTGAAAACAACAGACTTCTATACATTATATGGGGCAAACCTTCAACATCAGATGAAGAACAGCTACTATTGTGTGCATATGTAAGTAAATGCATACACACACAGACTCAACAGAATAAGCACATGCTTAGCTTAAGATAGCTATCAAGGGTTGTACCACCACATTTCTCCCAACCTCCACAAAAATAGTTTTAAAAAATAACAAACAAGCACATCAAGATACTTGGGAAGTTTTGTAGGAGCAGTTTAATAAGTGGTTTCATTAAATCTTTACATGTCTGGCTGTCACAGCTGTATCAACAAGCAATGTGCTGCCACCAAAAGGGGTTGTGTCCACGCAACAACACAGCAGAGCTCACACATTGTGGGTCAGGTGCTTATACAAGGCCAGCACTGACCCCCTGCCCATAAGCCAAAAGATGGAAATCACAAGGAATTAAACAAGTACACAGAAGTGTCCAAGCTGTGGTGGTTGCACTCCTTGTCTGAGTTGTCAAGTAGTGACTCCACATCCATCCACTCACCTTCCTGAAGAAAGCACTGCCCGTGTTAAAGCTTAAAGGCAGCAGCTCCTGCCAGAGCCCCCCTGTCCCTGCCAAATCAGCAGAAGGCAAAGCATCATTTTAACAGTGAGTAATAGGCAAGTCACAGGGCAGCTCTGCCTGCAGGGAAGCCCCCTTATACCTCCATACTCTTCCTCTGTGAGCAGGCTTCTCTTCAACGGGAGAGACAAAGAGCGAGAGTCTGCTCTTCAAAATTCAGAAGCTGAACACTGAAACCATAGGTTGGTGTCCTTTGCAGCAGGTGCCCATCTACTGATGTATCTGACTTGTCTTAGATATGACTTTGGCAGTGAAAGAAACACCAGAGTTTGGGCAGATGAATCCTACACAAGGCCCCAAGAACCAAAAGACATTTAGCAATGTCCCTTGCTTCCGCACCTTGGAAGCTCTTGTTCTCAGTCCACAGGCCAGTCCTTCTTTCCTTGCATTCTTGACAAAGAGGCATCTCCTCTCTGTCCTTTCTCAAAGACACAAAGTCCCATCGCTTTGTGCAGGACTAGAAGGAAGTATGTGGCCTGGTGCTACTGCTCCCTGTTTACAAAGGTCCAAAGGACATTTTAAGGAACATGGTGGGTGTCCTGCACATTAAAGCATGGTTACTTTCAGTGTGATTCGTGGTATCATTCAATGGACCTGGGCTGGAGGCTAAGAATCAGCAGACCTGAACATCACAATTAGTTTACTAATTATCAGACATCAACCCTGGAGCCCAATTTCTTTGTCTATAAATTGTGACTCATGACTTTAAGTGTTTAAAATGCTTTGAATGCAGTTAATGAAAGGTGACATAAGGGAAGCATTTGCTGTTCTTCCATCCAAACCAATTTTTTTTTCCCCTGAACATTTCTTTCAAATTAACACATATTCTAGATTTCATTGAGTAACATTTTGGAGTGGGTTAGTAGGTACCTCTTCATGCAAGCCTCGACAAGAAGAAAGCAGAAAACCCACTGCAATAAGACACAGCAGGAAAAAAGAAGGTGTGTGCTCTTCTTTATTTTCTGACTCAGTTCCTTATGGAAAAATGTGGGGTGGTGTGTGAGGGGGATCTGAGGAGAGAAAAAAAATCATCATGAAATGACAATACTCCTTCTGAACAGGAGTAGCTCTGTGGTATTTCATTTAATCGAGGCTGTAGGCAAATGCAGGTTCAGAAGAAAGAGGAACCACAGACACTTGATTTGGTTTTGAAAATTTTAAAACCCCTGCTTGCAAATAAGCTTAGAGTTTGTTTTGGGTTTTTTTTTTTCATTTGGAGTTTTTCTTTTTGGCATTAACTTGGCTTCCCAATCAGTGCCATGATAAAAATCGTTGCTAAAGGATCTCAGTTCTGGCTTCTTGGGTTTTACACGCATAACACCTAAAAGAGGAGCTGTGTGCTGTGACAAATGCCTCGTGCATGCCAGCTGACTTAGAAAAGGTGACTTGGAACTTTTCAAGTTCAGTATTTTTATTCTTTTTACAGTTCTCTGTTTTTATCTCCTCCCCCTCAGCGTGTTTCCTGTTTCCTCATCCTGTAATAGTTATGTACACTTAAACAGTGGATCAAACACCTTTTGAGCTGTTGTTGTCAAGTTTCATTAACATTTCTCACATCGTTTCCTGTTTTGATACTGATACCCTAGCAAAGGTCTGCACAAGTGGGCCATGTAGCTGATCGATACCTCCCCTGAAATGCTGGCAGATCATTCTCTTCATAGAGCATCATTCCCAAAGCTATTAAAATGTTGGTGCTGTAGCCACAAACTTAGTAGACATTCAAGGAAGCATGTCACCCACCAACAGAGTTCAGCCAGCTTTGAGGGAGATGCAATAAACTTCAAATATATAAATATAGCAAGACTGGACATGGACCTAGGCCAGGGAGTGGCAAAGGAAGTTGCATGTGCCTGAAAACACAGGGGAGGTGTATGTTGGTAGAAATATGTTTCTCATCCTGGTGTAGGCATGACGACTCTCACAAAAAATGACAAAAAATGCCATTTTGTTTATGCAGGCCTCAGCACCTCAATACCCAGTCCCATTTCTGAGGTTGCACTTCCAATAGTGCAGTGTCCCAAAGGACACTGGAGACGGGCACTAATAAATTTAAGAGAAGAAATAAAGTTTCCACCAACTTCAAAGCCACAACTGCAACAACAAGCCTTTTTGCTTGCAGGCATCAAGGTCCACTAACATAATACTTGGCATGCAAGATGCTCCAGTTTACACATATGTAATGCCATAGTAAAACTCTTTGACTAAGCTAGCACCAAGCAGTGATTTTATGAAGGTTTTTGCATTGCTCTCCCATATAATCCCCCTGCAAAATACAGCAATATTTCACTACAGAAATAAAAAATATTTGTGTCAGTAGGAGGACACAAAACTAGTGCTTTTTTGTTAGCCAGCAATATTAAAAGCAGTGGACACATCAAGGCACATTCAGAATATGTCAGACAGTGACTGAAAGCAATAGGAAAAAAGCCTGTGTTCTCCCACATCAAGCTTCAACAGGGTTTGAGGGAGGGGAGTGGAGCTTTAAATCGTTTGAGGATTAAAAAGAAGCCAAATCACAAGAGAAAGCCATTTCAGATCCAGTATGTTTGTGTTTCTAATCAAAAGTCTGTGTTCAAAAAAAAAGGAACAGAGAAGTGTGTTTTTCACAATTTTCTCTTTGGTGTTTTGCTAAGTCTGTTACTTCACAGGATGTTCTATTGTCTTCACTGCCACGATGCACAGAAATACCCTGCAAGCCACTAAGGGCTCTGATACAGTGCCTGGTGACATAAAAGAAGTGGTTTTGCTTTAATACCAACAGACTGAAAATCAATATCTGAGAGCTTTGCCACCCACACCTGGCAGGCAGTCTTCCCAATTCAATGAGATTTTACTGTTAAGGAGAAAAGCCACTAAGTCCACTGCATCCAACTGAAGGTTGGTGTTTGTTGGACTCCAGAAGTCCGCTTCTTAAAGAAATCCCAAGATTCAACTGTAATTCTGCTCTTTTTTGGTGGTTTCTATGAACGTGGAGAGGGATGGAAAGAGGATCACTGACTTTTCAAGCTTTTATTTGCCCTGCTGGAGCCAAGCTATTTTTCCAAAAATATTCACAGCCAGGATTACTGTGTAGTCAGCGTCTAGGACCACAAGAGAAAGCAGAAAACTTTTTTGGAAAAATTTTCAGCACAGACCTGGAACTCCACAAAGATCAGCAGCAATCACGTCTTTACTCCAGTGCCCTGAAATGAAGGTCCAGTATCAGAGAGCAGGAAGCCCAGACCCTGTACCATAGAAACCAAGATCCCTTTTTCCTCCATAACTCAACAGGGATGTGGATGTCCCCATTCCCCATGAAGCAAGGCCCTGAAGCAGTGGTAAGCATGGATGGGAAAAGGTTGATGTCCAAAGACCTGGGACTACACTGCAAGAGAAGGACCAGACTTAGGGTTACTTACCTCCACCAAGACCTATGGCCGACTGCCTGCACATCTCTAGCAAAGGGCAGCTTAGGTCAAAGTGGCATTTCCACCTGGGTGGCTTTGGGGAGGTAAGAGCAGCAAGCCCTGCTCACGTAAGGCTCCCTCTGGAGTCAAAACAAAAAGGCCCTTGTGAAGTATAACTTCAATAGCCTCTTGAAGATCCAAGTTACGTCCATGAACATGTTCTTCTCCCTACCAACTGGCCCATGAGTTGTCTGGGATGGATCCTGCCCAGAGCTTGCCCAGGGTGCAGGACCCTGCAAGGGCCAGGCTGGGCAGTGCAGGAGGAAGTTCAGGGTCTCCCTGGGCTTCCTGGGGACACCAGGATGCAGATGAGACAGGGTGGGGGGCTTCAAGGAATCCTCTGACTGAGAACTGTCTCAGACCTCTGCACTAACAACAGTGTCGCCATACCTCAGCTTCACTGTGGAAAGGAACCGGCCTGTCTGGAAGAGCAAATTCTGGAGAAGTCCATCTGCCACCACCTAGACCCATCCATCACCATTATGCAAATGTGCTTCTCCTGATGCAAATCTGTCCTGGGGCCCACGGCTCTCACAAGCAACCACACCAGTCCACTGATCTAAATTTCCACACCATGCCTTCAAGTACTGAGGCTTTCTTAGTTCATGGCAGGTCTTTTCCCAGCAGCCACCTAGGCATGTTCCTCTATCCAAGGACCAATCCCTCACTTGTGGCAGTCCCCATGGCAGGGTGGGCTGTGCAAATCTCTCCCTCCCCAGCATTCAAACCCAGTGTAGGGCTTGCCTCAGCTTTCAAAGGTCTGTGATGCTCAGTGTTTTGCAGATGACTGGTGGTGTGTATCCCAGATGAGCTGTTGGGTTTCTCTGCCTGCCATTCTCACTGGTCGTGCCCAACTGAAGGTACAACAGAGCTCTCAAAGAGGGGTGAGACGAGCCAAAGAGCCAAAATAACAACTCAATGTGAGCGTGATTGTACTCAGTTTTAAGGCAGCTACATTTGGCAAGGAGGGGTTAAAGGTATAGGAGGAGGCTACTCTGTGTCATAAAATGTCAGTAAGTTTTTTATACAACCTCCAGAAAAAGTCTTTTTGGGGTTTTTTTTACACCTACAGAGTCTTATATGTTGTCTTTTGGACGCCCCAAAAATTCCCCTTAGCACTTTTATCATTCAGCATCACTCCAGAGTTTAGTCAGCCAAACCATACCCTTTCCCAGTGTTAGATAAATTGCATCTTGAAAACAGCACAGACACTAATATCACATCGTCCTAGAGCTGAGCCACATGTGAAATCTCTATCCTGTTTTTCTACAGAGATGAGTAAGATTTTCCTGTGTAATTAATATATAATATCTTTCTGTGTATTTGTGTAAATATATAGAGCAAAGATACCACTGCAAAGATAACAACTTGCCAAAGCGCTTTTTGCACTCTTTCAAATGTGGTTGTTGTACTTGCAGTTTACTGCATTTTAGTCATGTTTTGACATTTGAAGAATTTTCACCGAAAACAGACCTTGTACTAATAACAGAACCAGACATAAAACTCATAGTAATAAGGAGCAGCAGTAAACAACAGATGTACTATTTATTGCATACATTTATTACGTATTAATGTAGTAGAGTATTTAAGTAAAACTGGAATATTTCTAGTGTTTAATTAATGAGGCTAAAATACATTATTTAAGTTACTTGCACATATTTATCAGCAATAGTAATTATCATTGATCCACATTTTTGGACAGATTTTGCCACTTTTAGATATAGCACCTCCCTGAAGACAACAGATCTACTTCTATAAGTCCTGCATATTGTAAGGAAGGTTGCAAATTCTCTAAAAACAGTAAGATAAAGAATAATTTACAGTGACAAAAGAAAACTAAGTCCTGATTGAAAAAAGCCCATTATTGTCAGAACAACAAAGAATTGTGAATTCTGTCAGGTTTGGATTCAATCCTTTTTTAATAATTCAGCAATTAATTTAAAATAATCAAGCAGACCAAAATATTCAATTTATCAAGTGTTTTGACAGAATAAGAGTTTTCTCATGATACATTGAGACATGGGACCTTATGAAACAGCACATACTTGAGAAATAACAGGATAAAATTAATGAGTCTGATTCATGAACAGCAAATGAGGAGGCATGGAAAGACCATGGAAATGCCAAAATATGGACAACCAGCTCTACCTATGCCCGTTGGTTTTGGACAGGAGGCATTCGTTCAAATGCATTCATTTACAGTGGGAGAATTTTTCACGTTGCTTTTCCCTGGATGCTCCCAGAAGTGTGATGCTTCTGATCTTTTGCAGTGGTAGCAGTGGTTGTTAAGCACGATATAAGGCACAGGAGCAGGGAAGGTGTTTGGCTCTTGGCATAACCAAGCCATGCTCAGACAGCAAAATGTTGACTCGGCTCCACTGCTTTGAACATGCCTAGCACAGGCCTTCCTCCTCTTCCTTCCCCCTTTTAGCCAGCCCTTGTGCCTCCCAGCTTGAAGTTTTCATATTCAAAACAAGGCTGCTTGCAATCGCAGCTGCATCTGCAGTAACCGTGACACCTGCTCCCAGCAGTGCCAGCCCTTTGCTTTCTGTCTTTTGGGTGGCCTTCTGCAAAGCTGCACAGCCCCAGTTTACATTGAACACCTTTTACAAACTGCAGGGCACATTAAGGTAGCACAGTTTACTAAGCACAGCTTTCTGTTTTGCTCTAAAACGTGAGCAGTTACAGCAAGAAAAACAGTTGAGCAACGTACCATTGCTTTAGTTCTTACCCTCTGTTCTCACCTTTTTAGGATTCACTTAATTCCTTAACAGAGACGGGCCTGTGTGCCGTGTGTGCCCTACGGCTGCAGCCATAGCAGGTCACCACGTCCCACGGCACGGAGCGGCCGGGAGCGCCCCACCAGGGGCTTGTTCAGGCATGGAGTCTGGCCAGATCAGCCAGAGGAGTTCGATGTGGAAGGGGAAAAGGTAAGGGCATTTCCCAGGAAGGGCTTGGGAGTTTGAATTCTTGCCAGCCTTGCTTTGAGTAATTAACACCACTCGGGAATGCAGGCCCTGCCGTCAGTAGGGCGCTGTCTGGTTACACAGTCTGAGGTTGTCTCCACATCTGCCAGCAGCATCCAAGATCCCGATGAGAAGCACTGCTCTCCCGCACACAGCCTGGGGCTGCAGCCCCTCTGTGAGGCCAGACCCTGCCCCAGGGCTGGGGAAAATGCACAGGTCTCCAGGCAGGGCACACGCAGGCACATGGAGTGCCCACTTGTTCTCATGACACCAGCACCTGTTGTATCACCTGACAAACTTTGCATGTGTAAAATGGTCAAGTTCAGAGGCAAAAGCAAAAAAAAAAAAAAAATCATTTATTTCAGAAACACAGTTCTAAACATTTCCTATTCTCTTCTCCCCCACCTCAGCAGAGCCCCATCCTCAGAGCAAGGATGAGAGGAGGGGCCCCGTTCAGTGCGACATGCTGCAGGCACAGGCACGACACAAATGCCTTCTCAATGAACAGCATCTGCCCTACTTGCACCGCACTGTTGCAGAGTCAGATGTGTCTGTGTCATACAGAAACTAGGTTAAATGCAAGGGGTGCCGCTCTGTGAACCTTAATTTCAGCATTGTTTTGTACCTTCTGGGTCAAGATCTGAAGGTTTTTATCCATTCTGGTACAGATAGGAGTAGGTCTGTAGGAGGTTTGCCTAAGTAAGAGCTAAGACAGGAAACTGGGATTTGCGCAAGCTGCTGTAAGAGGAAAAAGACACCATCCTGAAAAATAAGCCATATCAGCCTAAAAGTGCTATGGGGTGTGTGTTTTATTGTGTTTTTAGCTGCCCCACTGAAGCCAGCCTTCCCAAAGGATGCATCAGAACTTCAGGTTATAAAGCTGCCAATACCCCACCTTTCCACCACTCCAAGTCTCCCTGTCACAATAATAAATACTTAAAATAATAAGCAAGTCAGCACATTGTGCTGGGGACACAATGCAATTCCCCTCCCAGTGTGGGCAAACTCCCCATCCCTTGCCCCCCAACCATTAAATCACCTTTCTGCCCAGGGAGAGGGACCACCTTCCCAAAAGTCACTATTTGCAACCTCCAGGATTGTGATGCACACTGACAAAAAATACTGTCGTGTTCGAAGATGTGGGAGAGCCATGAGCAACCTGAACCATAGCTCTGGGCAGCGTGCTCATGACTAACTCCTACTTGGGCCAAATCTTACTCTACAAACACGAGGCAGGGACGCAGGCTGCACTTTCACAAGCAGCTCAGCTCAGCGAGAGTGAGAAAGGGTACTTTACTCCTCGTGGCAATGAAACAGCACACAGCTTTCTCAAGTGATACCACACCTGCTGTGCTTTCAGCAATTGCCAATTACACTGAGAGAGAAGGGAGAAGGGGCTCATGCAGCCCTGGGTCTGTCTTTAAAGGAGATATTGTCCTTAAAAAGTGGCCTAAAGTTTAGCTAAGTAAAATTTAACCTGTAAGACATCAGGACATACTCTCCCACGAAACTTTCAGGTGGTGAACATGAGTGGCGTCAGTGAGTTGGCTTACGTTGTCTGTAAACTCAGGTTTTATTACAGGTGAGATATTTAAATGCTGCTCTTTCATGCTGAATGCCAATGACATTGTGCTGGAGTACTAGTTTTTCCATGTGTATCCATCGAGTGGCCATCAGCTCCAGTTGTGGTTTTCACGGTCTGGGTTACAACTTGTCTTTGATTTCCCACTCCAAACTGTGCTCACAGGTACTGGCTATTTAAAAACAAGCCCATCAGCAGATTCAGAACATCCTCTCACTTCTTTACCTTCCTGAAAACGTCCTGCTAAAATGCTGCTAATATATCTAGAGAACAGAAGGAAATCAACATCACGCGATTGTGTTTGAAGCCCAAATACCCACGAAAAAGATTCTGCAATATTAAAAATGATGTTTGTGGTAACAGCATTTTCCCAGTGTGAATGGTACTGGCAATCATAAAAGCAAACACCTTAGGCCATGTCTGCTGAGCACAGCTTAAGGTATTGGTCCTGGGGGAGCACGACTACTCCCGTGCTCAGCGGAGGAGCTCTGCTTTAACATATTCACTGACCTGCACTTGAACCTACCACTTGCTGTTTTCCTCTTATAATCTAAATCTGGAAATGTGCTGTCTGGTCAGCAGCGTACTACCAAATCATTCAGCGAAATGCTCTGGATGCCATAAAAGCGTGCCTGTGCTTGCAGCCCCATAGCAAACGAACTTGTGAAATATAGCCCGAGCACGGCTCGCAGCCGCTGGTATCGCCGCCGGCGCATGTGCTGCTGCGAGGCACCTTTGTAAGGCAGCCAGGCAGCAGCTGTGTGCATTGCAGACATTGTGGGTGGGTGGCTGTCTGCGCGCTCAACAGCTGTCCCCGCCGGCACGCCGAGCCAGCGCCCGGCCTCCCCAGAGAGCGCCCTGGCTTGCTCCGCCGGAGATGAATTTCGGAGCGCCCCGTGAGAGCGGCGCTGCTGCTGCTGACACCCGTCCTCCTCGGTGGGGTTTTGTGGGATGTGGCTGCCTCAGTCATGGGGAGAGCCCGGTCAGCCCGGGGGCAGGGTTCGCCTCTGGGTAACTCGATCGGCTGCAGCACCCGTCTGCAGCACCCGTCTTCGCAAAAAATGACTGCAGACACCGACTATTTTGTGGGTATATTTGTGTTTAAAAATACCAGGCAGTAAACTGCAGCTTTGGAGTTTTGCCCTTTTAATTCCCCAGCCCTGAAATTCAGTCAAATCCTTGCATTTCGGTGAGCTCGCACATTTGCTGCCTTTCAGCAAATCCTGTGTGTGGACCATAGTTACACTGAAGTCATACACATGTTCGTAACTTCAACGTTTGTAAAGGTTGCTAATAATCCCTCCACAAATCTTCTTACCTTATGCCACGGGGTAAGAAGAGTAGCCCTTAGATGTGTTACAAAGTAAGTTCAAAAGCCTTCATTTCCAGGTGTACTTTTGCCATGAGTGGAGGGATGCTCTTGGCCACGTTTGTAGAAGCCCCTGACTGGCGCTGTGAGGGGGCTGGGGCAGGCCAGCATCTCAGAAACATGAACCTTCGGAACTGCATCTTCTCAGTGCAATTCAGAAACTGCTGCAGCAGCTGTAGAGGCCACCGAGGGCTTGGATGCCAGCGAGCCCCAAGGATACTGGCAGTAAGAGAGAGCAAAGTGCATGACCTCACCTAAAACCGCCTGAAATCACTCTGCATCTTTCTATTGACTTCAGCGATCTTTGCCTCCCTCCCTGAATGAGTAACAAGGATCCCCACAGATTAGGCAAGTGAGAGGCATGAACAGACAGCCATAACAGTTTTAACAGCACTTACTTATATATTTTATATATATATATAAATATATATATGCACTTACTTATATATTTTATATATATATAAATATATATATATTTATATTATACTTTTAACTNAATATATATAATATTATACTTTTAACTTTCTACAAGACTCTGACACTCTCCATGAGATGTCACAGGTTGGTTTCTGGGGTGTCTTCTGGTTTTGTAGCAGAATCCTCACCAGCTATTTTAACTGATCCTGTGAGCAGGGAGCATTTTTCACTGTGGAGTGTTTTTTTCCAGGCTGTTTATTGTATACTTGTTTATTGTACACTTGAATAACATTAAGCAAACTGTTGAGTCTCCTTAAGTTATAATGTGTCACTTAGAAAACCTCTAAGCAGGACCATACACTTTGTTCATTCTGACTATAATACTGGGTTTTTTAAAGCTGCACAATATGCAGGAAAGCACCAACACTGCAAGGAAAACCTTCTTTTTCCTTCCCAGGGTAACTGGTGATCTCTACTGGATTTTTCATGCTGGTGATGTGCTCTGGCCGCAGAGGCAGGGCTGTGGCCCTTTGTGGAACAGGAGGTGGCAGGGTTGGGCACACAGAGATCTGAATCTTCAGGACTATTTTGGGAGTGCACAAAACATGAATGTGGGTGCTGATTTTAAAAATAGCATCTTTTTTACAACTGTCAATACTGAAGCTGCAGCTCAGGACAGAGGGATCACGATGCAAGTGAAGATTAAGAAGCTTCAGTGCAGGACTGGGAAACCATAGCTCTAAACCAACACCACATCACTAAAAAGATAATAAGACTTCTTATAGGCTTAATGTCATACTGAAGGGGATTTTTCTAGGCTTGGAAGAGCAAGGGAAGATGGAAAAATTAACAGGATTTCTTTAAATTCTTGTCTGACTTCTTTTTTTTTTCACATTAAAATATTAATTTCTTCTTTCCTCTCTTTATCTGGCAAAGCAGCTCTGCTGTCCCCAAAGAGAGGCAGGCACAGGTCAGGTACTGGGGCCAGTTGGGCAAGCCTTTCTCATTGCCTGGTTGAGAGCCTTTCTCTACGTAGAAATGCGTTTTAAAAGCAAACTGAAAAGGAGAAAGGAAAATGGAGTTACATGAAGGATTTCTGTCCCACTTGCTCCCTCTGACCTAACGGAGGAGAGGAAGAGGCAGGGAGAGGGAGAG